>CM071925.1:36657206-37010824 GCA_016081115.2 Rehmannia glutinosa | reverse complement strand
AAAATGCATACGAAGAGGACAAACAAGAAGATGTTCAAGTTGGTGATGATGAATATATAAATTTGAAACTACCAAAGGGGAAGGAGCTCGACGATGACGAGTTGGAGAAGTTTCGGGCTAGGGATGTAAGTTCATTTAAAGTATCGGTTTTTACTTGAAGGGAAGAGTATCCTTTTTACTTGAAAAGTATCACTTTTTCACTTGAAAAGTATTCGATCACTTTGTAATACTTGGAAGTGAAAAGTATCACTTTTCATGTGAAAAGTATCACTTTTCACTTGAAAAGTATCACTTGAAAAGTATCACTTTTCACTTGAAAAGTATTAACGATCTTTGTAATACTTGGAAGTGAAAAGTATCACTTTTCACTTGAAAAGTATTACTAATCAGTGTAATACTAGGAAGTGAAAAGTATCACTTTTCATGTCAAAAGTATCACTTTTCTTTGTGAAAAGTATCACTTTTCACTTGAAAAGTATTATTAATCGTGTAATACTTGGAAGTGAAAAGTATCATTTTTCATGTGAAAAGTATCACTTTTCTGTGAAAGTATCACTTTTCACTTGAAAAGTATTACTAATCAAATGTAATACTAGGAAGTGAAAAGTATCACTTTTTCATGTCAAATATTAACATATTTCTTCTTATTTTTGTAGAATGTTCACAAAGCTTTTTGATGTGCAAGAGAAATTTTAATCTTGTTACACAATTCCATATGGGACGAAGTTCAGAAAATTGAAAAATGAGATGACACAAGAGAAGCAAGAGAAGAAAGATACAATTTCATCTCCGCACTTCGTCAATCTCTGAAAGCCAGTTCTTCTCAGACTCGAAGGTGCACGAGCTAATTGATAAAGCTGTTGAAAACTTTAAATTGATGAAGAATTTGGCAGCTCAAATGCCAAATTTTGAGCTCCTTACCCCAGAGGTCAGTTCTTAAAAAGCTGGCGAAGAAGAGGAAGATTCAGGCAAACAAATGGGGGAAAAAGTTGGTGAAGAAGGTGGTGAAGAAGCCGAAGAAGAAGTTGGGAATGAAGAAGCAGGAGAGGATGCTAAAATTCTGGACGAACCATGGCCTATTGATCCAAAGGCTGAGTTTAAGTCCACTTTCATGAAAAAACACAAGAGCAGCCTCAAATTCTTGCGCAGGAAGGAGCAAAATATTATTGATTATTGCTTTTTCAATCACAAAAAAATTATCGAGTAAGTAGATTGTTTTTATAATTTACCTTTTAATTTCCTGTTCAAATCCATTTTCTTGTTGTATTAATTGTTTTTAATTTTCGTTCAAAGGCTTTTGCACATTTGCCGAGGTTTTTATATTGTATTTAATGATGGCATCATGACATTGCATGATTCAATGATGATCCACATAAGCATCATAGACACATGGGCTATGTTGCTTAACAAAAGACCAAAGAACGAACCCGCTTTTACTTCCATGCTCAACATTACGTAAGTTTTATTTAAAAGTGTCATTTTATGTTTTATAAGTATTAATTTGAATCTTAAAAGTATCACACTTGTGCAATGATCTACCTTGAAAATCTTTTGAGAGATAAAGGGCGGGATAATAGTAAAAATTTGAGAGATTCTTTGGAATCATTGGATGTCAAGTGGAAACATCCGAGACCTCAAAGACCGTGGATTTCGTGAAGAATATCTCTCAAGTTTTGCTTTGGAATTTAGCTTTTCTTCTTATAAAATGCAGATTTTTGTCCTGATTTTCTTGTTAAAAATGCGATTTTTGTGCCAATTTGCTACAAGCAACATTATATCTGTCTTGTCATCAACTTTGTTGATGCAAAAGTGCAATATCCGGATAATTTGGTGCATAATGAAAATGTTGCTCCCGACTATATTAGTCTAGCAAAATTGGTGGTAAATTATTTAGTTTATGTTATTATTGGTGTTAGTTTTCATGTTATTATTTGTAATACACTTGAAGTGAAAAGTATCACTTTTCATATGAAAAGTATCACTTTTCACTTGAAAAGTATTACTCATTATTTGTAATACGTTGAAGTGAAAAGTATCACTTTTTAAGTGAAAAGTATCACTTTTCATATGAAAGTATCACTTTTCACTTGAAAAGTATTACTCATTATTTGTAATACTTTGAAGTGAAAAGTATCTCTCGATAGTGTGATTTCTCTTTTTAATTTTAAAGAAAGAGAAATGAGCATTTTCTTGAAGGAGAAAAACCACCCTAAGGCTGATGATGTTGCAAAATATGAATTTGATAATGTCAAATTTCCATGGCAAAGAAAAATAGCCAACATTGACTGTGGTGTTTTCCTAATGCACCACATGGAAAATTTCCAGGGGCTTGTTTACTCATAACCGGATTTGCGTAAGGTATGAATGTTTTTGCAAATTAGATTAGATTAAATTTCTTTGTTTTATCTTGTTTTTATTTATTTTACCTTTGTTTTATGTTGTTTTTATTAAAGGTTGGTGAACGACGCAAATTAAGGGCTTCTTATTGCGCAAAGATTGTTCTCAGCCGGTGGAATGAATTAAGAGTGCTTAGTGCAAGTTGAGAAGGAAGCAATTGAATTTATAAATCAAACAAGTTGATTGATGTATGTAGGGCTCGGTATAGAATGAAAGAGAATAATTGTTTCTAATTTTTATGCATGTATAAATTAGTTTGGTGCAAGTTACATTGATAGGTATTGAATAGTTTTTTGGTTGTATGATTTGCTAGGAAGATGACAGAAAGCTGTTTTCACATTCTGTAAGTTGGTGTGGTTGTGAATAAGCACATTTATAATGTTCGAGCATTTTGTTGACAGTTTTAGAAATAGGCTTATTAGAGTATCACTGTGTTTTAAAAAGTATCGTTGCTTGTTTTAAAAGTATCACTTTCTATTAAAAAAGTATCATTTTTTGGGTTGAAAGTATCACTTTCATTAAAAGGTATCATGTCATGATGAATAGCCTCCAATTGAAAAGTATCACTTCTTGTTACAAAAGTATCACTTTCTATTAAAAAGTATCGTTTTTTGGGTTAAAAGTATCACTTTTGTTAAAAAAAAGTATCATGTCAAGATGTATAGCTTTCAATTGGAAAAGTATCACCTTTTGGGTTAACAAAGATTATCACTTTTTGTTACAAAAGTATCATTTTGGGTTAAAAGTATCATTTATTGTTAAAAAAGTTTAATCTCATTAAAGTATAGCTTTCAATCGAGTATCACCTTTTGGGTTAAAAGTATCACTCTTTGTTACAAAAGTATCGTTTTTGGGGTTAAAAGTATCATTTAGCGTTAAAAAAGTATCATCTCATTAAAGTATAGCTTTCCATTAGAAAAGTATCACCTTTGGGTTAAAAGTATCACTTTTTGTTACAAAAGTATCATTTTTGGGATAAAAGTATCACCATCATTTGTAATCTGAAGCTAAAAAAATTCAATAATAAAAAAGTCAAGAATCCAATACTAAAAATCTGAACAATTCAATACTAAATATCTGAACAATTCAACAATACTAAAAATCTGAACAATTCAATACTAAAACAGTAGGAATACTAAAATAATCGAGGATTAGGAGTCTTTGAACCAAACTCCTTGGATGGATGTGAGTTTGTTGTATCACTACTTTTCTTCTTCTTGTTTTTCTGCTGAAAATGCCCCTTGATCCTTTGCCTTCTCCCCTTTGTAATCGAACGTGTAGGATCCAATATCATTAGAAGAATTAGAAACCTCATGTTGTCCGTAGAATTCGGTGTATTCATCAATGCATCAACAACTAAAGAATCTCTATTGTAGCCATCTTCGATGATTCTTCTCGCCTCCTCATTGTCTTGGCATTTTAGAATAAGATTATAATAGTTTCGTGCCATTTCATGCCGCATGAGGAACACAATCCTTCGGTTTGTGAGAACTTTCACCATCTTATTAAACTTCCCCACAACTCTGTTTTGACAAATTTTGTCCATCTTTTGACAATGTAACACTCGGGAATCTTGGAGATAGAATGCATATGAAATACTCTTAAGCTATGACAACAGAGTAAACCACACTCCTCATATTTCTTACAAGAACAGTTTATGAGCATATTTAAACAATCATACACCACACGATGACAAACCCCCATCACTTGGCATTGAAAATGTCATAAACCATGATGTTTTCTTCAACACGCACAATGATGCATTCAAGTAGAGATACTTTTAATAAACTCACTCTCAAACTCTTTAAAAAGGGTCAATGTATATACCTCAAAGAAAGATGTTTCAACATTCCATCAATGGTAGAAACAGACGTTGGAATTGATCTTGAGTTAAGCACTCGAATTCGTTTTCTTTTTCATTATTCCTCCAACGCTTTAATGTTCCTTGAAAAATTCCATAAAATTGATCGAGTTGTTGTTTTCTTTGCATTAAATCCTATTGCATGTTCGTACTCTCACTCCTTTGTGAAGATAATATTCCTTGAGAAAAAATATCCTTGCTTAATACGCAAGACACCATTTCTCCTTCAAATCATACATGCGCCGAAACCAAGAATCATCATGCAATTCATACTCTCGAAATCATAGAATTCAAAGAAATTTCAAAGTCTCTTTCATCAACACAACCGATCAAACATTTATTGAATGCTTCTTTGAAAGAATTATTTTTTTTTTTTTCAAACGTCCAAACCGACTTATAGATTCGGTGAAGGTGCCAAAGACATACCGTGCTTGTCTAAGGAAAAACCTACACGAAGAAGTAAAACAAAATTAACCATATATGTTTTGAGAGAAAAGTATCTAATTTTCATGTTAAAGTATCACTTTTATAGCTAAAAGTATCACTTTTAGCTATAAAAGTATCACGAAAAAAGTATCACGCAGACAAAATTAACCATATATGTTACGAGGGAAAAGTATCGATTCTCATGCTAAAGTATCACTTTTATAGCTAAAAGTATCACTTTTCGCTATAAAAGTATCACTGCATGCACAAAAGTATCACAGACAAAATTAACCATATATGTTCTCGAGAGAAAAGTATCGATTCTCATGCTAAAGTATCACTTTTATAGCTAAAAGTATCACTTTTAGCTATAAAAGTATCACGCATGCACAAAAGTATCACAGACAAAATTAACCATATATGTTCTGAGGGAAAAGTATCTGATTCTCATGCTAAAGTATCACTTTTATAGCTAAAAGTATCACTTTTAGCTATAAAAGTATCACAGACAAAAGTATCAGATTATTGTCATAAAGTATTTACCTTTTCAATTGCATTGCTTATTGCCAGGTCTTGATCAGTGAACAAAGTTACAGGACATTTTCCACCCATTGATTTTGTAAAGACTTGAAAAAGCCACTCAAATGATTCAGATTTTTCATCAGATAAAAAAGCACACCCAAACATGACGTTTTTCCAGTGGTTGTTGACCCCAACAAATGGCGCACAAATCAAGTTGTATTTATTCGTGCGATATGTTGGTCAAATATCATAACGTCACCGTATATCTTGTAGTCTTCCTTCATCATGGAATCCCTCCAAAATACATTAGATAATCTACCAAATTCATCCAACTTCACTCTAAAAAAGAAATCCTCCTCTTCGACATCTTGTTGATATAAGATGTCAATTAACGTCTGTGCATCGCCACCTTCTATTGCTTTCATTTTCAATCTATTAACAAAATTCAAATGGTCTTTCAAAGTATGACCAAGGCATTGTTCGCCCCGCATCGTGTACCATATAACGGTAAGATTGAGTGGCTTTCATCCCACAAGATATCATATCCTCAATAGCTTTGCCTTTTTCATTTGTAATGACTCTCTCGTAACGATGTAAATGGCTCCATTCTGTTCTTGTGAGTTGATGGTTGTGTTCCACAATATGCTGAACTACCTCGTAAAGCCCCTCTCCATTTAACTTTACTCTCATTGAAGCTTTACATCCGGTGCGTGTAACATTAGCCTTTTTTTTTTTGCATTGCTTAAATCCAGCAGGAAGAACATACATAGTATTTCTCAACAACAACTCTTGTTTTTTTGTAGATTTTCTAGTAGTCGATTTTCGTACACTAAACCCAACAAAGACGAGCATGACAACAATACAACTGATGCATATCCTTAATTGTTTTTCTTGTTATATGTAGAAGACAACCACTCACATCAAACTCATTTTCATCTTCATTATCAACTCCAGCCTCATTGGAATTACTTACTTTATCACCCTCATCACTAGAGGCAATAATTGTGACACCTAAACATAATACTTTTGGTTAGAAATGTGATACTTTTAATTGAAAAAGTGATACTTTTTACTAGAAAAGCAATACTTGAAAAACTGAAGTGATACTTTTGGTTAGAAATGTGATACTTTTCATTCAAAAAGTGATACTTTTCACTTAAAAAAGTGATACTTTTTAATGAAAAAGTAATACTTCAAAAACTTAATTGACAACATCTAAGCGTGATACTTTTGGTTAGAAATGTGATACTTTTCATTCCAAAAGTGATACTTTTCACTTAAAAAGTGATACTTTTTAATAAAAAAGTAATACTTCAAAAACTTAATTGACAAAAAATGGGAAGCACATTACAGCCCGACTTCTTGGAGTGTTGTATCATTTGCATTCTGTGTGGCAATATTGACCGTCATTTTGAGGAGCGACCAAGAATTGTGACAACATCTAAGCATAATACTTTTGGTTAGAAATGTGATACTTTTCATTGAAAAAGTGACACTTTTCATTGAAAAACCGATACTTTTACTAGAAAATCAATACTTGAAAAATCAAGTGACAAAAGATAGCAATACATTACCTTGACTTTTTGGAGCATTACATCACAATCATCTCACATTTGTGTCAATTTTGATTTCGTCACCCTCATCACTAGAGTCAATGACGGTGACAACATCTAAATGCAATACTTTTCATTAGAAATCGATACTTTTGATTGAAAAAGTGATATTTTTAACTATAAAAGTAATACTTTTAGTCTTAATGGAAGAATTCATACCTTCTTTGGCAAGCTCTTTTATATTGTCCATTTTTGTTATTCAACAAAACTTACACGTGTGTTTGGAAAACAAAAAAAGAAGAAAAAGTTTTTTCTTACAATAATAAACACCAATACTAACACAAATTTCATACATATATTTTTGTAACAAAAGGTAAATCGAATCGAAATTCTACATACCGTGTGACACAATGAGAGAACGCGATGAGGTTTTTATGTTAATTAACGTCGAGAGAGGAGACAGAGAGAACACAAGCCGAGGATTTTTTTCGCTTATCTTTTGTTTCATTCGTCTCGGTGAGGGAGACGACACTGCTTCTCGGGGAACACGAGCTAGGGCACGAGTGAGGAGACGACTTTCGGGGAACACTAGCTAGTGGTACGAGCCGAGGAGACGACCTCTTTGGGGAAACACGAGCTAGGGCACAGGGTGGCATTTGGCCGGGATTGGTTCGATTTTTGAAAACCTAGCGCAGAATCAGGCAGTGGTTTGGGATTAGTTAGTCTAAATCAGCGGGTTCTCTAAGGCGGGCGGGTTATTTTAAATGGAGCTCCGTCTCACGATCTAGATCCGTAAGACGGTCTCACAAGACAGTGCCCCAAGATTTAAGGGCTTTTTACCATCAAATTGCCTCTTAAACTTTTTTATGGAGACCTATGAACATTTGCATTGATTTTATCTCGCCTAAAAAAGCATAATTTTATAGTAGTGCCACACTGACTACTACTATATACAAGACTCGTTGACGAAAATAAACCATTATCGAAAAGAATTAAGAACCTATGGCCCTTAGATCCCAAGAAACGTCAAAGGTCGAAATCACGAGAAATTTATAAATTCCCACTTTCAATAAAACATACATAAATTAATTTGGCTTGGTTTTATACTATATATGTCAAGATCCAACGCAAAGACTATATCCGGAACATTTAAAATTAACCATAAAATAAAGTTCAAATCTTACATAACATCGTATTAAGTAAATAAAACGAGAGTCCAACTATCCAAGCTAGAAGTGCATATAAATAAATAATTCCTTATAATAGCAAAAAATGAAAGGAAAAAAGTTCAGAAGTTCCAAAGACAACATATTTCGTAGAATGCCCCGAGAGAAACTAGAAGCGATGCACTTGTACAATGAGATATGCAACAATAATAAGAGCTAATATCGGCAGAGAACTCAACAACATACATCCGAATTGAGAACCATCGTCAATGCCTAACGTCTTTGAAGGATCAACCTTCAAGAATAATGAATTCACGGCTTGTTTCAATTGCCCAAGTTCAAATCGATTTTGAGCAAAGGAACCAAAAGACAAAGCACAAGTGCTCGCGTTCTCCAACACAAATTTTGGCAAATCGCTACGCATGGCATCTATTTACTATCAAAGATCCATAAGAACAAATACATCAAGAATCCATTATATTCAACAGACATAAAGATAACGAAAGTAAAAATAATGACGAAACCAACTTCAAGTAACATCATCTTCTTCATTATTGCATAACGTAGTTGAAGTATTGCGATTGTTGCCAAAAGAAAGCTAGCCACTCGCCACTTCTCCCACCGCATCTCAAAGTAATGTCGAATGAGGAAAAGTCAGGATGAAAGAAACACAAGATTTAAAGAAAGTTCATTAAGCCGCAAACGATAGTATCGAATAAGATAATGCTTACAAATAAAAACTGTTAGAAAGGAAACTCCAAGCACGTATCATCACTATAATAGACATCAATGTATTTCTTGACCAACATAAGTAAATCCCAAGTCAAACTCTTCATAGCCATGTAAGTGTCTACAAGTCAAGTTACAAGATATCATAAATCAACCCGCCTTTTAAGGATAATTATAAAAATACTACTCAAACAAAAATGTCGAATCACATTCACATACAAAGCGTCCGATGGACCAACATACATAATTAATTCCCTTAATTGATCAAAAAGTGCACAAACCGGACCATAAAACAAATTATACTTATCAAACACCAGCAAAAGGAAGAGAATCAAGAACCCAAAAGACAAAAGTTAAGATGAGAAATGAAAACTAAATACCACCACCTTGATTTAAGGAAAAAAGATTCATACTGAAGATATATCAAGCCTTAATCAGCTGTGAGAGTGTTAGGATTTTGCTTAATTTCTCTTTCGATGGACTTTTATGTCATCCCCGCATTCTGAAGAAAGAAGTATTCCTCTGTAACAGAGCTTACAAGTTGTTGGATATTCTTTACAGTCATAACTCATTACTTAAGCGTAGGCCCTGTTTATGATATACTTCGTGTCATTCCTTCACATGAGGAAAAGGGCAATCCTCTATGTCCTGTACATTCTTTTGATGTATATTCCTGGGGTGTGATTCTAGGAATAGTATCAACGCTAAGTTCTTTTACCTATTTCTGCTTAATGGTCACAACCAGAGACAAGATGGTGCGTCACTCCAGTAACGTGCTTTCTTTTTCATGAAACTGATACGTGATACATGCTGGCTACAACCACTTTTTCTCCATCTCATATTCGTTTTCGGTTCCATCTTTCTGTTTTTTCGTCGTCTCGCTTGTCAGTGAGTAAGAAAACCACTGGCATAGGACATGATTGCTAGGTGAAAGTATTTCTTCTGCTGAGCTGCCAAGAAGCAAATACTAACTGCATATTTAAATTTTAATTAGGGTTCTTCTAAAATGCCAATTTTATATATCAAAGTGGTTTTCTCACTTTTTTGAACACATTGAACTCTAATTCAGGCGTTGTATTGTGCATCATGACACACATCAATGAAAAAAAAGTTTGTAAAGCTTTAGACATGACCAGACAGTGAGCATCACCTAGTTGATGTGGTTGTGCGAGCAATGTGTTCAAAAAACTATGAGAACTTTATAATGGAATAAAAGCATAACAAACAAGAAGTCAAATTTATCCTTGCAACCATGCTTTTACACATCTCTACATTTTTTTCTTTCCTTTCTCATTATTTATGTTGCTGGTATATTGCACAAATGTAGCGTACTTGCATCTTTTTCATGTAACTGATAGAAGTATTCGTAAACAGCAGATATAATAATATAAACCATCTATATTGTGTATATGGAACACTTCCGTCGCATATGCTTTAAAAATAAAAATGTGGCCTAAGATAAATTTGCCTTCGTATTCTGATTAAGCGTCGTCGCTTAGGTGACAGCCCATAGCAACGATAATCTTGTGTCATGAGGCTCACTGTTGTCCGTCATTTGATGGATTACATCACTGTACAATAGTGTACCTTATTTGCATGGCATGTCAGTAGTTCATAGTGGGAAGTAGTCAGAATGTGCTATCATACCACCACCTTGATTTAAGGAAAAAAGAAATGGCTGATGCAGGGGGCATGTGATCATGGCAGCAGCAAGCAAGAAACACAAAATGCAACATAAAAAAATCCCCAAAGACACAAAACAATTGGCATAACAATCACCTGAAATGGGCTCTGCTGCTCATCCAATCCCACCATTACTCAAACAATTAAGATATTTTACGGCGACGCATTACATAATGAATTGGATCCGTAATTCCAAAAACATAATCACACACCTCACCTGATCACGGATACAGAGAAATTAAGGTTCCCAACTGCAAAAGCTATCTGCTACTTCCTGTAAGAAATTTCAAAAAGCATTCAATGACTAACAATAATGGTTATCCCATTTGAGATAAACCCTATCATAGAGAATTTTTACACATATTTTGGCTTGAAAACCCAAATCGAAACAACAATTGCAATTAAAACCACATCAACCAACAAAATAAACTCAATCAAAATCAACAGTCATCTCACTAATTCATAAACTAAAATGTAAAGATAAAATAAAAAAATTCAGAATTAGTGATACCTAGGTTTTGAAATTTGGGGCTCTTGCCTTTGAGAGAAAATTCCTTAGTAGTAAGCCTATTTTAGGTCATAGGCCGACCCATGGTGGTTGTTGTAGATGAATGGGAGGAGCGAGATGGCTGTTGTAGATGAACAGGTTGAGCCAATTCATTTATGTTCTTGTGTTGAGAGATATGTTTAATATGTCAGTGGGGATTGCAAGTTTCTTGTTTGTGAAAGAAGATAGGACGGAAAAGAAAATTGGTTATTTTTTAGTATATTTGGTTGGCCCATAGTGTAATTCAGATGGAATAGTTTTGTTGTCTTTTTACTTTTCCCATTTTGAAATTTTGAGTAGACCTCTAAATCTTCTATCTGTTTCTCTCAAAAAAAAAAAAAAAATCTTCTATCTGTTGAAAAAAACAGGAATAACAAATATTGGTTTGATCAGCTTGATACAATTCGCTTTCTCTATAACTATAGATGTTAAACGGGCTGACTCTAGTCTTATAGGGTTAAACGGGCTAACTCTAGCCCTATAGGGCCAGCTCTAACGGGCTAAACGGACTTCGGACTAAATAGGCTACTATTAAACGGGCTAGTATATTGTGAACCTAACCCTAACCGTAGCGGGCTTCGAGCTAAACGGGTCACTATCGGGCCATAAGTCAAAAAAATAAAAATTATATATTTAAATCTAAAATTTTAAACTCGAACATATATAACATTTAAGTTTAACATATTAACTTAAAGTATTCATTATAAAAAAACCTTGCATAGTTTATAATTATATTGCATTAATAGAATTATAAAATTTAAATATTCCATGATCTAAAATTTTAAAATAGACTATAATAATAATAATAATAATAATAATAAAAGATAGCACTATATAATATATACCAATATAAAAAGAAAAAATACTTTTTTTAAAAAAAAATATTCATATGACTATAAGTCATAGTAGGGGTGTCAATTTGGGTTGGAGTCCAGGGTTCGCGAGGTTGGCGTGTCGAAAGCAAACCAACCGGACCGAATTGTTTAATTATTCGTGTCGAATCTTGAACCCGGACCCAACCCGCTTATTTCATAGGTAACTCGGACCCGACCCAGACCCACGTAACCCGTCTAATAAAATTATTTTATATACATTTAATAGTTTTAGCTGAATAGATTTATTTTCTTAAATTCAATCACTATCATACTCTATTCAATGAATAAAAAATATCACAATTCACAACATACAAAAAGAAATAACATAATTGTATAAATAACATAACATACTAATCATATTTTAAGGACAATATTCAAAAAGACATGCATAATAATAACAAATACACAATTAAGGAGGTTTTATCATTTAAGTTTTAAGATATGCCTGGTTTTTGTTTTTTTTTTTTTACAATTAATTATTTACTTAATTTTCTTTTAAATTCACAAACGGGTTAGACGGGTTAAATGGGTAATAGTAGGTTGACCCGAACCTTACCTGTTTAATTGGCAGGTTATTCGGGTTCGACCCAATTTTGACCCGGGGCCACGAAGCCTGGACCCATACCCATTAATTTTCGTGTTAGGTTCGTGTCGGGTTTGCGTATCGGGTCCGAAATTGACACCCCTAAGTCATAGTTTTAAGAATTATATATTTAAACCTATTAAAGATGAGGAGATGTGAGCTTGAAGAAATATATTTAGTAATAGGTAATATGTAATAAAATAGATTTATAATATTAGAATTATATTTATTTTTTTAAAAAAGCACAATTGGCCGCTAGTCCAATTAACCTACGGGTTATCCCTAACGGGCTTTCGGCCAAAAAAGGCCCGGATAAACGGGCCAAAATATTTCATCCTAATCCTCTTTTTTCCCGGTTTAAATGGTCCGGACAACGGGCTGCGACCTATTTAACATCTCTATCTATAACATGAAAGTTACCAGTTTAGGCCTTTTGGAGTTAATGAAATAAAATTGTAGTCGATATGCTTATAGTCTAAATCTCAACTAAATAAGAATTAATATTCAATGTTGCTTGTAATAAAACGTTGACTAGGCTAGTGGATTGGGTGTGTTTTTCCTCACAGGTCTTGTGTTCAAATTTTTGCATCAAAAGCTTTTTTTCTGGCTTTTATTTTTTATGTGCTTTTTCTGCTCACATGTATGTGTTCAAATTTAAATGTTCGAAAATATTAATATGGCTCGTTTTAATATGATTTATATTTAATGTAAATTATATCATTTATTCTTATATTTAGAAAATATAAAAATTAATATATAGTGTTTTATATTATATGATGATTAGTTTGTATTGAATCGTAGAATTGAACCTGATTATTTGTTACTATTATTAAGAATTTAACATATATTATGTATTTTCATATAATAACTAATTTGTAGTATAATGCCCATTTAGATAGTCATTTATTCATATAATGATTGATCTTTATATAAAATAAAATGGATTGGCGGGTAAAGAGTATGCAGATGTCGACAAATGGGCATGGGAGGGGTACATATAATATGTGCAATTTTTTAATTGGATTTGAGATGGACACATATATATAATAGGTGTAATTTCTTAATTAGGTTTGAGACGTATATGAGTAGTATTAATATTACATGGTTCGAGTATGGATATCATTAAATGAGTAGATACCCTACCCACTGCCATCCCTAGGGGCATAAACGAGTCGAGTCAAACCGAACATAATATTGTTCAAGCTTGTTTGGATTCTAATCGAGCTGTTAAAATCGTATTTGAGCTTGGTTTGATTATTAACCGAATCGAACTCAAACGAGCATTAGTCGAGCTGAACGAAACGAGCTCGAGTAGCATGATATTTTTACAGATATTTTATTCTTTTTTAATTAATCGAGTCAAGCTCGAGCTGAGCATTATATCTTACCAAATAGAAAAATATGTTCAAACTCGGTTCGTTATGTTAACGAACGGACATCAAATGAGCTTTTAACGATCAATCTCGAATTGAGTATCGAGCAACTTGATTTGTTTGTCAGTATAGGGTAGACACTATATTTCTAAGCGCCCTTAAATACTCCGTATTTTGAAGTAAAATATTTAGTAGACATGTTATAATTATCCGTATAATAGATTTAGGGGTGTCAATTTTGGACCCGACATGCAAACCCGATACGAACCTAATATGAAATTAAGGAGTATGTGTCCAGGCTTCATGGGTTATTTATCCTCAAAATATTATAAGTATGTTATGTTATTTATGTATATGTTATTTTTTTTAAATGTTATGAACTATGATAAATTGATTGAATAGTGTGTTGTAGTAATTAATTTTTTAAAAAATAAATTTATTTAGTTGAATTTATTAAATGCAAATAAAAATAATTTTATTATACATAAACGGATTGGGCCTGGGTTACCTGTGAAATAAATAGGTCGGGTGCGGGTTCAAGGTTCTGACATGTATAATTAAATAGATCGGATACGAGATACGGGTTGGCTGATTTCGACTCACGAACCCGGACTCCCAACCCCGACGCAACCCAAATTCTCACCCCTAAATAGAATAATGTAAAAATTATTCAAAATTATTTATATATGTGATTTTTACCGAACGATTTTTGAGAAACTTGCTTTGAAGATTGATAGGGTTTCGAGAGAAAAATACAGTCTTTGCTTTTGGAGAGATGAACAGTTTGGTGTAGTGTGAGAGAGAAAACGGACGAAATGGTATATGTATGGGTTATGAAAGGACGTGCATACGGTTTTTGAAATTTGATCAGGATCAACGGCTCAGATTTATCACGCCGATTAGCATTTAATTTCTCGCATTTAATGCGGCAGCATTTATATCCAATCATAGGCTTGGTCGCATGACTTTTGATCAGATCTGTCATTATTGCGCTGACGTCATCCTTAAAAATATTTCCGCTTATTAAAACGATTGCGTTTTGTCACTTAGCTCATAAATAACTCGAACTTACTCCTTAGCTGATTTAACTCTTCTCTCTTTTCACATAGGTACTCACATTTGTCAGCTAACTTGATGCAGGTGATTTTCCGATATGACTGATTTACTTGGCTGATTCAAGACCTCAACTTTATTTTCATCTTTTCTCGTTCCAACTCTTCTCCCGAGTCTTCCGAGTGTCAATTCAAATTTTCAATTAACCCTAGCTCATGCTTAAGCTCTTCAAATCTTGATTCACATAATGGCTTTGTGAATATGTCACCTCTTGTTTATCGAGTTGAGATGTATTCCAAGGTGATGTCCTTCTTTTCAACATGATCTCTTATAAAATGCTTTGTTCTTGAGTGCAACACGGGTTTTAAGTGATTGCAATAAAGACTTGTATTATCACACATAATTGGAATTTCTTTTTCTTCAACATCATAATCTCTCATTTGTTGTCTCATCCATAAGACTTGGGCACAACACTGCTAGCCTATGTACTCTTCAAATTTTGTGGATGTGGCTATTGAGTTTTTCTTGCTAAACCAGGAGACCAATCTGTTTCAAGCATTTGACATGTGCCGAAGTGCTCTTCATGTCCACTCTACATCCAAAGATAGTCGTGAGTCCGAGTAACCAATAAGCTTGAATCCTCCTTCCTTTGGATACCATAAGCCGACTTCCCTGGCATCCCTTCAAATATCTTAAGATTCTCTTAGTCTTGAGTCATATGGCTTTCTTTTGGTGCAGATTGAAATCTTGCACATACACCTACCGCAAAGGTGATGTCCGCCTACTTTTCGTGAGATAGAAAGCGGTGATCCAATGAGTGCTCAGTATCTTGTTTGATCCACAGGCTTGCCATCTGCATCCATATCCATCTTGACTGATGTATTCATTGGTATTTTCACAGAAGACTTCTTTTCCATACAAAATTTCTTCATTAAATCTCTGGTGTACTTTGTTTGACTTATGAAGGTTCCATCCTTCAGCTGTTTAACTTGAAGTCCTAGAAAGAATGTCAGCTCTCCCATCATGCTCATTTCAAATTTTCCTTGCATGAGGTTTGAGAACTTACCACACAGCTCCTTGTTTGTGGATCCAAAGATAATGTCATCCACATATATTTGAACAAGCAGTATACTCTCTTCATCTTGAATTCTGAAGAGTGTTCTGTCCACTTTGCCTTTGGTGAATCCATTATCTGTTAGAAATTGAGATAATGTATCATACCATGCTCTTGGTGCCTATTTCAATCCATATAGAGCTTTCTTGAGCTTGTACACCTTATCTCCAAGAGTCTTCGCTCAAATCCGGAGGTTGTTCAACATAGACTTCTTCTTCCAATAATCCATTCAAGAATGCACTTTTTACATCCATTTGATATACAATGAAGTTCTTGTGTTAAAAGATAGGCAAGAAACATCCTTATTGCTTCTAATCTTGCAACAGGGCAAAGGTTTCATCAAAATCTATTCCTTTTTCTTGGCAATACCCTTTGGCTACCAATCTTACTTTGTTTCTTACCACAGAACCTTCTTCATTCATTTTGTTTCTGAAAACCCATTTTGTGCCAATAACATTTTGATGGGTTGGTCTTTCAACCAATTTCCCATACTTTGTTTCTTTCAAACTGATTCAACTCTTCTTGCTTGGCCTGAATCCAATGTGCATCATCCAATGCTTGGGACACATCTTTTGGCTCTATATGGGAAATAAAACAAGTGAACATTGCTTCTTGTTGAGCTCTGAATCTGGTTCTTACACCGTCTCTTACATCTCCAATGACTAGCTCTGGTGGATGGTCTCTTAGCCATCTCACATCAGGTTGGAGTAAGTTAGCCGGGTTCGATCGTCTTGCGGTGTGTTGTCTTGAGCAGCTCTCTCCTCATCACTTAGCTGTAGATTCTCCAGCTGCCTTTGTGATTCAGCTACATCATCTTCATCTCGGTTTATTGCTCCAGCTTTAGCTTCAACATAGGGACTCTTCTGCATAGTTGGCTGATTCAGCTTATTAGCTAACTCTTCAATGTCTTTTCCATTTACATTAGGTTCATCAAAAACCACATGGATAGACTCTTCCGTGACCATAGTCCTTTTGTTCAGTACTCTATAGGCTTTGCTTTCAGCTGAGTATCCCATGAAGATACCTTCATCAGCTTTGGCATCAAAAGCCTTTAGATTATCTTTCCCATTGTTGTGGATGAAGCATTTACATCCAAATATCTTAAAGTATGCAACATTTGGCTTTCTCCCTGTCCAGATTTCATAGAGAGTCTTTGTCATTGTCTATTTATCATGCATCTATTTTGAGTATAGCATGCGTGTTTATAACCCCGACCCAAAATCTTTTAGCGACCCGCTTTAGCTAACATGGTCTTGCAGCCTTCCTTGAGAGTTCTGTTCCTTCTTTCTCGCAACTCCATTCTGGCCTGTGGAGTCTAGTCGCAGATAGTTCATGAGCAATACCATTTTCAACACGATCTTAAGTGATTATTCCATTAACAAACTCGGTTCCTCTATCAGATCTTATCTTTATAATGGTTTGACTCTTCTCATTTTGAACTCTTTTCATCAGCTGTGGTAACTTCTGCAAAGTTTCCCTCTTTTTACACATGAAGATTGTCCATGTATATCTTGAATAATCATCCACCACTACTAGAGTGTATTTCTTTCCACTTATGCTGGCCGACTCAACTGGACCAAATAGATCCATATGCAACTGATGCAATATCCTAGTTGAAGATGGACTTGACTTTTCTTTGAATGATAATTTGATTTGCTTTCCCATTTGGCATGCATCACATACACTTTCCTTCTTATATACTGAATCTGGCAGTCCTTCCACAAGATTACTCCTTGCAAGTTTGTTAATTGTCTTGAAATTCAGGCGACTCAGCTTCTTTTGCCACAGTCAACTTGATTCGGCTGTACTCTTTGCTAATAAACAAGTGCTTGGTGTGGCAGTCGACCAATCTACCACATACATGTTCTTTGTATGCGGATCCTTGCAACACTGCTTCATTTGATTCGATGTCTACGATTTGGCATACTCCCATATGAATCCAACATTGTAGCCCTTGTCACGAGTTGGCGATGCTTAACAAATTGAAGTTGAGGCCTTCAACGTATACAACATCTGTGATTTCTAATCTATTTTTCCTGGTGGATCCAATACCTCTTATTTCCCCTGGAGCTTCATTTCCTCCAAATATGAATGTTGCACCTCTAATCTCCTTGAACTTTGACAGATTTTTCTTGTTTCCTGTCATGTGTCTGGAACAACCACTATCCATGTACCAGGTTCCTTGACACTCATTTGTTCTTGAACTCGCAATCAAGGAAATTAGTTTTTAGGTACCCATACTTGCCTGGGTCTGAGGGGTTAGTCTTTGTAAGATGATCCAACCAACCTATAGCCAAATGATTTGACTCTAAGGGGTTGCCATCTATCTGTGCCATAATCATAATTCACTTTGGCAAATTGCTTGGGGGCTTTAGGTTCATACATCTGTCTCTTTTGTCTGTATGCCTGTGTGTGTGTTTTTGCAATTTCCTTCTTTGGGTAATTGTGATATCTTTGAGTGTAGTGCTTGGGTGCATATGTGTGCTGGTAATAACTTTGTTGCCTTTGGAATGACCTTTGCTGAGTTCTAGGCCTTTGCCATTTAGGTTTGTATTCTATAGGTCTTTGCTGATATTTCACAATATTCCAATCAGCTTGACTTGGGTAGTTTCTACCATTACCATAATATTTGTTCCTTTTATAGAACTTCTGTGGCTTTTGGTAGCTCTGTTTCTTCTTTCTGAGTACTTCTGCATTTGGAGTTTCTTTGGGGAACTCTCTTTGGATTTCTTCTCAATCTGTCCTCTCAAAGCATACTCAACTGGCTGTTTTCCTTTTCCTTTATATCCTAGGCCAGTTTGTTTGTGATTGTGCTTTGGAATGACTGTGTGTGCAACATTTGGTGTCCTGGGTTTTTGAGATGATTCATTACTTGAAGATCCCTTTTCCAAGATCACTTTTGGAGTTTAACTATGTACAAAGGAATTAAATCCTATGCTTGTCTTGTCTCCACATTCATTTTGGCTCATGATAAGGTCATCCAATGATTTAGATGCCTTTGTGAATGAAGCAATCACATTTTTGAGATCATTTTCTCTCTTTTCTATAGCGACTATCTCTCTTTTGTTAATTTAGCATTTTCGGCCTTGACTTTTTGTTCTCATCGGCTATGTGACTTAGAGTACTCGGCTCCTTAGTCATTTGTGAGTTTTGGCTCTTGGTGTTTGTTTTCCTCATTTAATAGTGAGTGTGAGGATTTAATGAGCTCAAAGTCTTTCATCATTTTGCCTAATGAATCATAAAGATCGGTGGGTGATGAAGTGTGTGTGTCACGATCACTATCACTAGAATCGAATGAGATGAGTTAGAATGTACCTCATCTTCTTAGTCGAGGTTGATCTTGTTCCTTAGCCATTAGACATATTAAGGCTTCTTCTTTGAGTCACTTGAGTAGTCGGCTTCACGACTCTCACGAGTCTTGCTTCTTTTGACTTGGTTGTATCGTGGTCTCAAACAACCAACATTGTTCTTTTCTTTTCTTGCCTTCTTTCTCTCAAGACTTTTCTTTCTTCTTCATTCATGTATTTATTGACTACAGGATATTGACAGTCAATGGCAAAGTGTCCTGGTTGTCTGCAATTCCAACACAAGTTTTCAACTTTTTGATCAGCTCTCTCATTTCTTGGGTTGTCAGCTCTTTAATATTCGACCTTTTGATACTCAACTCTCTTTGGTGGCCTATCTTCCCATGACTTGGAGGAAGCTGAATGTTTTCTGGAGGATTCACCTTTGTTTCTTTTGTAGTTCTTGTTGAAGAACTTGTTGAATCTTTTAACCATCAAGGCAATCTCTTCCTGGTCAATGACTTCTTTGGTCTCAGCTCTCTTCCCTTCCTTGACAATGAGTGCAGCTGTTTTGGGCACAACTATCTCCTCTTGATCTTTTCTTCTCAGCTCAAACTTATAGGCTTTGAGGTCTGAGAATAGTTCATGATTGGATGTTTTTGATAGGTCCATCGAGTGCCTTAGAGCCATGGTCTTCATTTCCCACTAAGTTGGGAGGCTCCTCAGTATCTTCATACACATCTCCTTCTGTGTGTATTCTTTCCCAAGTGCTGAGAGCTCATTTGTAATTTCAGTGAATCTAGCATCCAACCGGTCCATTGTTTCACCTGCATTTTAAAGTTTTCAAATTTTTGAACAACAACAGATAATTTGTTTTCCTTAATTTGCTCGAGATCCTTCACAAATTAAGGTTAATTTATCCCATATTTCTTTGGTTTGTTTTTTTGCAAGATTTGACTTTGTTGAACATGGCTTTGTCCAAAGTCTTGAAAGTATATCCTTGGCCACATTGTCAAGGTTGTATCTTTTCTGTCATCATTTGTCCACTCGGCTCTTGGCTTTTCAACCATAGTGGTCAGGAGGAGCATCCTCATCTTCCTCACCGCACTAGCTCTCCTTTGCAGTTTGTGTTCACCTTCATTATTTGCGGTGGCCCATCCTCTATCACTATCCACATTTCATCATGTAAAGCTGATAGATGAGCCTGCATACGTATTTTCCAGTCATCAAATTCTTCAATGGTGAACACAGGAATGCGTGTCAAATTTTCTTCCATGATAATAACTTTGCTGTTTAAAAAAAATGGCTTTTGAAAGAACAAGTGTTAAAAACTTCTTTGAAAACTTGGAGATCTAGTTCAGTAACCAGTGTGGAAGACTCAATGAACCAACCGCTCTGATACCACTTGTAGGTCCCAAGGGGTGTGAGTAAGATTTAGAAGGGGGAGGGGTTGAATAAACCTTACCAACTTTTCGAATTTAGTCCGTTTAAAAAAGTTCAGAGTTAATTTCACAGCTATGTCCTTGATGGACAACTAAGTTAGTTAACCAAACAGAGTTAGCCACTCAAATGACTTTCGTTTGTTGATAGAATAACTCATTTGTTTAGTCTAATACTTAACTTTTGTGATGAGATTTTTAAAGGAAGACTTGACACCCTTGAATTTGGTCTAAATGTGTTTTAACACTTGGATTTAGCACTTTGTTAATTATCGTGGGAATGCAAATTATCGCAGATATAAAGTAATATGCGAGAAATAAAATCTTTGAAATATAAATGACACAATAAATTTTATAGAGGTTCGAAGATGGGGTAATTCTTCTAACCCTCTCTTCTCCAACTCTGGAGGAATCCACTAAGTATTGATCGAGTACAAAGTGGTTATCGGTCAGGATGCAAGTCTTCATCACACGGTGACTTGATCCTTTAGGACTCGATCGGAGATGCCTTGGTCACACAAACGGTGGCTTCTCGTCCGACTCGGCTTCTTCATAAGGTAATTTGCCTTGCTACTTGACTCACTTGCTCAAGCTTCTTGGATTTGATCACGAAGCCCTCCAATGACTTGAGACTGGTTCAACCTTGAACCTTTCTACAATCCTCCTTGGAATGTAGACCCCTTTTGATTCTTCAAAAGTTTCCTCTTTAATAGTTTGAAGTTGTCTTTCCTTCACGACTTGGTGGTGGATCGATTTCTTCAAGTTTAGGCTTGAGGATTTGCTTGAATAACTTGAGAATATTTTTGTAGGTTACTCGAATAATAGCTTGAATGTTCGTGGTTGAGTTACATTTTCTCAAATTGATTCCATGACCTTTTATAGTGCTCTTTTGAAAATGCCCGTTGAAGAGATATCTTGATTTTCAAAAGACACTAGTGGTCGTTGGCTTGTCTTGTTGCGAGTCCTTGAAATTGACATTACCTCGTATTAAATGAACCTTGACTTTTCGAGCGACACGGTGCGATGCTTCCATTAGTTTATTCCTTTTGCACGCTTCTGGGACTGAGCACTTTAGAATATTGCAGCATGAAAGTATTACTTATTTAAGTAACTTTCTTGACTTTTGTGCAATGGACTCTTTTCAGTTGTCTTGACTTGACTGCAATTCCTTAACTTTCCCAGGTGACTTCGAGTCAGCTCCCAATCATTGGAAGACTCATCTGTCACTTCAACTTGACTTGGCTGTCTTGAGTTGACTTGACTGACACTTCTCACAGCTGTAACCAGCTGATACTCCTTCAGTCGAGTTCTTGACTTCTCCTCCTTGCCATACTCAGTTGCTTCACAGCGGAGTCTTCATTTTAGCCTCCAGTTGACTTCTTGCATATCCAGGCATAGCAGACTTTACAGCCCTATCTATTACAATGCAAATTACAAAGAAAATGGGGTGCCAACTTTTTAGTATAAGTTTTACATGACATTCATCAAAATCTAAACAATAAATTTCCCAACACATTTGCTCATATGCTTATCCGAGGCTGAGGCTGAATACGCTTTTTGAGAAGTACACGAAGGAATCTGCTAGAATCATGCCAGAGGTCAGTCATTAGCATATAAATTAATTCGACGAGGGTATTACTGGCCTTCACTTAAGCGAGATGCAATTTCTCTGGTGAAGAAATGCGAAAACTACCAAAGATTTGCACCTTAGGTCAAATATCATCTTGAACAACTTATCTCGGTATTTAGTCCTTGGCCATTTGCCAAGTGGGGAATCGATCTCATCAGACTCCCCACTGGCAAAGGGGGCGTGAAGTATGACATAGTAGCAGTTGATTACTTTACCAAGTGGGCCGAGGCGGAGCCCTTAGCTAAAATAAATGAGGACAAAGTCGTAGATTTTGTATGGAAGTCAATCGTGTGCAGATTTGGGATACCGTACTCAGTAGTGACAAACAATGGGAAATAATTTGATAATAAAAAATTTCGAAATTTTTGCGAACATTTGCACATTAAGAATCATTTCTCTACCCCATATAATCCGCAGTTCAATGGTCAAGTTGAAGCAAGTAAATAAAATCCTCAAGTACACTTTGAAGACCAGAGATTCAGGCAAGGTTGCAGAGCATTAATACCAGGATCAGTCATCAAATGCTGCAAGACAAGACAAGCCAACAATCTCAAAGTGTAGTTTGAAAAATGCATCTATCTCTTCAATGGATACATTTTTCAAACAAGCACTATAAAAGACTGAGGAATTCAAGAGAGAGAACACTTATGCAATTTGAGACACAAAAGAGAAATCAAGCAATCAAGCAACCTGAGCATAATACTCTCGAGCATTCATTCAATCCTCAAGCCAAAAAATCGAAGGAAATCGATCCAACACACTCAGTGAAGGAAAGACAACTTCAATTTATTGAAGAGGAAATCTTTGTTTGTAGGTCCCAAGGGATGAGTAGTAAGGTTTATAAAGGGGGTTGAATAAAGTTTACCAAATTTTTGATTTAGTCCTTTTAAATATATTCAGAGTTTTTAACAAAAATCAGCTTAGTCCTTGAGGGACAACTAGGTTGGATAACTCAGCAAAGTTACCCACTCAACAGACTCGATTGAGTTGTTGATAGTATAACCCAATTGTTATCAGCTAACACTTAAAATAATAATTGATTTGGTTTTTGCTTAGCGGAAGACTTTTCACCCTTGTTGTTCTAAAATTTCTTTACAACACTTGTTTTAGCAATAGTTATTATCAGTTGAGTTCAACAATTATAATTTAACAGCGGATATAAAAGATATGCAAGAAATGAAAGTACTGTAAGTAAATAAGACACAAGCAATTTTTATAGTGGTTCGAGGATGAGGTAATTTCTCTAATCCACTTTTCTCTAACACCTGGAGGAATCCACTAAGTAACAAGATCTTGGTTACAAAGCGGTCAACAGTCCGAGTCAGCCTTGATCACATAGCTAGTTGCTCCTGGGACTCAACTTCTTCACAAAACAACTGTCTTGCTACTTCAGCTCCTTCGAACTCTTGGATTTTATCAAACAACCTTCCAACGAGTCCAACTTCGAACTTGAACCTTACTGCTTCTCCTTCAATATTGGAGAGTAGGCCCCTTTTGTTCTTTAAACAAATTTCCTCTTCAACTGATGAAGTAATCTGTCCTTCACTGAATGTGTTTGATTGAGTTCCTTCGAATTTTTTGGCTTGAGGATATCTTTGAAAGCTTGAGAGTATTTGCAGGTTATTGCTTGATTGCTTGTATGATTGTAATGAACTCGGTCTTTTTTTTGTTCACTTGCTTCCTCGGCCTTTTATAGTACATATTCGAAATTACGTCCGTTGAAGAGATAGACATACATTTCAAATCTCACTCGTAGGTTGTTGGCTTGTCTTATCTTGCAGCATTAATGAGGATCGTACCATGAATTCAATGCCCTGCAGCCTTTTCCTTAGCCTCTGTAGGTTTTCAGGTACATCCCATAGGTTCCTTGCTTTTTGTACTCTTTCAAAGAAACAATTTTATTATTGGCAGCCTGACACAGGCCTATTTCCAGCAAAACCTTGACTTGTGTTGACAACGAATCTCTTTCAGCTTTCTTCAAGTATTGTTGCTGCATAACCTTTTGACATCGATTCCAATCATTTTGGAATGACTTAGCTGTCAGTCAGCTGACTGAGACAACTTTTCTATCACTTGACTGATCCTTCTCTTAACTTCACACAGCTGACACACAGCTGGGTCTTTTCTTCAATCTTCAGTCGACTCTAGTAATCTTCAACTTAGCTGACTCCAGCTCATTATATTTAGCCCTATCTATTACAAGTTGAATTACATAGAAAATGGGGTGCCAACTTCCTAATCTAAGGTTTATATGGTATCATCAAAATCTAAACATAAATTTTCCTCACAATTTCCCCCTTTTTGATGATGCCAAAACTTAAATAAATACAACAAAGTAAATAGTGCAGTAACAAAGAATGTATCGGTAGAATATGTTAATTTTATTGAACATATCATTCTTGTAGTTTACAAACACACTTTACAACGCTTTTACAAAGTATACCCCATACACTCTATCAAATCTAGACTATCTATTCAAATGTATCAGAGCTATGATGATCTAGTACAAATGTATCGATTTTGTGACGATTTAGTACAAATGTATCGTAGTCTAAACTCACAATTTACAACAAGTATCGAGTTTAAGGCTTTAGAAAACTTACAAATATTGTATTTCTGACTAAGTAAAATACATTTGAAGGGGTTTCATTTGTCTTCAACGCCTCGGTTGTTTCCTTCTTCTCTCTTCATCTTTAGCTTCCTGTCTTCTTCTCGCCTCTTCATTCTTTCTCTCCACTTCAATGTTAGCAAGAGTGTCGTACCCAACCCAGTAGTTGACTCCATTCGTCTATGGATAAACATATCTAACATCTGTAGGTCTTGGTCATGTGATGGAGTACCTCCGCCTCTTCCACCACTTCCAAACCTTCCCCTTTCTCGGTATGACTCAACTCCTTCTCTAGGAGTGTAGTGTCTGAGTGCTTTCGGTCGATTGACTGCTTGAACTCTGCTGCCTCTCAGCTGATTTGCATAAGTCGAGTCCTTTTTTCCAATACAAGTCCCACACCTGGGGTAGAGTCATGTTCTTGAAGTAACTAATCTGCAGCTAGAGTTTGGAACTCTAGTGATCTTGGTTCGAGATCCGCATTAGGCATCGTGATTTCTCGAGGGGGTCTTACAACCGGGGAATCTTTCAACAATCCGTTTGGGGCCTTCGAACCTTGCTTTTATGTCTTTGATTCTTCCAAAGTGCTTCTTACCTACCTTCTCGAATTCGGCTTCAATGGTTTGTCTTGATTTGTTTGTATGCCAAATCGACTTTCTCTTCTAAGGATAATTCTTTTTGTGAGTTGGCTAAGAATTGAGGTCACATTACTTCACCTTCTTTGAGGGTCTTAGCAAGCATGATTTTAAAGGGTGGCTTCTTCATTTCACTATATTCCCGTTGTTTGCTTCCCTATCTTTCCATCCTTATCACTCCTTTGTTGTTCTTTACTTTCTTCTTCCCCTTTTTGGCATCATCACCAAGGGGTAGAGCCAATTGAGGGAATACTCCACCTAGGAGTAGATCAATCCTATTGTTTGTCATCTCTGTTTGGAGCACCTTGATTTTTTGTTCCATATTGGCCTCCATCTTCTAAATTTCGACTTATGTTGAGCCTTGAACAACTGCATGTCACTCTTATGAGATTGATACATCCCAAACATGTGGTCCTCGATCTGCGGGGAACTTGGTGTTGTCTGAGCTCCAGATCACCATTTTTGTGAATAAAGACTTGAAATAAGTGACCTGCTCATGCCTTAATGCCTTAGTCTGCCCGATCCATTCCCGTATTCTCAAAACTGCTCCTCGGATATCTCCTGTGATATTTGCATCGTGGTTGTCAAGCCGTTGGTCTGATGTTGCAAATCAATTCTCCATATTTTCTATTTCTGTATAGATGGCTTTGAAGGCTCTGCTAAAGTCGGTTGCATCAGCAGACTGCTCTTCTGGCCATACATTATCAAAATCAAATACAATCGGTACCATAATTGTATCAACAAGAGTTCAAAGTTCTTCAGGAGAGACTTGGATGGTATGTCTGGCACGTTCCACAGCTAACTCTGCTTCCAAAGGCACATGTGCCTCGAAGGGAAAGTATTTAGCAAAAAGATCTTTAGGAAAAATGGGAATTTCCACGTCCTCTACCTGTGGAGCTTTTCCATTTTCCTTCAAAATTTCCTCAGCTCTATGTGCCTCAGCTGTCTCAGCGTCATCGGCATCTTATGCAACTGTGTTGCTTTGATGGTCGAGTGATCCTCATCTATCTTAACAGTTTCCTCGGCGTCAGTTGTATCTTCTTTTTGAGTAGTTTTGTCCTCGGCTGACTAATCAACATCATTGGAGGGTGATGGCACCATTGGGGGTGGGCCATCAACCATAGTAAAGTTCACAGGAGCAGCCTTTTCACTGGCTTGCCTCCTCTTTGCGTTGGCCTCCTCTGCAGCTTTGTCCTTGGATGATTTATCAATGGGACTGGGCTCAACTTTATCATTAGTTCCCAAGAACTCGACATCTACATTCTCTTGGGAGTCGTAAAGAGTCTCCTCTTCTTCACTGATTTCTTCATGATGGGCAGGCACTTCTTCAACAACTTTCT
This sequence comes from Rehmannia glutinosa, assembly GCA_016081115.2. Lineage (NCBI taxonomy): Eukaryota > Viridiplantae > Streptophyta > Magnoliopsida > Lamiales > Orobanchaceae > Rehmannia > Rehmannia glutinosa. The sequence goes on along the minus strand of CM071925.1, from coordinate 36,984,009 downwards.
TACCTAGGGAAGTCTCAACCGCTGATGGGCCTTCAATAATTCCTTTTGCAGTCTCAACTCCTTAGATTGCACTTTCATGGCCAAGAGTCTCAACTCCCATGGCCTCAATACCATCCTTTGCCTTGGCTGCATCAGCAGCTTCATCGGCTTGCATGGCAGCTAAAGTTTCAGCTGAGACAGTCAGAACCGTCTGAACTTTGTTAACCTCAGTCTAATGTTCAATTGAAGTCTCACATTCACCTCCAAACTTTTGTTGAGTTTGGTCTCCCACAGCCTCCTTCGACCCGACTACGGTGGTTTGAGTTTTCCCCTCAGTTGGCGCAGCAGCTAAGTCTCGAACATTGTGGTCACTCGAAACATGGACACAACTGTTTGTCCAATTGAGTGATTAGCTGTTTGGGCAGGTATCTCAACACCTTCTTCAGGGAGTGGCTTGGCTAAGGTGCCCTCTACATCATCTTCCTTAGCTTCATCGCCAGCTTTCCTGGAATTTTCATCCTCAGAGTGCACAAGAGATGTGGTAGGCTGAATGGTTCTCACCATCTCCATTATGTCTGGGCTAGGAGTAATCATGATAGATGAAGATTCTCTAGGGCCCCTTGTCATGTGTTGGTCGTGCAGCTCTTTGGATTCCCTTATGGCTTGCCTGAACTCAACTTTCTTGATTGCAACAACAGGGTCCATTTCCTCAACATCGCAGTCACTGCTGTCAGCTGGTTCTAAGGTATATTCAGGTGCATCTGTGAAGGCACAAGAATGAGGCTTCTTTGACTCTTCAACAACATTGGCCTTCTCAATAGCTTTTAGCTTCTCATTGTCCTTCTTCTCATAAATAATAGATGTGCAAAGATATGGGTTAAGATGTTCCTAGGAAGCTTAGAAGCTCTTCTTCCTCCTCAATAAATTCAGGACTCTGGAATTGATGTCTGGCGTAGCTTAACTTCCAATGCCTCCAGATCCTTAATCTTTCTTGGATGTCAGGGTAGGCAGTGGACAACATTTCGAGATCATCGTCCTCCTCCTGGATAGGCGCAAGGGGAGTCTGTTCCTCCTTAATCGTTCTAGCATCTGTTTGTGGGGACTTAACAATGAACTCTTCAGATTGTTCAGCTGTGTCAACTTCTTGTTCTTCAGCTGTCTCACGAACAGATGTCTCCCTTTCAGTCTGCTGACCTTCATCAACAGTCTTCTCAGCTTCAGTGTTGGTTTCCTCACCACCTTCTATTTCCTTAGACTGCTGCTCTTCGACTTCAGCAGTCTCCTTCACAGGCTCAGTACCAGACTCAGTTGGCTTTTCCAAGTTCGAGCACTTTACCAGTTGCCTTCTTTTGGTTGGAACCAAAGGAACTTCCGGCTCCACATCCTCAGGCTCATCAAAAGTGAAAGCCTTTTCACAAGTTTTCAACTTTTTCGACGTAGCTGCCTTCCTCGTCACGGTAATGCATTTCTTCTTCATGACTGGAGAAGGTACAAGAGGTTCCTTTTCTTGGTTCTTTGGTTGGCGGTGCGGTTCGCTCGGGATGGCTGCAGGGGTAGGTGCATGCTTTCTTTGCAAAATTGACTCTCTTCTTATTCTAAATAGGCTTGAATGAGAATGAGTGTGACGATTTGCAACAAATGGTGTCCCGGGGATAGGATCAACCCGACTCACCTTTCGGTGTGAGTTCTTCTTGCATGTGCTTCCCTCTGAGCACCGGAGAGGTTTGCTTTGAACATCCTCATGTTCACATGGAAAGGCTTCCTATGTCTGAGCGGAATCCCCTTGACCTCCATTAGATGGCCACAAGGCCATACCCCAACGAGCTCACAAACAGACCAGCATCGTTTATGGTCTTGTTCATGACATTCTGGCAGATTCGGCTGAAGATGAACTTAGCCTAGTTCACCTCCTTCTCTTCCATTATAGCAGCCATGACAGTCAACTTCGTCCGAGACAGCTGATTAAAGCTGCCAAATTTCATGTCCACGCATTTAGGCACGACATCCATTAATTTATGATAGTCGTCCTTGATCAACGACTTCTTGGCTTTCTAAACAGCCTTAGCAGCAGACTCTGGCTTGGCGATCTCCTTCCATGCTGCAGCCAGGTTCACATCTTTCTCAGAAATATCCTTCATCCCACTTGAAGGAAGGTGGCAATGAGCAGATACGTCCGTAGCAGTAATTTTGATGTCTTTGTTGTGGACATGTGACCTTATCTCTCCATTGTGAACCTCAGCATTCACGTAGAACATTGTGACCTCCTGAAGGTATGTGTGCGAGAAATCCATGGTGAGAAATCCCTTAAGACCAGATTTCTCTAACTTAGCAGTTATCTTCTGGGCTTGAGCCTTTTCAACTCCCTGTTTCACCAAACCCTCGAAGTCCACTATAGAACCAGAGTGGATCTTCTCAGCCATCTTAACAAAATTATAGTTTGAAGCCATTTCTCGAAAATAAATAGTGAAAAACTTGCATATCGAACACTGTAAGAACTAGGGTTTTGCTTTAGTTGCAGAGAAAAACTTGAACTTGCTTGAGAGAGAAGAGTGTATTATGAGGAGAGAAAAAATGGAATTTTGGTATATAAGGGATTTGAGGGGACACTTTTTAGAATTTGAAAAGGTTGATCAAGATCAACGGTTGAGATTGAAAGCTTGAAACCGCATTAATTTCCCCGCATTAATTGCAACAACATTTATATCCAATCATATGCTAAATGTGTACAGGCTTTATTCTGACACCATAATTACACTGATGTAATGCCCAAAAATATTCCCGCTCGCAGAAAGTGACTGCGTTTTGTCACTTAGCTCATAAATAACTCAACTATCTTCCAAAAGTGACTTAACTCTGCTTCTCTCTTCATATGATGATTACTCAACTGTTAGCTAACTCGATATAACTGATTTCCCGTCTTGGCTATTTCATTTGGCTAGAAAATGAAACTTTGTTGATTTTCATTTTTCTCTTTTTTGACTTTACTGATTGAGTCTTCTGAGTCTCCTAACTCAGCTCAATCAAACCTAGCTCATTTTTAAGCTCTTCAAATCTTGATTCTTATAATGGCTTGGTGAATACGTCAGCTAACTGCTTATCAGTTGATATGTATTCCAAAGTGATGTCTTTTTATTCAACATGATCTCTTATAAAATGATATCTGATATCAATGTGCTTTGTTCTTGATTGCAATACTGGATTTTGTGTGATTGCAATAGCACTTGTGTTATCACACATAATTGAAATCTCATTTTCTTCTATATCATAGTCTCTCAGTTGTTGCCTCATCCATTGAACTTGGCCAACAACAATGCGTCTTGACTATGAACTCTGCTTCAGCTGTGGATGTAGCTATTGAGTTTTGTTTCTTGCTGAACCAAGAAACTAATCTATTTCCAAGCATTTGACAAGTACCTGAAGTACTCTTCCTGTCCACTACACATCTAGCATAGTCTGAGTCTGAGTAACCAACTAGCTTGAATCCTACATCATTTGGATACCAAAAGCCTACTTCTTGACATCTCTTCAAATACTTTAGGATTCTCTTGGCTGCAGTCATATGACTCTCTTTTGGTGCAGATTGAAATCTAGCATATACACCTACAACAAAAGTGGTGTCTGGCCTACTGGCTGTTAAATAGAGTAGTGATATAATGAGAGCTCTATATCTAGTTTGATCAACAACTTTTCCATCTGTATCTATATCCATCTTAACTGATGTATTCATGGGAATCTTTACTGATGACTTTGCTTCCATACCAAATTTCTTCATGAAATCTCTGGTATATTTGGTTTGACTTATGAAGGTTCCATCCTTCAATTTCTTGACTTGAAGACCTACGAAGAAAGTCATCTCTCTCATCATGCTCATTTCAAACTTTCCTTGCATGAGGTTTGAAAACTTGTCACATCGCTCTTTATTTGTGGATCCAAATATGATGTCATCCACATAGATTTGAACAAGCAATATACTCTCCCAATCTTGAATTCTGAAGAGTGTCCTATCATCCTTGCCTTTGGTGAATCCATTGTCAATTAGAAACTGAGACAATGTGTCATACCAGGCTCTTGGTACTTGTTTCAATCCATACAAGACTTTCCTGAGCTTGTAGACCTTATCTCCAATAGTTTTCTGCTCAAAACCTGGAGGTTGCTCAACATAGACTTCTTCTTTGAAAATTCCATTCAAAAATGCACTCTTCATATCCATTTGATACACAGTGAAGTTCTTGTGAGCAGCATAAGCAAGAAACATCCTAATTGCTTCCAATCTTGCAACAGGAGCAAATGTTTCATCAAAATCTATACTTTCCTCTTGGCAATACCCTTTGGCTACCAATCTTGCTTTGTTTCTTACAAAAGATCTTTCCTCTTTCATCTTGTTTCTAAATACCCACTTAGTACCAATAACATTTTGGCGGATAGGCCTTTGAACCAATTCCCAAACTTTGTTCCTTTCAAACTAATACAGCTCTTCCTACATAGCCTGAATCCAATGTGTGTCATCCAATGCTTGAGACATATCTTTGGGCTCTATATGGGAAATGAAACAAGTAAACATGGCTTCATGTTGAACTCTGGGTCTGGATCTTATTCCATCTCTAACATTTCCAATAATTAGCTCAGGTGGAGGTCTCTCAGCCATCTCACATCTGGTTGGAGCAAGTCTGCTGGATTCAGCCGTCTCGCAGCTAAGTTGTCTTAAACTGCTTTTTCATCATCATTCACCTGTAAACTTTCCAGCTATCTCTGAGATTCAGCTATCTCATCTTTATCAGGGTTGAGTGCTCTTACATCTGCTTCAACATAGGGACTCTTCTGCATAGTTGGCTGATTCTTTTTCTCAGCTAACTCATCTATGTCTTCTCCATTCACATTGGATTCATCAAAACTCACATGGATAGACTCTTCTGTGACCATAGTCCTTTTGTTCAACACTCTGTAAGCTTTACTCTCAGCTGAGTATCCCAGAAAGATACATTCATCAGCTTTAACATCAAAAGCTTTTAGATTGTCCTTGCCATTGTTGTGGATGAAGCACTTACATCCAAAGCTTTTGAAATATCCAACATTTAGCTTCCTCGTTGTCCAAATTTCATAGGGAGCTTTGGACAATTGTCTATTAATCATACACCTATTCTGAGTGTAGCAAGCAGTGTTGATGGCTTCAGCCCAAAATCTCTTAGGCAATCCAGCTTCAACTAACATTGCCCTTGCAGCTTCCTTGAGAGTTATGTTCCTTCTTTCAGCTACTCCATTATGTTGTGGAGTTCTTGCAGCTGACAACTCATGAGCAATACCATTTTCAACACAATACTGGGTTATAATCCTATTGACAAACTCAGTTCCTCTGTCAAACCTTATCATAATAATGGTTTGACTCTTCTTATTTTGAACTCTCCTCAACAACTGAGGCAATCTCTGCAAGGTTTCTTTCTTTTTACACATGAAAATAGTCTATGTATATCTTGAATAATCATCCACCACCACTAAGGTGTATTTCTTTCCACCGATGTTATCTGGTTCAACAGGACCAAATAAGTCCATATGCAATAGATGCAATATCCTTGTTGAAGAAGGACTTGGTTTATCCTTGAAGGATGATTTGATTTGCTTTCTCATCTGGCATGCACCACAAATGCTTTCTTTCTTGTATACTGAGTTAGGCAATCCTTCCACAAGATGACTCCTTGCAAGCTTGTTGATTGTCTTGAAGTTCAGATGACTCAGCTTCTTATGCCACATCCAACTTAATTCGGCTATACTCTTTACTAGCATGCATGTGCTTGGTGTAGCAGTTGACCAATACACTACATACATGTTTTTCTGCCTTGTTCCTTAAAGAACAATTTCATTTGATTCAACATCCTTGATTTGATGAATTCACATATTGAATCTGACATTGTAGCCTTTGTCACTGATGCTCAGTAGATTGAAGTTGAGGCCTTCAACATACGCAACATATGGGATTTCCAATCCATTTTTCTTTATGGATCATGTGCCTTTGATTTCCCCTGCAGCTTCATTTCCTCCAAATATGACTTTTTCACCTTTGATTTCCTTGAATTTTGATAGATTTCTCTTGTTTCCTGTCATATGTCTGGAATAGCCGCTATCCATGTACCATGTTCCTTGGCACTCAGCTGTTCCCTGAACCCGCAATCAAGGAAATTAGTTTTTAGTTACCATTACTTGTCTGGGTCCTGAGGGGTTAGTGCTATAAGTTGTTCCAACCAACCTATAGCCAGATGATCTGACTCTAAGAGGTTGTCATCTATCAGTTCCATAGTCATATTGCACATTAGCCAATTACTTGGGAGTTTTAGGATCATACAACTGTCTCTTTTGTTTGTATGCATATGTGTTTGTTTGAGCATTTACTTTCTTAGGGTAATAGTGGAATTCATGTGCTTGTTGGGTTTTGTGTCTGGGTGCATATTTGTGTTGATAATAGCTCTTTAGCCTAGGGAATGACCTATGATGAGGTTGAGGTCTTTGCCACTTTGGCTTGTATCTCATAAGTCTTAACTGATATCTCATTTGGTTATTCCAATTAGCTTGGCTTGGATAGTTTCTACCATTCTTATTATATGATTTTCTTTGCTGAAATCTCTGGGGCTTCTGGTAACTCTATTTAGCTTTCACAGAGTATTTCCTGTTTGGAGTCTGCTGATGGACCTTTCTGAATTTGATTTCACCTGTCATGTCAGCATACTCAATAGGCTTCTTGCGTTTTCCCTTATATCCAAGGCCAGTATGGTTGTGATTGTGTTTTTGAGTGGGTGTTGGTGCAACATATGGTGTTTTGGATTTTTTGGATTCCTTCATTGCTTGAGGATCCTTTTTCCATAATCACTATTGGGACTTGGCATGCACAAAGGAATTGAATCCCATGCCTATCTTGTCCCTATTTTTTTTCTGAGTCATTATAAGTTCATCCAATGATTTAAATGGCTTAGTGAACGAAGCAATCACATTTTTAAGATCATTTTCCCTCTTTTCTGTAGCAGCTAAGTCGGCTTGGATCTTGGCAATTTCAGCCTTCAGCTTTGTATTCTCATCAGCTATGTGACTTAGAGTACTTAACTTTTTAATCAGCTGTGAGTTTTGGCATTTAAGCTGGCCATTTTCCTCATTTAATAGTGTGTGAGGTTTTGATGTGCTCAAAATCTTTCATCATTTTGCCAATTGAATCATTATGATCTGTGGGTGATGAAGTCTTTGTATCACAATCACTATCACTAGAATCTGAATGGGATGGGTTAGAGTGTACCTCATCTTCTTGATATTTTGAATCTTGTTCTAGGCATATCAAAGTCTCTTCTTCTGTATCACTTGAGTAGTCTACTTCACTACTATTTGAGTCTGTTGGTTCCTTGCACTTGGTTGTCTCGGAGTCTCAGCGACCCAACATGGCTTTCTTCTTTTCTTGTCTCCTTTAACTGAAGACATTTCTATCCTCTTCATTTATGTATTTGTTGAGTGGCAGATAAGAACAGTCAATAGAAAAATGTCCTTGTTGTCTACAGTTCCAACATAGGTTCTCGCTCTCTACAAGTCGGCTCTATCGGTCCCTCCGATTATCGGCTCTCGATATTGATTCTTTGATGTTGACTCTCTTGGGTGGCTGTCATCCATTGCTTTGGAGGATCTTTGAGTGTCTTCTTGAGGATTCACCCTTGTTCCTTTTGTAGTTCTTATTGAAGAACTTGTTGAACCGTTTTATCATTAGGGCAATCTCCTCTTGGTCTATTGTCTCTTTTGGCTCAGCTTTCTTTCCTTCACTGGCCATAGTGCAGTTTTCTTGGGCACAGTTGTCTCTTCATGTTCCTTTCTTCTCAGCTCAAACTCATATGCTTTGAGGTCAGAGAATCGCTCATGGTTAGATATTTTGGAGAGGTCCATGGAATGTCTTAGGGCGATGACCTTCATTTCCCACTCAGCTGGGAGAGACCTTAGGATCTTCATACACCTCCTTTTGTGTGTACGCTTTTCCCAGAGCTAAAAGCTCATTAGTGATTACTGTAAATCTGGCATCCAGCTGATCTAGACTTTCACCTGCAATCATTTTAAGATTTTCAAATTTTTGGACTGCAATAGTTAATTTGTTTTCTTTGATTTGATCATATCCTTCACAAATCAAAGTAAGTTTTTCCCAAATTTCTTTGGCTGATTTGCAAGATTTGACTTTATTAAACATAGCCTTATCCAATGTTTTATAAAGAATGTCCTTGGCAACATTGTCAAGATTATATCTCTTTCTATCTCCGTTGGTCCATTCACAATGAGGCTTTTCAACCATAGCAGGTTTGGGTTCTGCTGCAGCATCCTCTCCTTCAGTAGGAGGTGCTCTTCTCACAACAGTGTTGACCTTTAGAATTTGCAGTGGCCCATCCTCAATCGCTAGCCACATCTCATCGTGTAGGGATGATAGATGAGCCTGCATACGAATTTTCCAGTCATCAAACTCTTCCACAGTAAACATAGGAATAGGAGTTATATTTGCTTCCATGATAATAATTTTTCTTTTGAAATAAAAGCTTTAAGAACTCAAGTGTTGATTCTTTTGAAAAAGAATGAGATCTAGTTCAATAACCAGTGCGGAAGGCTCAATGAACCAACCACTCTGATACCACTTGTAGGTCCCAAGGGGTTAGTAGTAAGGTTTAGAAGGGGGGGTTGAATAGACCTTACAAAATTTTCGATTTAGTCCTTTTAAATATATTCAGAGTTTTTAACACAAATCAGCTTAGTCCTTGAGGGACAGCTAGGTTGGCTAACTCAGTAAAGTTACCCATTCAACAGACTCGACTGAGTTGTTGATAGTATAACTCAACTGTTATCAGCAAACACTTAAAATAATAATTGATTTGGTTTTTGTTCTGTGGAAGACTTTTCTCCCTTGTTGTTCTAAACTTGTTTTACAACACTTGTTTTAGCAATAGTTATTATCAGTTGAGTTCAGCAATTACAACTTAACAATAGATATAAAAGATATGCAAGAAATGAAAGTACTGTAAGTAAATAAGACACAAGCATTTTTTGTAGTGGTTCGAGGATGGGGTAATTCCTCTAATCCACTCTTCTCCAACTCCTGGAGGAATCCACTAAGTAACAAGATCTTGGTTGCAAAGCAATCAATGATCTAGCGATCTTGATCACACGGACTAGTTGCTCTGTGACTCGAAACCTTCTTCACAAAAACAGATTGTCTTGCTACTTGACTCCTTGAACTCTTGGATTTGATCACACAACCTTCCAATTAGTCCAAAGCTTCGGTTCGAACTTGAACCTTACTACTTGTCCTTCAATCTTGGAGAGTAGACCCTTTTTGTTCTTTAAACAAATTTTTCTTCAACGATGAAGTAATCTTTCCTTCACTTTGAATGTGTTGGATTGAGTTCCTTCGAATTTTTTGGCTTGAGGATATCTTTCAAATCTTGAGAGTATTTGCAGGTTATTGCTTGATTGCTTGTATGCTTGTAATGAACTCGGTCTTTTTTTTGTTCACTTGCTTCCTCGGCCTTTTATAGTGCATATTCGAAATTACGTCCGTTGAAGAGATAGACATACATTTCAAATCTCACTCGTAGGTTGTTGGCTTATCTTGTCTTGCAGCATTAATGAGGATCGTACCATGAATTCAATGCCCTGCAGCCTTTTCCTTAGCCTCTGTAGGTTTTCAGGTATATCCCATAGGTTCCTTGCTTTTTGTACTCTTTCAGCAAAACAATTTTATTACTGGCAGCCTGACACAGGCCTATTTCCAGCAAAACCTTGACTTGTGTTGACAACGAATCTCTTTCAGCTTTCTTCAAGTATTGTTGCTGCATAACCTTTTGACATTCGATTCCAATCATTTTGGAATGACTTAGCTGTCAGTCAACTGATTGAGACAACTTTTCTATCACTTGACTGATCCTTCTCTTAACTTCACACCACGGTGACACACGCGGGTGGGGCTTCTCTTCAATCTTCAGTCGACTCTAGTAATTTTGAACTTAGCTGACTCCAACTCAGCTTTTTTAGCCCTATCTATTACAAGTTGAATTACATAGAAAATGGGGTGTCAATTTCCTAATCTAAGTTTTACATGGTATCATCAAAATCTAAACATAAATTTTCCTAACATTGTTTAAAGATAAGGGGTCTACACATCCAAGGTTGAAGAAAGTGCAGTGAGGTTCCAGTTCAAACCAGAAGATTTGGACTTGTTGGAGGGCTACATGATCAAATCCAAAAGTATGATGGAGCTGATGTAGCAGGACAGTAGTCTTGTGAAGAAGCTGAGTCTCAGGAGAAGCCAACTGTGTGATCAAGGCTGTCTTGGACTGCCATCCTTTTGTAACAAAGTCACCGTTACTTAGTGGATTACCTCCAGGGATTGGAGAAGAGTGAATTAGAGGAATTACCCCATCCTCGAACCACTACAAAAAATTATTATGTGTCTTTTACATTCAACATTTTAATTCTTGCATATCTTATTTGCTATGTCAATTGATAATAACTAAGCCTAAAAACAAGTGTTGAAAATATATTTTAATCAAAGGGTGAAAGTCTTCCGCTAAAAAACCAAGTCTGTTGTTTTTATAAATGGTTAACTAAATCAGTTGAGTTATCTTATCAACAGCTCAGTCGAGTCTATTGAGTGGCTAACTCTATTGTGAAGACCGAACTAAGTTGTCCATCAAGGACTAAGCTAACTTGTGACTAAACTCTGATTTAAAAGACTAAAATCAAAAAATTTGTAAAGACTATTCAAACTTCCCCCCCTTCTAGACTTTACATTATAACCTCTTGGGACCTACATGAACTTTTACCCACCAATTGCCCATTAAATTCTACTTAATTAAGTCCGAAGTCGATGGTGGTGGTGGCACATCATCGTTCGCATCCTCTGTCACCAGTCCTTTTCTCCAGTAAGTGACCAAGTCTCGAGTCATTGTCAATGGCATACTAAATTTTTGCACAGTTACTTGTGAGTGTATTTAGTATTTGGGCGGGAAAATAGTGCAAGGGTAAAATTGGAAATTATGGGGGGTGTTTTTAGTAATTATGATACAATTTAAAAAGTGAGTGGGGGTGTATTTCGTAAGTGGGTGTATTCATCAATTTTAGAAGTGCGAATAATGCCACTCATTAAAATTCTCTTTATGCTAGAGCATAGTGATGGGAAAAAAATTCTAAGGAAAAGAATAAGGTTGTGATTGCCTATCAAAAAATTCCAAATTTTCATGTTTGAGCAAAAAATTTGTGAGCAAATTTTTGTGAAATGTGTGATTGTTTGTGGAATTTGTTTTAAAATAAATCTCATTTCTCTCCAAAATTGACTCACTTTTCTCTTTCTCTTTCACGCTTCCCAATACCATCCATACTATTTATTTTTCTCTCCCCTCCATATTTACAGAAAGAATTTTTGTAATTTATTTATCTTATCGTCATATTTAATTTATTATTTTTCTCTTAAACTTGATAGCGAAATATATAAAATGATATTTATATTGCCTATTCTTGGTCAACTTTTTAATTTTATTCAAAATTTTGCAATAAATTTTACACTTTTATTTCCCAAAAAAGTTCACAAACAATCAACATTTTAAAAAATTATTTATCACATCAAGACAATCATTATTTTTTTCTCTATATACAACTTTCATTTTTTTCAAAAATAATTCACCACTATTTACTCAGAAAAAGAAAGTGAACGAAAGGAAAGAACAAGCAATCACACCCTAAATTTTGATAGTGTAATTGGATATCAGATGAAGATCTAATGATGAAAGTTGATTTGAAAAATTAGTAGAAGTGAATGGTGGAGAGAAAAAAAAACTTAAAGTGGGTGAATAATATATTTTCTGAAAATTTTCATATGCATTCACATTCTGGGTAAAAAAAATCTTACAGAACAAAAATGAAAATATTTTCATAAACAATCACAACCTTACCTTTTCTATGCTCAAATGAGGCGCACAATGACGTCATTTTTCTAACGATCCAAATTAAATTTCGACGGATATGATAAATGGGAGTCGATAATGTGCTATTTCGTTTTCAAAGATAAATATTATTCAAACTTTGCCCTCTTATTTTCATTTATTTACAAAGTATCATCCCTTAGTTCCAAACCCGTTAGAGTCTAAAATATGGTTAGTTGAAGACTTGAAGTTATTGAAATAAATAGTTGTTCATTATCTGAAAAAAACTCATAAAGAAATAAGTTCAATAGATTTCTTTTTAATTTTAGAATTGTAAAACAATTAGTTTGAGAAATGTGATTTTTCCTTTTTAAGGGACTTGTGTGAAAATATAGATTTCATACAATTTCTAAAAAGTCGTTAAAATCTCATAAGTGTTATGACAACTTGTCTACTATGTGGACTTTTTGCATAATTACTTTTCACATGTCAATAGTATTGTAGAAAATTGCCAAAATCATGTGATTTAATATTGTCAAAATATTTCTATAAATTGTTGAAGTTCATTCAATGAAATTACACCCAAAAACATTTATATCTCTTTGCTTTTTGCTTATTGTTCTAATTCACATCTTTCTCAATATATATTTGTATTATCATCATAGAACATAGAAATTATTTACAACATGTTATCAACGACGAGTTATTGCTTGAGAAAAAGGTTTGTATATTTAAAGTTTGAGTTTCTTTGTACTAATTTATATTTATTTTCCTTTGTAGAAAAAAAAATGGTCGGTATCAAAAAGCAAAAATTCGAGATCCTTGATACCACTTTGGAAATAATTATTTATCTTAGTGCCTAGATGTTAAATTGCACCTTCAGGGTCAAGATCTAGTTGAAACACTAAATATCATGAAAATCGAAGAGGCCAATATAAAAGATGAGGCGAATGCAATGATATTTATACGTCATCATCTAACCGATGATTTGAAAAATGAATATATACAAATCGAAAGACCTTCTAAGCTCTGGCAAAAGTTCAAATCGTGATAAAGGAAAAATGCATATGGAAAGAACTTGTGGTGATCTTTTTTGAGATGTGGTAAAGGATATTGGGCCAAAACACGTCGCACTGCCCAACATCTGGTAAATCTATAGCAAAAATCAAAGAAAAATAAAGGCGAGAGTGTTCAAACACATGCCACTAAGGAAGTAGAGCCATTTACTACTACTGAGGCCCACACTTGAAATCATACACGATCGGAATCCTGTCCACTATTGGAAATCACTTAGATTATCATATTTCTTTGAAAATCCTATTTTCTGAGGGACAACTTGCCGAATGGTTAAAATAAAACCAGATTTAATATTTGTATGTTATTTTTCTCGGAGGGTATATTTCTGAGATTGAGTTTATATGATTGTCCCATGTTTGTATTTTTTTCGGATGATACATTCTCATTTTGAAGCTTTTAATGTGAAATAATAAATTTATTTATGTTTAATATTTGGATCACAAAATATCAGTAAATTTATACTAAATCATTCACAATTTTTACATTCAAGTTTTTCATCCTCCAATGGCTAGTTAACGGCCGGATAATGACTAGTAATAATAACTTTTATTCTATATATATACCAACATTCCATTCAATAAATTCACACATATTCTCTCATCTTTCTAAAACTTCACATATCTTTCTTTCTAAAAATGGTTAACTTAACCGTAATGCTTCTCATTATAATGAACTTAATGTACACTATTCTGTTTTTTGTTAATCTTCTTATCACCTTCATTTTTCCTCCGTTACCCGTAATAATTTATTTTAGCACGTTGTAATAATTAGATGATTATGTATGTCTATGTTGTTGAATAAAATCTTTATATTTTAAATTTTGTTGTGCATTGATATTATTTAGTTGTTTTACATTTGAGTCATAGAATTTTTTTTATAATCATATAATATTAATTTAATAATAATTATACCAGGCACACATGAGAAACACCGAGAAAAGAGACTATTTTCTACTTGAAACTGCGACAATGCACTCTAAAGTATATCTCTTGAATGTGAAATTGTGCAAGGCACAAGTTACAACTGTATCTGGTCCCATTGAGATTATTGATGGCTCCGGGAATGCAACAGTGGCGTTGCCTAATGGTACAATCTTGCATATTAAAAATGCATTGTTATCTAGTAGATGAAAAAGAAATCTATTGAGTTTTAAGAATGTGCGTGACAATGGCGATCATTTAGAGGCACAAAATGAACATAATAAAGAATGTCTATGTGTCACATCCTATAAAAATGAGAAAAAGGATTGTCCATGAGAAATTTGAAGCAACAGATTTTGGGTTGTATTGTGTCCCAGATATAGCTTTTGAATCCTACGCCACTATGCCTTGGAAGCTGGTGAATTATGATATATTTGGGTTATAGCATGATCGCCTAGGACACCCAGGAACAATTATAATGTGTAGGATTGTTGAACACACTAATGGACATCCATTAAAAAGCACGAAGATGCTGATGTCCAAAGAATATTTTTGTAAATTGTGTTCACAAGGAAACCTTATTACTAAACCTTCCATAGAAAAGGTTGGTTACAAATCATCATCATTTCTACAATTCATTCATGGTAATATTTGCGGACTAATACATCCTACAAGTGGACCATTTACAAATTTCATGGTCTTAGTAGATGCAACGTGTAGATGGTCACACATATGTCTATTATCTACTAGAAATATTGTATATGCTCAATTATTAATGCAAATTATTAAAACTCCGAGCACATTTTTCTAATTATCCCATAAAGAATATAAGGATGGATAATATTGGAGATTTATATCAAAAGGTTTTGACGAATATTGCGCAGCACAGGGAATTAATATTGAACACCCAGTAGCACATGTTCATACTCAAAATAGATTAGGAAGAATCCCTAATTAAACAAGTTCAAATCATTGCTCGTACATTATTAATGAGATCAAAGCTCACGAGTGCAGCATGGGGTCATGTAGTATTGCATGCATCAGCACTTATCAGATTACGCCCCACAACTTATCATATGCACTCCACAATGCAATTAACTCTTGGTTTTGGGTGTCTATTCAGGTGCCGATTCCACATCCTCAGATGAAAAAAATCGCTCCACGACGTAAACTTGGTATATACATTGGATTTGATTCTCCGCCAATTATTTAGTATTTGGAAGTAATGACGGAATATTTATTTACCACTAGATTTGCGAATTGATATTTTGATGAGACAATATTTCCATTAATGGGAAAGGATAAAACAATTTTGGATAAACAAAAGCTAGTTGAGAGTATCTCCTAGAATGAACAAAGCTTATCCTATTTAGACCTACGTACTTCTGAATATGAAAGTGATGTAAATAGAATCATTCATTTATAAAATATTGCTAATGGACTATTTGATGCATTTAACGATGCTAGCAACGTCACGAAGTCTCATATTCCTATTGCAAATACCCTAGCCATGATTATTGTTCCTGATGAACATAAGAAAATGAATGATGATACCCCAAGTCAAAAACATTGTAGACCTATTGGCTCAAAAGATATTGTTCCTAGAAAAAGAAAGAGGAGATTTGATAATAATGAGCATGCTGCAGATGAATCTGTAGAGCCTAATATCTAAACAAATATACAAAATTCTAATATCACCGAAAATCCCATGAGCTATTGTAATGAAATACGGGATCGAAATCAAATAATTATTGATGATAATTTTACATTCTCAGCTACTCAAGAAATTATGAAGTCGTGAGATATAAAGCCCGACTTGCGGCTCAAGGATTCTCATAGAGACATGGGATTGATTGTGATGAAATATATTCACCAGTGATGGATATAATAACATTCCATTTTCTCATCAATATGGTTCTCCATGAGAATTTGGGTACATGTGTCTAATTGACATAGTGATGGCATATCTATATGGTTCACTGGATTATGATATTTATATGAAAATTCCATATGGGTATAAAATGCAAAAATCAGAGACTCCCCGTGAACAATACTCGATTAAGTTGCAAAGATCGTTGTATGGATTAACGTAAACTGGTCGCATGTGGTATCATAGACTTAATGAATATCTTTCTAAGAAAGGTTACAAAAATAATACCATTTGCCCATGTGTTTTTATTAAAAGATAAGATACCGGATTTTCTATCATTGCTTTATATGTCGATGACATAAATTTGATTGGCACCCCTAATGAATTATCCAATGTTGTTGAATATCTAAAGAAAGAATTTGAGGTTAAAGATCTTGGAAAAATTAAATTTTGTCTTGGTCTTAAGCTAGAGCATAAAGATAATAAGATATTTGTCTACCAATCTGCTTATACTAAAAAGTTACTCAAATGATTCAACATGGACAAAGATCACAAACCTTGAGTGCCCCTATGGTTGTGCGCAATATAGATCCCGAGAAAGATCCATTTCGACCAAAAGAATCCGACGAAGAGATTTTGGGTCCTGAAGTGTGTTACCTTAATACTATTGAAGCATTAATGTATCTAGCACAATGTATTAGACCATATATTTTTTTGCAATGATTCTACTTGCATGATATAGTTCTGAGCCAACCCGAAGACACTGGAATGGTACTAAACATATTTGTCGATACCTCAGTGGTAATATAGATTTTGGGTTATTTTATTCTAAGGAATCCACTAACTCTGTGTTAGTTGGTTATGCTGATGTGGGATATAGATCTGACCCGCATAAAGTTCAATCACAAACTGGTTATTTATTTTGCTATAGTGGTACAACTATATCATAATGATCTACCAAACAAACATTAGTAATTACATTTTCCAATCATTGCTCTTCATGAAGCTGGCAAAGAGTGCTTTTGGTTGATCATTTATAGCTTATATACAAAATATTTGTCATCTGAAACTAGTTATAGACACTCCTACAATTATTTATGGGGATGATGCAGTGTGCATAGCACAAGTAAGAGGTAGTTAAAATGTGATAGGACCAAACATATTTCACCAAAGTTTTTCCACACACATGAACTCTAGAAAAATAGAGAGGTAGATGTTCATCAAATTCGTTCATGTCACAATCTTGTTGATCTGTTTACAAAACCTTGTCAATGTTTACATTTGAAAAATTAGTTTTTAGCATTGGAATGAGAGGAGTTAATACAAAACAAACTGATGGATCAATTATGAAACTAATATTCTTCATTTCAGGGGGAGCGAATATACTGTGTGTCGTACTATTTTTCCCTTTTGTCTGGTTCTTATCCCATTGGATTTTTCCAGTTTAAGGTTTTTAACGAGGCATTGCCATCCAACTTACTACAGTGTTAAGTCCAAAGGGGAGTGTTATGATAATTTGTCCAATATATGGACTTTTAGCATAATACTTTTCACATGTTAATAGTATTGTAGTAAATTGCCAAAGTCATGTGATTCAATAGTTGCCAAAATCTGCCTATAAATTGTTGAAGCTCATTCAATGAAATTACATCTAAAAACATTTATATCTCTCTACTTTTGCATATTATTCTGATTCACATCTTTCTCAATATATATTTGTATTATCATCATAGAGAGTAGAAATTATTTACAAGAATAAGGATTCAAACTCTTTCTAAGAATAATGAATTATTTATGGTAAATCTCACTTTACCCTCCTATGCTCTTACTGTAGGTCCCAAGGGGTGTGAGTAATGTTTAGAAGGGGGGTTGAATAAACCTTACCAACTTTTTGATTTTAGTCCTTTCAAAATATTACAGAGTTAACACAAACAGCTGAGTCCTTGAGGGACAACTAAGTTGGTTATTCAGCAGAGTTAGCCACTCAATAGACTTGATAGAGCTGTTGATAGAATAACTCAACTGTTTAACCTGAACCTTAACTTGGTTGTGTTGGTTTTATCAGTGGAAGACTTAACACCCTTTGAATTGTTTTAAACTTGTTTTAACACTTGATTTTGGCACTTGGTTATTAATCAGTTGGATAGCAAATAAGTTTATCAGCAGATATAATGTAAATATGCAGAAATATAAATGTGCTGAAAAATAAATAATACAGTTGATTTTTATAGAGGTTCGAAGATGGGGTAATTCTTCTAATCATCTCTTCTCCAACTCCTGGAAAAATCCACTATGTAAAAGATCTGTTTACAAAGTGGTCAACAGTCTTGAGATAGCCTTGGTCACACAGCTGGCTTCTCGTCCGACTCTGCTTCTTCACAGGGCAGTTGCCTTACTACTTCAGCTCACTTACTCAAGCTCTTGGATTTGATCACGATGCCCTCCAATAACTTGATACTGGTGCGACCTTGAACCTTCCTACAATCCTCCTTGGAAAGTAGACCCCTTTTGATTCTTCAAAAGTTTCCTCTTCAACAGATTTGAAGTTGTCTTTCCTTCACATCTTGTGTTGGATCAATTTCCTTCGAGTTTCAGGCTTGAGGATTTGCTTGAATATACTTGAGAATATTTGCAGGTTTACAACTTCAATATTGCTTGCTTGTTCGTGGTTCAGGTAACCTTTTCTCAATGAATTTCCTCAGCCTTTTATAGTGAACTTTCGAAAATCTGCCCGTTGAAGAGATAGGCTGATTTCAAAATTCACTTGTGTTCGTTGGCTTGTCTTTTCTTGGTCCTCAATCTTGAGATGTAGACCCTTCCTCGTATTAAATAAATTTGTAGCTTTTCAGGTTCTGACACGAGGTGCAGTGCTTCCCATTGGTTTATTCCTTTTGCACGCTTCTGGGATGAGTACTTTAAGACCTGGCAGGATGGAAGTATTACTTATTTAAGTAATGTTCTTGACTTACGTCAGGCAATGTGATTCATTTCGATTTACTCCTCTTGGATTTGCCTTTTTCCCAGCCTTACTTGAAGTCGCTCCAATCATTGGATGACTCATCTGTCACTTTCAACTTGAGACTTGGCTTCTTGAGTTGACTTTGACTGACTCTTCACATAGTTGTTCCTCAACTGATACATCTTCAGTCGAGTTCTTGATCTTCTATCTTGGCCATACTCAGCTATTCCACAGTAGAGTCTTCACTTGATCTTGATTGACTTCTTGTATTTCCAGGCGTAGCTGACTTGACTCAGCTTTTCAGCCCTATCTATTACAAAGTAAATTACAAGGAAAATTAGGTGCCAACTTTCTAGTTTAAGTTTTACATGGCATTCAAAAAAATCTATAAAATAAATTTTTCAACAATTTCCCCCTTTTTGATGATGCCAAAACATAAAAACATTCAACAAAATATAAACAGCAAAGATACACACAGACGATGCACTAACAAAGAATGTATGCGTAGAATCGATCGTTTTATTTATCATAGCATTCTTGTCCTTTACACAACTGTTTACATTTGGTATCAGAGCATTCTATATCAAATCAACAATACAGACATCTAAGCTAGGATACTAGAATAAATACAAAGTGAAAACTTACAGAAAACTTCACTAAATATACAGATGACTTACAAAAGTGTATTTACACACGTACAATACATGAAGGGTTCGCATCAACACTTCATCGCCTTCGCTGCCTCCTTCTTTCCTCTTCAGCTCTGTCGAAGTCATCAGCTCTCTTCCTTTTTCTTTCTTCTTCCTCAACTTTATTCTTCTTCTCATAGGCTCTCTTCGCAGCATCATCCTTTCACTTCCTCTCGAGCCATAGCTGAGTTTGTCTTTCATTTTCCTCTTCCTGTCTTTTCACGGCCTCAGCATTCTTCCTTGCCACTTCCAGATTTGCCACTTCATCAAACTCAGCCCAGTAGATCCTTCCCTTCTTTCTGGGATCTACAAACTTGATATTCTTGGGTCTTGGACGAGGTCGAGAACCTCTTCCTCCACCACTTCTTCCTCCTCCTCTGGGTGTGTACTTCATGGGAGTCTTACGCTTACCCAATTTGAATGGCTCTTGGTAGTCTCGCGTTATCGACTTCTTCGCACAAAGTAAGACCCTTCTCCGATACAAATCTCGAGGCTTGGGCTAGTGACATCCCTTGGAAATAGCCTTCGGATTCGAGCGTCTTGAATTCTTCAACTGATCTTGCCTCGGATCCATTGTCAGGAATAGCATCTTGATCCTTCCCTGTCGGAATGCCGCCGTATTGTTTCATCACTTCTTCGACACAGGCATCCATCTTCTTGTCGAACTCCATCATCCCTGCTTCGATGATTCGCCTTTTCTCCGACATAGGCACAGAAGAGTGCTCGATCAGTAGAGTCACTGGAAGTTTGCTGATAATTAAAGTCGTAACATGACCCTTTGAGGGGTTTAAACTATCATTAACGTCAAATCCTTTGAACGTTCCCCCATTGTTTTTCCTTCTTATCGCCTTCAGATTCCTTCAACTTCTCTTCTTCTTTCGACTTCCTAAGGAGTCCTTTTTCCTCCTTTTTGGCATCATCAAAGGAAAGAGGGACCCCGGGGAACATGCTGCAAGCATAAAGTCGAGGATCGGCCGAGAGCGGAATTCTGTTTGGAGTCTCTTTGCTACGTGGCAGCCCGCAGTGAGCGAGTGGCTTTGGACTCATTTTGCCACCAATTTCATTTCAGCCATGAGGAGGTGAATTTCGCATCATGGTCTCCTCAAGATGCGAACCTCTTTCTCTCGGAATTCTTGCAACAACTCCATTTCTATTTTGTGAGATGCATGCAACCTTTCTATGTATTCATGCATTTTGTGCCTGATCAAAGTGTTGTCAGCGCTCCAGACAAGCATTTTATTGTATAGTGCCTTGAAATAGCGAACTTGCTTGAATCGCATGGCACTTTGTTGTTGAGACCACTCCCTGATCCGTACCACTATCCCTCTCAAATCTGCTATGAGGGTGGCATCTCTATTGTCCAGCCTTAAGTCTAGGGAGGCTTGGTGTCGTTCGATCTTCTCAATCTCCTCACAGATCTTCTTGAAGATTTCACGAAACTCAGCTGTCTCACTTGATTCAGCTGTCGGTCATTCCACATCGAAGTTAAAGTCTGCTGGTATAATGGAGTCAGTAGGGATTACAGGATCTTCTGGTACAGTGAATCATCGTTGCTCTTTAGCGGTCTCTTTTTCTAGCTCAGTCAAGTTTATAGAAAAAGGAAACACTTGTTCAAAGGCACCATCGCGCACATATGGGATGGTCTGTGCGGTTTGTGCCTGTGATGTCTCAGCTTGATTGATCTCAGCTGCAGTGGTTTCTTCTGATCATGTCACAGCTGTGTGAGCCTGTGTGCTGGTGGAGTCGTTACTGCTGCAGTTGTGAGAGCCTGCACAGATGACTTGGTTTCAGCTGGGGCTTGTGGAATGTGTTGCCCAGCTGACTGAGCCCCAGCTGTCTTAACAGCTTCTTTGATCTCAATAGATTTCTCTAAATGAATTACCGGATCCTCTACTGCATCATCAGAGTCATCGGATGATGATGAGATTTGTGGGGTTGGCTCATCATTTAAGTTAAATTTTTGACGAGCATCTTTGTCACTTAGCTGGCTCGTAGTTTTGAGAACATCCTCAGCTGGTTCCCTTTGATATGCAACGGGGGTGGACTCAGCTTCATCTTCAGATGCCAAGAATGATGTATCAAGGTTCTCCTGGGAGTCATGAAGTGCGCTTATCTTCTCTTCAATTTCAGCGCTTTGAATATGAGGAATGTTCTGAGTCTCTTGAACTTTACCCAGGGAAGTCTCAACCTCCCTTGGGCCTTCACTACCTCCAGTAGTCTCAACTACAGTGAGGCCTTCAATATTCCCTTCGACAGTCGCAGTTGTCTTAGGGTCTTGGACCATGGCATCCATAAGAGTCTCAACCCTAGGATTGCACTTTCACTGCCCAGAGTGTTAACTCCCAGGGCATCTCCATCCCTTGCCTCGACTGTAGGAACAGTGTCATCAGCCTTCAAAGCAGCTGGCATTTCAGATGGGACAGACTCAACTGTCCGAGCTTCGTCAATATCAATCTATTGTGGTTCTTTCTCAATTTCCACTTCGCCTCCTAGCTTTAAGTTAGAGTTTTCTGCAGCATCCTACGACCCTGCTGCAGTGGAGAGAGTTTCACCCTCAGCTGGCACACCAGTTGAGTGACTGATGATGGGGTCACTCGGCTCCTGACTCGTGGCTTTTTCTTTTGAATGCTCAGCCGCTGGGGCAGGTTGTGAAACACCTTCTTCAGGGGTTGGCTCAACTTGGGTGCCCAAAATCCCAGTTTCATTGCCAATTCCCTTGGACCTATCCTCTGATAGCACCGGGGACGTGGTTGCAGTGATGTCTGTGGCAATCTGCTGCACCACTCTCAAAGGGTCGATTTGCAGGAGAGATTGAGACAGCTCTCCTGGTCCTTCAAATAATTGTTGCTTATGCAACTACCTGGATTCTCTCAATGCTTGCTGCATGTCTGACTTCTCTGCTACATCAATGGGATCCATATCATCGTCACTGTATGTGTACTCAACTAGATTTTCATGAGTATGCTCGTGAGTTCCAGTGAACGTGCACATCTTAGCTTTCTCAAGAGTTTGTGCTTCCTCGGTTGCTTTGGCTTTTTCCTTCTCCTTGAAGATATGGAGAATATCCATGCAGTTATCTTCATTTAGAGCCTGAAACACAGTATAGACTCCAAGAAATCACAGCAATTCGTCCTCTTCCTCAATGTACTCAGGGTGAGCAAACTGCACCCTTGAGTGATCTAGCTTCCATGCTCTCCATTCTCTCGAGACGGCTGGCGAATGTCCGGGTATCTTGGAGAGTACATGATAATATCATCGTCATCATCTTCTTCTTGTCCTTCCTTTTCAAGGATTGAAGGCAAGATACTCTGCTGCTCCTCGCCTTCAACAACACCAGTAGCAGGTGGAGAGACAACTTTTTCAATGGGATGTTCAGTTGTCTCAGCTACTTTGCTTCCCTCAGCTGTCTGATGCCCAGTTGAGTCTTCATCGGGACTCTGGTGATGATCTTCAGCAGTCTTGTTAGATTCATCAATTACTTTAGGAGACTCGCATTTTTTCGAGCTTCGAGTCTCGGATGCTTTTCTCATTGAGTGGTAGATTCAATCGTCTTCTCAATTGCATCGCATGACCGTCTTCTTCTCTTCGGGTAGTAAGGGAACCTCTTCTTCCACATTCTCTGGTTCCTGGAATGTGATGGCTTTCGCAGCTGCCTTCCTTGGCTTGGCAGTGCGCTTCTTCATTTTGATAGCAGGAGGAGTATGGTGTTCCTCCTCTCCCTCGGGCTGCGGGGGCGGCGACTCTTACGCACGGGCAGTGCATTCTTTTTCTTAGCTGCAGGGGCACCTTTCTTCTTCGCAACTACTTGGGCAACTTTCTTCTTCGATGGAGAGGTAGCAGTTGTGTCCTCAGGTTCAGCTGATTCCCCCTCACTTGTTTTTGATTTCTTCGCGTGGGCTCTCTTCTGGGCTCCAGAGAGGTTCACCCTGAACATCTTCTTGTTGACATGGAAGGGTTTTCCATGTCGAAGGGGAATACCCTTCACTTCCATCAAGTGGCCAATCACGAGGCCATATCCAAGAGATCCTCCAAAGGATCCATCATCCTTGAACGTCTTATTCAAGTACATTCGAGGCCGCATCTGTACATGAACTCAACCCAGTTTACTTTCTTGCCCTGCATCACCGCAACCATGACGATCAGCTTTGTCTTGGACAACTGATTGAAGCTTCCAAACTTCATGTTTGCACACTTTGAGATGACATCCATCAACTTATGATAGTCCTTCCAATTTCTTATCACCATTTGTGTAGACCACCTTAGCAAAGACATCTTGGTTTGGCTATGTCTTTCCACGCAGCTGACCAAATCAACATCAGCTTCATTTATCTCCTTCATGCCTTCCGATGGCAACAAGCAGTGCTCCGCAAGGTCCTTAGAATTTATCCTTATGACCTTGCGGTGGACAGAAGACTTGATCCCTTCGTCCTGCACTTCCGCATTAACATAGAACTGCGCCACCTATTCTAGGTAGGTATGAGAGTACTCCATGGTCAAAAAAGCCTTAAGACTGGACTTTTCTAGCATCTCAGCTATTTTCTTGACTAGGGTTTCATCAGAACCCTGCTTCACCATACCTTCGAAATCCACTGAAGATCCTGAGTGGATTTGCTTAGAGATTTTAACGAAATCAAACCTCGGTGCCATTTCAGAGACTTTCACCGATTAAAACTTGACGAACTTGCTTGAGGACACTTAGGGTTTTCGAGAGAGAAATTGATTGCTTTCTTTTTGCTTGAAGATGAACAGTTTTCGAATGTGAGAGAGAAAGCTGGAAAATGTGTATATAAGGGTTATGAAAGGACATGTCTTCGGTTTTAGAAATTTTGATCGAAATCAATGGTTTAGAGTTAGTACGTCAAACCGCATTTAATTCCTCGTATTTAATGCGACATGATTTATATCCAATCGTATGCTTCTTTCGACTTTTTTATGCCCGTCATTATTACTGTTGACATCATCCTTAAAAATATTCCCGCTCATTAAAAACGACTGTGTTTTTGTCACTTAGCTCATAAATGACTCAGCTCATATCAAATATGACTTAACTCTTCTTCTCTCTTCTCATCCTGTGACTCAGCTGCTAGTTAACTCGATACAGCTGACTTTCCGATACGGCTGATTCACTCGGCTGATTCGTGAACCTTGTTCAATTTTCATCTTCTCATCTTTCATCTCGGCTCATTGAGTCTTCTGAGTGTCAACTCAACTCAATTAACCCTAGCTCATTCTTAAGTTGTTCAAATTTTGACTCACATAAAGGCTTAGTGAATATGTCACTAGCTTCGCTTATCAATTGAGATATATTCCAAAGTGATGTCTTTCTTTTTAACATGGTCTCTTATAAAACGATACCGACATCAATGTGCTTTGTTCTTGAATGCAACACAGATTTCGAGTGATTGCAATAGCACTTGTGTTATCACACATAATTGGAATCTCTTTTTATTCAACCTCATAATCTCTCGGTGATGTCTCATCCATAAAATTTGGGCAACAATGTTTGCCAGGAGCTATGTACTCGCTTCAATTTGTGGATGTGGCTATTGAGTTTTGCTTCTTGCTAAACCAGGAAATCAATCTATTTCAAGCATTTGACATGTGCGGGAGGTACTTTTCTGTCAACTCTACATCCAAAGATAGTTAGAGTCGAATAACCAATAAGCTTGAATCCACCTTCCTTTGGATACCATAAGCCAACTTCTGGCATCCCTTCAAATACCTTAGGATTCTCTTAGCCGCAATCATGTGGCTCTCTTTGGTCAGATTGGAATCTTGCACATACACCTACTGCAAAGGTGATGTCTAGTCTGTTGGCTGTTAAGTAGAGCAATGATCCAATGAGTGCTCTATATCTGGTTTGATCTACAACCTTGCCATCTTCATCCATGTCCATCTTGACTGATGTGTTCATTGGTATTTTTACAGAAGACTTCTCTTCCACACCAAATTTTTTCATTAAATCTCTGGTGTACTTTGTTTGACTTATGAAGGTTCCATCCTTCAATTGCTTAACTTGAAATCCTAGGAAGAAAGTCAGCTCTCCCATCATGCTCATCTCAAATTTGCCTTGCATGAGGTTTGAGAACTTATCACACAACTCTTTATTTGTGGATCCAAAATTGATGCCATCCACATATATTTGAACAAGCAGTATACTCTCTCCATCTTGAATTCTGAAGAGTGTTCTGTCCACTTTGCCTTTGGTGAAACCATTGTCAGTTAGAAATTGAGACAATGTATCATACCAAGCTCTTGGTACTTGTTTCAATCCATATAATTCTTTCTTGAGCTTGTACACTTTATCTCCATTAGTGTTCTGCTCAAAACCTGGAGGTTGTTCAACATAAACTTCTTCCTCTAGTAGTCCATTCAGAAATGCACTCTTCACATCCATTTGATATACAGTGAAGTTCTTATGTGCAGCATAGGCAAGAAACATCCTTATTGCTTCTAATCTTGCAACAGGAGCAAAAGTTTCATCAAAATCTATTTCCTCTTCTTGGCAATACCCTTTAGCTACCAATCTTGCTTTGTTTCTTACCACAGATCCTTCCTCATTCATCTTGTTTCTGAACACCAATTTTGTGCCAATAACATTTTGATGGGTTGGCCTCTGCACCAATTCCCACACTTTGTTTCTTTCAAATTGATTCAGCTCTTCTTGTATGGCTTGAATCCAATGTGTGTCATCCAATGCTTGAGACACATCTGTTGGCTCTATTTAGGAAACAAAACAAGTAAACATTGCTTCTTGTTGTGCTCTGGATCTGGTTCTTACACCATCTCTAACATCTCCAATGACTAACTCGGTGGATGGTCTTTCACCATCTCACATCAGGTTGGAACAAGTCGGTGGGTTCAAATTCTCATGACTAAGTTGTCTTGAACAGCTATTTCATCTTCGTTTAGTTGTAGACTTTCCAGCTGTCTTTGAGAATCAACTATCTCATCTTCATCTTGATTGATTGCTCTTACTGACTTCAACATAGGGACTCTTCGCATAGTTGGTGATTCAAATTTTGTCGCCTAACTCTTCAATGTCTTCTCCATTCACATTAGGTTCATCAAAAACCACATGGATAGACTCTTCGTGACCATAGTCCTCTTGTTCAAGACTCTATAGGCTTTGCTCTGGTGAGTATCCCAAAAAGATACATTCATCAGCTTTAGCATCAAAAGCCTTCAAATTATCTTTGCCATTGTTGTGGATGAAGCATTTACATCCAAATATTTTGAAATACCCAACATTTGGCTTTCTCCCTGTCTAGATCTCATAGGGAGTCTTGGTTAATTGCATGTTTATCATGCATCTATTTTGAGTATAGCATGATGTGTTTGGCTCTTTTCATTTTGAACTCTTTTCATCAGCTGAGGTAACTTCTGCAAAGTTTCCTTCTTTTTGCACATGAAAATTGTCCATGTATATCTTGAATAATCATCCACCACCACTAAGGTGTATTTCTTTCCACATATGTTGGCTGGTTCAACAGGACCAAATAGATCCATATGCATTAGATGCAATATCCTTGTTGAAGAAGGACTAGGCTTATCCTTGAATGAAGATTTGATTTGCTTTCCCATCTGGAATGCATCACATACACTTTCCTTCTTGTACACTAAATCTGGCAATCCTTCCACAAGATGACTCCTTGCAAGCTTGCCGATTGTCTTGAAATTCGGATGACTCGGCAAACCTTGTGCCACGACCAACTTGATTAAATTTTGCTTTTGCAAAAGACAAAGTGCTTGGTGTGGCAATAGACCAATCTACCACATACATATTCTTTGTCTTAATCCTTGCAAAGACTATTTCATTTGATTCAAGTATCTTTGATCCGCACACTCCCATATTGAAATCAACATTGTAGCCCTTGTCCGTCACAGAGTTGGTGATGCTTAATAGGTTAAAGTTGAGGCCTTCAACATATGCAACATTTGTGATTTCCAATCCATTTTTTTGATGGATCATGTGCCTTTGATTTTCCCTGGAGCTTCATTTCCTCCAAATATGACTTGTGCACCTCTAATCTCCCTGAATCTTGACAGGTTTTTCTTGTCCCTGTCACGTGTCTGGAACAGCCACTATCCATGTACCAGGTTCTTTGGCACTCAGTTGTTCCTTGAACCTGCAATCAAGGAAATTAGTTTTTAGGTACCCATACTTGCTTGGGTCCTGAGGGGTTAGTGTTGTAAGATAATCCAACCAACTTATAGCCAAATGACTTGACTCTAAGAGGTTGCCATCTATGTATGCTATAATTATAGTGCACATTAGCAAATTGTTTGGCGGCTTTAGGTTCATACAGCAGTCTCTTTTGTCTGTATGCCTGTGTGTGTGTTTTAGCAATTGCCTTCTTTGGGTAGTTGTGATATTTTTGAGTGTAGTGTCTGGGTGTATATGTGTGCTGATAATAGCTCTTTTCCTTTGGAATGACCTTTGCTGAGGTTTATGTCTTTGCCATCTAGGCTTGTATTCCATTGGTCTTTGCTGATATTTCACATTGTTCCAATCAGCTTGGCTTGGGTAGTTTCTACCATTCCCAACATGTGTGTTTCTCTGATGAAACTTCTGGGATTTTTGGTAGCTTTGTTTGTTATTCACAGAGTACTTTCTATTTGGAGTTTGCTGA
The DNA here is from genome assembly GCA_016081115.2 of Rehmannia glutinosa. NCBI lineage: Eukaryota > Viridiplantae > Streptophyta > Magnoliopsida > Lamiales > Orobanchaceae > Rehmannia > Rehmannia glutinosa. The sequence goes on along the minus strand of CM071925.1, from coordinate 36,955,967 downwards.
GGAACTCGGCTGGATTTCTTCTTAGTTGTCCTCTCAGCATACTCAACTGGCTGTTTTCCTTTTTCTTTGTATCCAAGGCCAGTTTGTTTGTGATTATGCTTAGGAGTGAATATGGGTGCAACATATGGTGTTTTGGATTTTTGAGATACTTCATTGCTTGAAGATCCTTTTTTTCCAAAATCACTCTTGGAGTTTGACTGTGCACAAAGGAATTGAATCTTATGCCTGTCTTGTCTCCACATTCTTTTTGACTCATGATAAGGTCATCCAAAGATTTGGATGCCTTTGAAAATGAGGCAATCACATTTTTTAGGTCTTTTTCCCTCTCTTCTATAGCAGCTATTTCTGCTAATAGTTTAGCATTCTCAGCCTTCAGCTCTGTGTTTTCATCAGCTATGTGACTTAGAGTACTCAGATCCTTAGTCAGTTGTGAGTTTTGGCTTTTGAGCTGGTTATTTTCCTCATTTAGAAGTGTATGTGAGGATTTAATGTTCTCAAAGTCTTTCACTTGAATCATAAAGATCAGCGGGTGATTAAGTGTGTGTGTATCATAGTCACTATCACTTGAATCTGAATGAGATGAGTTAGAGTGTACCTCATCTTCTTGGTCTGGTTGATCTTGTTCTTTAGCCATAAGACAGATCATGGCTTCTTCTTCATAATCACTTGAGTTTGTTGCTTCTTTAGACTTAGTTGTCTCAGCAGCCAACATGCCTTTCTTCTTTTCTTGTCTTCTTTCTCTGAAGACTTTTCTTTCTTCTTCATTCCTATATTTGTTGACTGGTGGATAGGAACAGTCAACTGCAAAATGTCCTGGTTGTCTGCAGTTCCAACATAGGTTCTCAGCTCTTTGATCGATTTTTTTCGTCCTTGGGTTATCGCTCTACGATATTCAACCCTTTGATGCTCAGCTCTCTTGGGTGGCCTATCTTCCCTTGACTTAGAGGGAGCTAAATATCTTCTGGAGGTTCCACCCCTGTTTCTTTTATAGTTCTTATTGAAGAACTTGTTGAATCTTTTAACCATTAGGTCAATTTCCTCCTGGTCTATAGCTTCCTTTGGTTCAACTCTCTTTCCATCCTTGACTATCAGTGCATCTGTCTTGGGTACAGTTGTCTCCTCTTGATCCTTTCTTCTCAACTCAAACTCATAGGATTTGAGGTCTGAGAATAGCTCATGATTGGATGTTTTTGAGAGGTCCATTGAATGTCTCAAATCCATAGTTTTCATTTCCCATTCATTTTGGGAGGCTCCTCAAGATCTTCATACACATCTCTTTTGTCTCAGTATTCCTTTCCTAGAGCCGAAAGCTCATTTGTAATCTCAGTGAATCTTGCATCCAAATTGATCCATAGATTCTCCCGCAAACATTTTGAAATTTTCAAATTTTTGAACAAAGAACAGATAATTTATTTTCTTTAATTTGCTCGATCCTTCACAAATTAAAGTTAGTTTATCCCAGATTTCTTTTGTTGTTTTCCAGGATTTGACTTTATTGAACATTGCTTTGTCCAAAGTCTAAAGTATGTCCTTGGCCACATTGTCCAAATTGTATCTCTTTCTTTAATCATTCGTCCACTTAGTCCTTGGTTTTTCAACCATGGTGGTCTTTCTTCTCAGTTGCCTTTCTTCTCCTTCACCACCGCTTCTCTCCTTCTGATCGTGTTAACTTTCAATATTTGCAATGGACCATCCTCTATCACAAGACACATTTCATCGTGTAGAGCAAATAGATGAGCATGCATATGAATTTTCCAGTCATCAAATTCCTCAACAGTGAACATAGGAATGCATGTCAAATTTGCTTCCAAGATAATAACTTTGCTAAGAATGAAAGATTTTGAAAATGCAAGTGTTTGAAACCTTTTTGAAAATATAGAGATCTAGTTCAGTAACCAGTGTGGAAGGCTCAATGAACCAACTTCTCTGATACCACTTGTACGTCCCAAGGGGTGTGAGTAAGGTTTAGAAGGGGGGGTTGAATAAACCTAACCAACTTTTCGATTTTAGTCTTTTAAAATATTACGAGTTAACACAAACAAATTTGAGTCCTGAGGACATCTAAGTTGGTTATTCAAACAGAGTTAGCCACTCAATGACTCAATAGAGTCGTTGATAGAATAACTCAGTTGTTTAACCTGAACCTTAACTTGGCTGTGTTAGTTTTATCAGCTGAAGACTTAACACCCTTTGAATTGTTTTAAACTTATTTTAACACTTGATTTTGGCACTTGGTTATTAATAAGTTGGATAGCAAATAAGTTTATCAGCAGATATAATGTAAATATGCAGAAATGTAAATGTGCTAAAAAATAAATGACACAGTTGATTTTTATAGAGGTTCGAAGATGGGGTAATTCTTCTAATCATCTCTTCTCCAACTCCTAGAGGAATCCACTATGTAAAATATCTGTTTACAAAATGGTCAACGCCCAGAGACGACCCTTGGTCACACGGTTTGGCTTCTCATCCGACTCGAGCTCCTTCACAGGCGTTTGCGCTTGCTACTTCACTCACTTTCTCAAGCTCTTAGGTTTGATCACGAAGCCCTCCAATAACTTGATATTGGTTCGACCTTGAACCTTCCTACAATCCTCCTTGGAAAGTAGACCCCTTTTGATTCTTCAAAAGTTTCCTCTTCAACAGATTTATAAGTTGTCTTTCTTTCACAACTTGTGTTGGAATGATTTCCTTCGAGTTTCAGGCTTGAGGATTTGCTTGAATATACTTGAGAATATTTGCAGGTTTACATCTTGAATATTGCTTTCTTGTTCGTGGTTCAGGTAACCATTTCTCAATGAATTTCCTCAGCCTTTTATAGTGAACTTTCAAAAATATGCTCGTTGAAGAGATAGGCTGATTTCAAAAGTCACTTGTGTTCGTTGGCTTGTCTTTTTTTGGTCCTCAATCTTGAGATGTAGACCCTTCCTCGTATTAAATGAATTTGCGACTTTTTCGAGGTTCGACGCGAGGTGCAGTGCTTCCCATTGGTTTATTCCTTTTGCACGCTTCTGGGATGAGCTATTTAAGACCTGGCAGCATGGAAGTATTACTTATTTAAGTAATGTTCTTGACTTCTGTGCAACGGATTCATTTCAGTTACCTCCTCGTTTCTTTGCTTTTTTCCCCATGTGACTTGAGTCCGCTCCAATCATTGGATGACTCATCCGTCACTTTCAACTTGAGACTTGGCTTCTTGAGTTGACTTTGGACGACTCGCACACGATTATTTCTCACCGATACATCTTGATCGAGTTCTTGATCTTCTATCTTGGCCATACTCAAATTTTGTTTCACATGTGAGTCTTCACTTTAGTCTTGATTGACTTCTTGTATTTCCGGCGTAGCCGACTTGGCTCACCCTTTTCATTTCTATCTATTACAAAGTGTAAAATTATAAGGAAAATGGGGTGCCAACTTTATAGTTTAAGTTTTACATGGCATTAATCAAAATCTATAAAATAAATTTCCCAACACTTACTAAATATCGTTTTACCTCCTTGTACTTTCAATTGTTTAATTTGTATCACATTACGCTTTATACAATTAAAAGTCTTTTAATCCTCGTATTACTTTATTAAATTACGTCAATACTAATTTTTTTAATTTAAAAGTTATGCCATTAATACATATAAATTTTTCTGAAAACTTATTTGCTATTTATTAAAATTAAAATAGTTCCTATTAAATAATTATATTGTAGGTTATTTTCTGTAAACTAATAAATTTAAAATTATGTATTGTATTGTAAATAATATTTCGTATTCAAAAAAGTAACACCTAAAATGACTAAATTATTTTTTTTCTATTTAACATAGTTTTTATTGAATTATGATTCATCAATCAATAACTAAAAAACTACTAATAATATTTCACATCTTTAAGAAAACATTTATTGTATATATTATATAGTTTTATGTTTGTGATGAATAATAAATTAAAAAGTATAAATGTATTAGCTAATAGGAATTTCTTATTATATATTAATTTAATATGGACATAATTAGCAAGTAAATGTAAAATATAATAGATTTAATATCAAGCGTTAATTAATCAAGTTGTGAAAGTTAACTTAGAAAATTAGTACAAGTTTATTAATATTAAATATTTCTAAATGATATTGTTATTTTAATAAAATTAAAAGATAAGGATAAAATGGTCATTGTTTTGAGTATATGAGTATAAAATAATATTCTAAAAGCATAAAGGAGTAAAATGATACTAATTAAGAGTATAAAGGGGTACAGTAATACAATTGAAAGTACAAGATGGTAAAATAATACTCAAGGAGAGTATAGGAGGCAAAGTGAAATTTATCCAATTATTTATGGTCCTCTAACCACCTACATTGTCCTTCTAAACACACAAATATATAAAATATTATAAATATTCGCATAACAACTCAACAACTTAATTTTGGGATAAACATTATGCTTAGTGGTAGAAGTTTGTGCTATCATGGCAATTGAGTCGGTTCGATAAGTGTGTATGTCCCCTCTCATACTATTCTCCACTGTACTAAATAATAATAAATAAATAAAAACCTCAGCAAATTAATTTGAGTTTGACTGAAGAGGTACACAAAACAAATAATGGCAATATGTAATTACAAACTTCAAACATTCACAAACATAACTCATATCAAAATATGAAGCATAAAATATAAAATCCTACAAAAACTCTCAGTCTTTATGTGCAATGGAAACCGAAGGGCAAGTATGATCCCATTTCTATTAAGAATTTTTATTTTCACTATTTCTATTGAGAATTTAGGTGGTGGTTGGTTTTTCATGTGAGAATTTAGAATATGATTGATTGATTGTAAAAGTTTGAAAATAAATATAGGTTTAGAAATGAATTGATATTTAGTTGAGTATTATTCAAGATTTCTTTACATGAAAATACGTGATAGAAATAAATATACATTTGTATGTATTTGAAAAAAAAATTTAAAACTTTTTGTTATTACATAATGTTATTGGTAAGTTAGTGGTGGACCCAACAATGACTTTTTATTGAAAAGTATATATGATGATGTAAATTTGATAGATGTGATTGAAAGACAATGTAGGGGAATAGATAAGAAAAACAATTTTGAAAATTGGACAAAAATGAGTTGTTTTCGGTAAAAATACTTGAAACAAACATGTTTTCGATTTTGTGAATAGCATAAAACCGAAAATATGTGTTCAAAAATTGAAACATATGAGGCATAAGTTCCTTTAAATCAGTATTGGTACATTATAATTGCAAGTTAGGGGTATATTTAGAAATGGCCTCTTTTGAGGTTTCAGTTACAATTATAGTCTCTTATAACAAAAAGTTTCAATTAGCTATAGAAGTACCCAATATACCCTTCATAACAAATAAGAACACATAACCAAATTCATTCCAGAGTATGAGCACCCTCATTTTATGTTACCTGTTTTGTTCATGGCATTGTTACACCTACGTAGATATAATTTCAATTCAGAAACCTTAAGGGATCATGTCAGGTTTCTAGTCGATAAACTTAAGAAGGCATACTTCTGCAAACGTCTCACGATTCCATGTTATCAGTTCCAAACTAAGGTTTATAGGTGAAAATGGAAATAGTCTATTACGACCATATCAGGCTCAACATGCTTCCATAAAATTAGCAAATACCTTAAAATTCATACATTTCTTTGACCGAAAACCACACCGAGCGAGATGGTTTTCAAATCCACCGGTCGATAAATAATTGTCCCTAGACCATTTTGGACGTCACCGCCCAACCTCACCAATAGGGAAGATGGTCTAAAAGTTAATCTACTCCTTCAAAGCAATGGTTCAACACAACATTGGTTCGTTTTCTACTCCATGTGTATAAGATAATTCTTCAAAGGGATAAATTAATAAGTCATTATGAACACATGTTGAACAAAAGCCTTCTAATTATTATGAACTTAAAGAAATATTTATTACATCAAAGCAATCTCCTTTTGGGAGAAGAATACTTGTTTAGCCTCTCATATATAAGGCATGTACTAGCTCACACATAAAACTTGAAAATAAAACACTCCACTTATTTCTATTACAAAGGAAATTTTATTTTTGAAGACTAATGGATGTTGTTCGATGTCTTTAGCCTTGTGAAACTCATTTTTATAGAGGTAAGGGATGCCTCTATCCTCAGATTATTGCATCCACTTGTTGAAATGAGTGGAAGCATACTCAAAGATCACATGGTTTGGGCCCTACTTTGTATGCGGTATCCAAAGTTTGTTGATAAGGCTCCAATCATCTCACGACATGCTTTTTCCATCCTTTAGTCGCTGAAAGGAATCTTATGATGTCATCGCTTACGCTTTTGCTTGAATTATTAGATCAACAACTAACTCCTCGATGCCAATTTTTTCTTGTTATGACTCACCTTTTATCTTTTTAGTAAGTGGGTATGACATACTACCACCCAGTCTACTAAAGAATCTGGTTTTTTGATGGTCCCCAAATTATTGGGTACTTTGGCAACTTTTGTGAATTTCCTTATTCGTCTTCGGGACGTCTCCAATCAGTTTTTGATTGGAATCCTTTGCCATCTTCTTTTAATTTGGGCATTCTGGGCAAACACGATTTTCCCGGTGACCAATATGAGCCATGTTGCAATATTTCCGATGAGTTTCTTTACTCCCCGGGAGCTAATTTTCCAAAAGAAGACAAATCTTCTTCTCGAATAAGTCTTTTGCGAATCTTGTTATTTTTCCGTCATGGTATTTAACCGGATCGATCAATTCATCAATTTTGATAGAACTTGAATGGAAACTTGACTTTGTCCATATCTATAAGACAGACCCATAATCCCCATACTCGTCTTGTTGAGATTTGATCTTCTATAAAAGACGTAGCCAAAAGAAATTCTTCGGGACTAGCTTCTTTTATGGTTTTGAAAGCCCTTTAATCCGGTCTTCGAAACCCGATATAGTGAAAGGCTTCATGATTACCTTTTCGAATGGGTTTCAAGTTGCACTAATAAAATACATTTCCAAAGTATTCCCTGGTTTTAGGCTTTCATTATTCGACCAACACTCGTACACTACTTCATGGGTCCATTTTAGTAATCTGTTTAATTTAGGGAAGAAATTTGTAGAGGTAGTATAGATGAAGCTAGAGCTCAAAACTCATACCAATGCTTGACTTCGTGTGGATTGAAATTTGGTAACATCCACACCCTTGGGTATTTTCCAGAAATATTAATTTTTGTTCACTTTAGATGAATTCCTTGTCTTGTAATAATTTTCTCCAAATTTGCCTAATAACTGCCAAGAAGAAGAAAACTTATTCTCGTTAGTATCGACGCCTTTAGAGTTGTCTGTCATCGCCCTAAGGTTGATCTCTTCGCATTTTTACCTGACGGCGTCCAGTTGACATGATGACTTGGGATTTGACTCTGGAATATCATTTTTTCCTTGGACCGACATTTCTGTCAGCTTAGGACATGTGCTAGAAGTACTTGAATCCTTTGCTATGGGTTGGGGAGCCACGTGCTCTAAACGCTCTTTTTGCTTAGTAGCGGTTCAGATGAGTAGCCCTTGAAATGTCAATCTCAACCAAGAGTAAGATCACACACATGCTCGTATATGATCGCTTACTTTGTCCTAGTCATTCCTTTGTAACCTTCCAGCCAAATCAACATTGATGGCTAGAGTGTCAAATTCTCGGAGAAGTATCTCAAGATGATCATTGAGGTGTCTTGATGCTGTGAAGATGGAATCAGTTTCAATTTCCTCCATCTCTTGTTAGAAAATCTGCAAGAATATTTTCATGAGATTTTATAATGACAATATTATAATCATAATATTGGCATTCAACTTGCCATCTAAGTAATATAGCCTTTTCTGGTTTAATTCAATTTTGTTTTTCATAAAATTATTAACACTTGAATTATCAATTTTTAGAGTAAACTTTTTAGACAGTAAAAATAAAGGCCATTTTTTATAAGCCTATCTAATTGCGAAGAACTCTTTTTCATTGATGTGCCATCGATTTGTTTTCCTGTCTGAAAATAGACCGATGCAATATCCGCATGACACTTCTCCGTTTGGTGTGGCTTTCGTAAGAAGTGCTGCCTACCAATAATCACTGGCATCTGTATGTAGAACCAGTTCATCTTCGTCTTGTGGGATTGCAAGTTTTGGAAGCTTTTTGCAAACTTCCTTAAGTTGTTGTATCATTTCTTGATGTTCATATTTCCATTTAAATATTGCATCTTTTTTTTAGTAATGGGCTAAACATCTTCCTGTAACGTGCCAGATTGTATATGAACATTCCAGCAAAATTAACAACTCCAAGAAAACTTTGAAGTTATTTTTTATCTTTAAGGGTGTCTAGAAATACTTGTATATCATGCTTTGTAGGATGATTCAAGATTTATCGGTTTAAATTCCAAGGAATTCAATCTGTCTGGTAGCAATTGTCGCCTTCTTTTCTGAAAGCACTAATCCTTCTTTGTGACAAATATTTGAAAATATTTACAAATGTTTGAGATGCTCCTTCATGTTCGTTGATGCAATAAGAATGTCATCGATGTATACGAACATGAAACTAAAATAATCTCTGAAAAAATTGTCCATCTTTCTCTGAATAGTTGGGGTGCATTGGTCAATCCCATAGGCATCATGGTCCAGATATTAATGTCCTTGTGGTTTGGAGAAAGCTGTGAATTTTTTACTTTCCTCCTCCATCTTAATTTGATAGAATCCAGATTTGAAATCGAACTTGGAGAAAAACCTCGCCCCTTTGATGTAGTCTGCTTGGGAAATAGTAACCGTCGAATTCCAAGATGTTATTAATCCCTTTATAGATAATAACAAGCCTTGGCGTTCCTCTTTTGATTTCTCCATGATTTCTAACCAAAAATCCTGGACTGTTGTATGGAGGAATTCCTGGTGAAATCAACTTAAGGTTAAGATATTCTTTAAGTAACTTTTGCATATCCTTACGATCTTCTTGATTCATAAGTATTGGTTTGAATCTTACGAACTCACATTCCTTCTCTAGTTTGACTCTTAAGGAAGCTTTGAGCTCATTATTATCCCACCATGACAAATGATATTCATTATAATTCCTTTAGATTCTCTTCTTGACGTCCTCGAGTGATATATGTTCTTCCAAGGTAACATCACTCTGTGGTGTATCCATAAGACTCATCAGTAACCTTGAAATAGCCTCTAAAGGTACTCACTCTTCCCCGCTAACTCTGTATGAATACTCATTATTATCCCATCCTCATTTATGTTTTTGGCTTTTGCCATACTATATGAAGGATAACAATGCATCACCAAATATCCTTCTATTTTTGAAGTATGGCTTCATCACCGCGCTTGCTGCAAAAATGATTGGCATTTTTTGATAAAATGCTTCCAGTAATCTTTGAAAATAATCTTATAATTAAATACTGTTGTAAAAATAAGTTGTCTTGTCTCATTTTGTTATGTAAATTGCTTAAATGTTTGAGAAAATTATTTTCTATCAAAACATCTGCTCCGGTATCATGGAAATAGATTAGCGGTGTTTTCACTTTGTACCATGGGGTATTGCCTATGCCTCCGATCATGATTTCTATTTGTTTAATTCCTCTATTAAGGATGAAGATCCTTTTATAGAATCCCTTCATGCTATAGCTGGAAAATCCTCTCCAATTTATTTAGGAAAAACATCCAGCTTTCCAGTCAGATTTCAATCAATACAGGCGGCGAAATATTATGCCTTGTATTCAACATATATTATTCCAATATAAATGTATATAGAGAATAAACTAGTGGTCATCTGATTCTGTATCTTTTATCAGCCACTTTGAGTTCCATTTCATTTTGTAATCTTTCCCTAGGTCTATGATCCTTAAGAAATTTTAACCCAAGTATTAATTGCTCAGGGATTTTCCTGCAATTCATATGATAGTCAACTCAATTTCACCCATCTTTAGGCTTCCTTGATACTTTACAATTAGAGGTTGTTGGAGGTAATACAGAACATCACAAGGAAAGATATTATCCTTTTTAGTGATGTCAAATATTACGTGAACTTCTCTCCATCCTTCTGGATATTTCAGTTCTCCCTGTGTTTTGAATACATCTGAGATTCACTGAACTATACTCGATCTTTTTTCTTTCCAACGGCTGCTAATGACCATTATGTCTTGTTGGAAAGACATATTTCTTGGCCCAACCCTGAGACTTCTACTTTTGTTGAAGACTAGTAGATCTTGAATTTTCATATCAATCTCCTTTATTGTTGGAGACTCGATAAGTTCTGGTAAAACTACCATTGTGAAGTCCTCGAAGATTCTTGAGACTTCAATAAATTCCTTTCTCAAGAATACTTCTAAATGATGTGTATTCAAGAGAGCATAGAAAATCTTGTATGTGATCGGTAAGGTCTGTTTGCTTCTTTCGTAAAACCTATTCTTTTGAAATCTTGATGAAGGTTCATAACTCTGTTAAAATCTCGATCTCCCAAATTGTATATAATTCTTGGATAGACATTGAATGTTAGTTCTCATGCATACAAATTTCTTATAACTACCCCAAGGCATGAATCCTTGAGATTTGAGATTCGTTTGTCAAAGATAGCAGGGTTGAGTGGCGAATTAATTCCTTCTTTGAATGTTTCCTTAATGATAACTCTTATGGCTCTAATGTGAATCCATGAGAGTGTGTTTGCAACTTCTCTCTTGACTTTGCTTTTGATCTTTTGTATTTCTCGGTAAGGGACCAATTGCATCTCGATCAGATTACCAGTGAATTCCATTGAAATGACGAGTTCTCCAGTAGTTACTCTATGGATAATTTGGTGTTTTCTGTTTCGAAACCCAATCTTATCCAATGCATTTTCCATAGCTTCGACAGTAAATCCATCGTATATCTGAATCTTTGGATCTTCTTCATAATTCTCATAAGAGTCTTATGAGAAACTGTAGTATGAGGGCGAAATCCTGACATATTCTCTATGATCATTTGTTGAAGAATTTCTATTTCACTCTGATTCTAAACTAGATTTTCACTTCCATTATCAGAATAGAATTCTTCTTCATATATGCTTTCATCCGAGGGAAGATCCTCAAATTGATACACCTGTATAAGATCTTGATAGTAGACAACTTCCTTGAATTATGGTGTAGCTTTGAATCGACTCCTCGACTTTTTTTATTTTTTCGGGCAACTGCTGAGATATGCCCTCTTGCTCCATAAGTCCTGCAATTACAATCTTTAAAATTTTCATTAGCTCTAGTATGAGCTCGTCTGAAAGTTCTTTTTCCCAGAGTTCTACTGGTACGTTCTTGGTTAGAACCTGATGAAGAGGCTCTACTCCTACTATGTACTGGTCTTTGCCCTAATTTATAACTTTGTGGAACACCCTTACCCTATAACATATACACTTAAAATATAAATACTAGTTTAAATGCATTACAATTGCATTTCTTATCAGAGTACGCATACTTCTTATTATTGCAAATATTTTGTACAAACACAAACATTGTTCTAAAATGAAAAGGTTTTCAATACTCATACACACACTCATATATGAATTTATATTACAAACCATCATGGACCACATTCTTATAAACAAGCTCCTAAAATGATATGCAAATGATGAGCCGAGGAAGAAGGACTGGAAATCAACCAGCCGGCCTTGGAAATCAACCGGCCGGCCTTGGATCCATGCTTCAATTATAGACCATCTATATCCAAGAATAAATCGTGATCACGAATATGGTCATGGCACTCTGTAAATCATAACACGTATATTTGAGTTCTAGGAACTCGAGGTGGCCGTACGATACTCTGTATCCAGAAAAATTCTGAAAATATATGACACATGATTCAAGGGTATTAGTGGCCATAATAGAATCATTTTATCTCTGATGAATGCATATACTATATTCACATAACTCATATCCATATCAATATCATCAATAGATTTCACATATCTTGATTCCATATCAATATCATCATGTAAATGTCACATTTCTCAAATTCATATCAATATCATCATAATATCACCAAAAACAAATCATAATTCACATTTAGAATATAATGGATTCGTATTCACAACAACAAATGCAGAATTCATTCATAAACATTAATTATACAATCACATAAAAGTCAAATAACAAATTACAAGATTATACCCATAAGGCGATGTCCTTATCCCGGTTTACTTCTTTATCAAGATTTTGACCTATGAATATATCAAAAATGCACAACCAAATTAAAAATCACATATTAAACATTAATGAAGTCATGTGTATATTATTAATAACCTATGTATCCCATGAATTCCTAATTATATGAATTTTAACTCATTAAAATTTACAAAACTTATAAAATATTCATTTAAAACATCTGAAGTTTTCACTCTGGCAGCGTTCAATATTTTCACTCTGGCATCCTTCTCCAGAGCATAACAAAACAGATTTTTGTACTTTGACAGCTTTGAGTTTATCTTGTTCTTTCTTGTTTTAAAAATCCTTACTCCGATTTTTAACTTCTTCAAACTCAAAAATATAAACTAAACTCATATATAAATACTCCAATGAACATATATTTATGATCGAACCATTATATTTCATGTATTGAAAGTTTAAAGAAACAAAAATCTGCAACTATGATTACATGAACTATCAGATGTTTTTATTACAAATATTAACAAAAACTATATAAACTTACCAATTAGTTGACGATCTATCTTTCTTAAACAAAGGTATGTATTGAAGATTAGTCTTCTAAATAAGAATCAAGAGAAAAAGTAGAAGAAACTTTGGTTTTTTGATGATAGAGATAATTTATGGTTGGTGAGTTTGCTTTCCTTTCACCTTTTTCTTTCTTTCTTTGTTTTGTTTTTTTTTTTCCGTTCTTTGAAACTTCCAGATGTATTTTTACTATCACATGGGCTGCTAATAATTGTCATTAAGAGAGCAATAATGCAAGTTTTTCAAAAATTGCACTTTGGCACCTAAAGTGTGTTTAAAATACAAGTTGGCGCCCCTCAACTTATGATTAACAAATAAATACCTATACATGTATTTCAAAATTAATACTCAACATATATTTATAATTTATACACTCAAATAAATATATTGATGCAATAAAATAAAGCTCAAAATATTTATCATCTTCTTCAAATAGTGCACATGTAGTAACCTAACATAATTAAACTAAAAATTGAAATATCAAGATTATTCATGTATTCTAATGTCAATATGAAATATTAAAATGCATGTAATTATGTTTAAGAATGATATAAATCATGTAAATAAATATGCACAAGTTTCGGGTTATGACACTTCGGGCCTTTTTTTTTACCAAAACCGTCTAGTTCTCCTTGAAGACTTGTTTCGTTTGCTGCTACTTCCGCAGCTATATAGATGGCTTCTCTGCTTCTTTCATTTATGTCACTGTGGTTCACTGTTTGATACATGTTTTTATCATAATTTTGATGATTTTATTTTGTCACCAAAACAATGTTTTTAAAGGTTGTCCAAATACTCCTAAATGATTTAAAATAGTTTTAATATTTTCCGGAGTATTTCCTCAAGTTTATTTTTCGATAATATTGGACAACACGTTTAATGATTTTATATCAATGGGCTTTTACTTCTAAACAAGGTTCCTAAATGTTGTCTAAATACTTCCGATTGGTTTAAAATGTTTGTACTAAATTTTCGGAGTATTTCTTGAGCTTTATTTTCGACAAAAATTGGACAACATTTCTATCTCGAGGTCGACAGGTCGCCCTATAGGGCAACCCATACCTGAAGATGAGTTTGGAACAAAAAATGAGACTGAAGTGAAAAAACGGTCAGGACGACCGGTCGCCCTAGGTGTCGACCGGTCCGGTCGACGGCCGCCTGTGGGTCGACCGTGCACCGAACGTCTTATGAAAGCAGAACAAGTTTTTCTCTTCAAAACCCTTAGGGGACCGGTTGAGAGCAGGGTCGACCGGTCGAAGCCTATGTCGACCGGTCGCCCTGTTGAATTTTTCAAAGTGTTCTTCAAATCTCTTATTTCTGTGCGACCGGTCGCCCTGTGCTTTGACAGCAAAAATATGACCGTTTGACAGCAGACACATTTCCTTAAATTGTGGGATTGATTTCTAACAGCTATATTCTTGATTTTAATTGTATTTTTCTGTAGATTTTCAATCCCCAAGAGGAGCCTATGCTTGATCAATCATCTCCTATAAATAGAGGAAGTTTTGGAGCAACCAACACAACAATTAAGATACAACACAACAAGATACACTTCAAGCAAATATTTGCTCTTCATTGTTATTATTCTTGTTGTAATTTTGCCTAGCTTTTCACTTTCACATCCTTGAGGTCAAGGCTATTCTTGATTACACTTTGCACTCAAATTGTAATATTCATTATTGAGTTGTAATCTTGATTTTTGGTTATCATTCAAACACAAGATATACTTGTGAGTGTTCTTGTGGTAAGAGCACACTTGGATGATCTAGGTGATAGGTGCAAGAAGATTGTGGTGATCTTCTTATTGAGGTGTTGAAGAATTTGGTATTCTTCAAGGTTGAAGATTGTGGTAATCTTCACAAGGTGCCGTTGAAGGAAGATTGTGGTAATCTTCAAAGGGAGATTGTGGTAATCTCCAAAGATGGTGTTGAAGAAGAGTGTGGTGCTCTTCAAGGTGTTGTAAGTTGAATTTGTATTAATTTTGGTAATTAATAAAATTCTTTTTCTTTTTGAAATCCATCCCGGATATACTGGGTGGTAGAGGATTAGGCCCTAGGTGGGTTGAACCTTTTTAAATCGACGTGTGTTGTTTACATTCCGCACCTTTATTATTGTGTTTGAGCATTTGGTTCGAAAAAGAGGGCGAAATCGAAAAGATGGAGATAATCTATTCACCCCCCTCTAGATTATCGTAGCCGCTTGGACTTACAAGTGGTATCAGAGCCAAACTCTTTGGCAAGCTCGTTTCACATCGCGAGTGAAGAGAAACGATCGTCGGCTATGAACGAAGCTCATCTATCCGACACCTCCACCACCAGGCCACCACTATTTGATTCCAAAAATTTTATATTTTGAAAAGAAAGAATGGAATGTTATCTACAAGGTTGCGGGTTCGATTTATGGAACATCATCATAAATGGAGAATCCATTCCGATGATAGACACACCACACACCTCCAAAGGATTCAAAGAGCTCAGTGGTGAAGAGAAGAAAATCATCTCCTTAAACGGTGAGGCTCTAAATATTTTGTATTGTTCATTTACTAATTTGGAATATGAACATATTGTAGGAATTCGATCGGCACATAAAGTATGGCAAAAATTAGAAGCCATCTATGAAGTATTTGCAAATGAAAGGAGTCAAACAAAAGCATCTACTTCTCAAGGTCATACAAGCTCAAATCTAAGGAACAAGCCTCTTACAACTTCCAACTATGAAGAAGTTGAATATTGTTTTATGGGCATCGAAGAAGAAAATGAGGTATGTATTAAACCCTCTACTTCCTATGATATTGTTATTCAAAATGATTATAGTGATTTGCAAACTGATTATGATGAACTTCAAAATGAATTCCAAAGCTTACTTGTTAAATACAAAAATTTGAAAAGGGAATTCAATGTTTTGAAAAATGATAAGGATAGTTTATTTACTTCCTATGAATCACTATCATGTGCTCACACCACCACACTTGACAAGGTTAGAAACCTTGAAAAAGAAAATAGTACTCTTGTTGAGGATATTAATTGCATGAAAAAGGATTTATCTAAATCCAACTTGAGTACCGATGAAATTGTTGATTGTTGTGATAATTCGAAACTAGAACTTGATCATAAGGTTAATATTGTCAATCATAATCAAGTCTCTAAGCATGTTGGTCGTTATGCTCCTAGTATTATTACATGCTTCTATTGCGTTAAAAAGGGTCATACGGTAAATACTTGTTGAGCTAGAAATAGCTCTAATTATTGTTGGAGACCTAAAAGTCTCAAAGCTAATCCTAAAGGACCCAAACACTTGAGGGTACCACAAAATAATGTTTTATTAGGTACCCGGCGAAATAATGATCGAAGAAAATTCATACCGCCAAGAAGGCATCAAATGACCGTTTCATTTGATCAAAGAAGAAGAAACTATTCTCAACAAAACCAATTTCCAAGAAGAGGATATAATCAAAAATGGGAAGAACACAATCCTTGGAAATGGCAAAGAAATCATCAACAAGATGATTTTTAAAGAAGGAGAGACCATCAACAATGGGAAGGTAACAAACCTTGGAAATGGAGTAATCAAAGAAGTCATCATCAACAAAGTGACTTCTCAAGGGGAAGATATCATCAACAATGGGAAAGACACAACCCATGGAAACGGCGTAATTGGTAAACCGTATCTCCCCATTTATATATGCATTTTATTTTAATTCTATGCATGTTTTTAATTGTGTCTTAATTGTAAAATGAGTTTTCAAGCATTTATATTTAATTTAGGTCTTTTATATATTTGTGAGTTTCAAAATTTTTAAAAGAAGACCTTGCATGATATTTCTAAAACTCTTGTGCATTTAATCAGACCTATGTGGTTTATTATCTCTTGTGTATTTTTGTAGCATAAGCATTTTTTTGACATCTCCTATCACTTGCATACACTTGTGTTTTTGTGCAAATTTTGTTTAAGAAATGTGTAGGATATATATATCTCATATTCATTGGCTATTTCGTCATCAAGTTTCTTAAACTATCGAGGTATGTTCACTCGTATTTATCTTAGAACTCGATATTATTCTTATGCATATATCTTTCAAGATATTTCTTTTTAACCCCTTAAGTGCCCTTAAATAATTTTGCAAATTTTTCTTAAATGGGCACTACTCGCTAAGTCTCGATTTTCTCGTATATATGATTTCCCGAAACCCGTATTTGTTGGACTTGGTCCAAAATTTTCTCTTTGCAATGTTTTAAAACTTTTGGGGTGAAAAATCGAATTTTGGAAAATTCTGGGGAAAGAAAAATTGCACTGAGACGGTCAAAGCAGGGGCAACCGGTCGCCCCCCACCTCTACCGGTTGCCCAGGCTATTTTTACAAGTTAAAAACGTTCTGTTCTTCAATATCGAAACAGACGAGCAAAATTCTCCAAAACCCTATAACAGCGAAATTCATCCCCTTTCTTCAAAATCTTCAATTTTTCATCATTCTTCACGATTCTTGTTGCTAATCTTCTTATTTTCACAAGAATCTTACATATATGGCTCCCCCAAAGAATTCCACCGGTCGAAATCCCATCTCCAAGCGTAGAAGGGGCGGAGAAGATTCTTCGAGAAATCGGCAAGAAGAAGCCGAACAAAGGGATATTCGAGCTACCCAAAGAAACGTAGCTCAAGAAGGTGATGACGTTCATAATTCCGTACTTTCTCGGGCACAAATTACCAAGCTCCGCGGAACAATTTCGCTCCAAAATTGCCATTGGGCGAAAGGTAAAAAATCTTTTATTCCTCAAGCTCCTCATTCCCACAATGTTCTTAATTTCATCAATAAGTATGCGGAATGGTACTATGAGGATTCGGGGGATGGGAGGAAAATCTATTGCTCGGACTGAAATGTGTCGTTTTAGTTCATTTACAAATGAATATCCTACCATTAGAGGATTCTTTGAGGAGCAAGGTTGGATGTATTTATGGGAGCATGCTTATGTTTTGTATGATGATGATATTATCCAACATTTTTATGCTAGTGGGTGCAATATGATAATGAGAGGAAGCGGTTCTTTGTAAATTCGCTAATAATGGGTCGTCATTTTAGATGGACTCTAATGATATTTGTCGGCTTTTACTGGTTGGGACTATTTCTCTTGTGGTACTTGGAATGATGAAATGTTGGGGGTGTCCATGAAAGAAGTTAAGACATATTTGGGCTATCAAGATCAGTCCCGATTCTCGAACGACAACTAATGACACAAACTCGACTCAAACGACACTAAAATACCCAAAAACAACGCAAAATCCTCGCAGAGTACTCAATACGTTGGTATAAAAACCAACTTAACAAATACCCCCAAACTTAGACGTTTGCTTGTCCTCAAGCAATTACGGACTCTAAGAAAAACGACAAACATGAAGGAAAACAAAATGAAGACGATGACTCAACAAACCAACTGCGAAACTTCACAACCAAACTCATTCGTCAAATTTCGTTTTACTATCAATCAAGCACGTATTTTCACAATGTGATCATGAAGGTAGAATGTGCCAACTCCGTTTTCATTATCCAGATAGACTCACGCAATCAAGTGTTTTCAAAATGATCCACTTTTTTAATATAGAGATGAGATGTTTACCGGACTCCATAGGCTTGTCTTTCACACTAATCTCCACTAATGTAGGCTAATGTAACACAAGGATCAATAGGACTTTTAAAGCTTGTAATGTGGGCTTAGGGTAAGGTAGGAAAATATAGGAAAAAGTGGCTCAAATCACCCAAACACACAATTAGCACTTCGAATCATCAATTAGCCCTACCCTTCACTTTTTGACATCCCCAATGTTTATGAACCTTCAATCCGCTGATTTTTCTCATTTTTTTTTTTCGGAACCCCCAAACTTATTCTTTTGCGTACATGGGGTTTCATATTTTATTTTCTCGGGCAACTTCATTCAATTAAATTCACAACCTTCTCATTATACCCTCATCAACTTCCAATGTTTTTCTATACTTTGTGTGTATGAGTGATGGGTAATTAGGATATTCACATTTAGGCTCACGGGTATTAGATGGTTTGCCAAAGAAACGGGTTTATACGGCTCAAAGGGGAACACTAGGGAAAATATAATACAAAGGTAGGCATTTAGGCTCGCTTATTCAAAGATGGCCTAAATCACTTCCTTAATGTTACTTCACCTAGATTTCGCCTCGACTAGTGATCGACAAGTTCTAGAATCCGGTGGGATCATAAAGGAAACACTCAATTGCATAATTCATCCCCAAATAAATCAACAGAGTTAAGCACATAGATGGAATTAATGGAAAGAAGATCAAATCACGATTCAAACACATGCTCTTTTGACCGTTCAACTCATATTCAACAAATTCACTTAGTCATGCGGTTTCACGGTTTTACAAATGACCCGACTCGACTCTAGACTCTTTTTTTTTTAACAAGAATCGACTCGAAGAATAAAAATAGACTACACCCCCAAATCGAAACGACATGGTCCCCATGGAGAGGTGAGAAAAGTACTTTCCTGATAACCGGGGACTAAGACTCCTCATCTGAGTCGTGTGGCGGAATGTAGGTGGCAGGCACCGGCGGTGGTGGTGTAGGGAAGGGAAACTGAGGATGTGACTGTCCATAAATCTGCGCAAAGACCCGGTCGCGCTCATTCTCATACTCTTGTCAGCTGAACTCGCTGGCGCTGCTCTTCTTGAAAGGCTACGGCTAAACGACGATGTGCTCGCCGCAACTCCTAGAATCGTAGGTAATATGCATGCATCGGGTCGTCCTGAAATGCGGAAGGGTGGGACCGCTCTGTAGCCGAAGAGGAAGTACCCGCGGCATGATGGGAATGAGATGGTGCGTCAGATTCAGCAGCAGCAGCATCAGGCGAAGCAGGCGGGGTGCGATCATGGTCTATAATGTACCCTTCGCCCCGAGGATCAGGGACACCATCAGTAGTGTCCTCGTAGGCTGCAATGGTGGCCGAATCAATTGGCGCCTTAGGGCGCTCTAAGGGCTCATTCTTCTCTAACACAATACCTTCCCGGACCAAGCCGCAAATCGAGCGGCATGCACATGCCCCCGTACTTTTTGTGGCGAATAGCTTGATGAATAGATTCTGCGATAATCACTGCGGCGTCGAACTGGATGCCGTGTATAATAGCATATAACAACCGGGCACGAGGCGGCGTGACGTCACTGAGATGGCTGGTCGGCATCAAGTTCTGGCAAAGAAAGTGGTACCATGCACGACCATAACGACTCAGTGTCGTGTGAGAAAAAACCATCGTACCCCCACCGCCACGTGGGTCGGGCAGCATTCGATCCGGGCCGACAGAGAGCATGGACAATCATATCTAAACCGGGGTGGCCGACAAGAAGAAAATCGTATACGGGCTATGGTCAATCGGGTAAAGAATAATACTCTCGAATATCATTTGGGGTGTAAGTGATCCGCCGCCACGTAGATAAACATTCGTTGGGTCCTCATCCGGGTCATTTGGCATTGGCATAGAATTCTTGACAAGTATCGGTGCAAATGGCGGGGTGGTGCACACAACTTTTGCCCCGGCGCTCCGGATCATGCGGCTGTAGATGACCATCCTGTGGTCCCGGTTGGAAGCCCCGCTCGGCATTGATTATTTGAGTCATTAGTTTGCCAAAAATGTCTCATGTGTGGCTTGGCTAACAAATCTCTCGTGTCGTAGTCCGCCGAGGTAGATGCCTTTGCTTTGCCCTTACCCTTCCCCTTCCTATTCCTTACCATGACGATCACCTAGCAAAATAAACACACAAACACAACACGTGGAAACATAAAACTCGGTGAGGATGAATAATCAACAAGCAAGGTGGTTAGAAAAATGCACCGAGTGTATGAATTAGCTACACTTCGAGATTACAAGTAATATTATGCAAGATGGCACTTCTACAATGTCAAAATCTCAATGGGGCATTTTAACAAACACCTGGTGTGCGTAAAATTGGGAGAAAGTGATGAATGCAATTTTAGTACAATTCAATCCCAAAAATTTCACATCCAAACCTAGTTCTAACATGCTCAAGCTCAACACAATCACAACACAATTCAATATTCAACATATAAAGCTCAACCCACCCAATGCCTTAGCATAAAATGAAAGAATTTGGGGATGACCTTGGGGTGGGGTTTTGGAAGCAAGAAACTTACCAATTGATGAGTGGTGAGGATAAGTGTGATGTGTGGTGTGCTAGATTGGCTCCTTGTAGAGGGAAGGTGATTTTCGGGAGTGATGGTGAAAAAAAATGGGGCTGGCCGTCGAGTTTAGGGGAGGGGTGTGTTTTGGTGTGTTGAAACAAAAAACCGAATTTGGGCACTTTGTATAAAAATTTCGATCCTTGCACTTATGGCAGGATGGATTAATGGCCGCCAAAGACGCCACACATGCTCTTTGTTAGTTTTTTGTGGGGGCGTGGCTGCGGCGCCCCTTGCCGCAAAGAACATGGATCAGTATTTGTGGAAAGGCGGGTAAGATGCCTAGCAACATGGACTATTTTCTGACTTATAAGATTGCTAGGAGGGAACCGCTTAACTTTGGCGTCATACTTATTCAATGTCTAATCGAGTCCATCACTCAAGGTAATAAGAAGTTGGTTATGGGAAATTGGATTTGTAAACTTCTTATACAGTCGGGACTACCTTCGTCGGAGTGTAACTCGGAGGTATATCAAAATGACTTTGACATTGATAACATCTCCCAAATGGTCACTATGCGTAAGAATATGGACATCCGACCAACCAAAATGGCTAGAGGAAGAGGTTAAGATTCCCCCAATCCTAACGACTACTTTGATGACGCCGAGGCCGCAAGATTGGCGGAGGAAGGCGAACTGAGCAATCCGGAGGGTAATACCGGTGCTCAACCGCCTAGGAGGTATACCCAAGCCAAATTTGATGAGCTAAGGGCTTTTCATGAAGCAAGGTATGAGGCTTTGGAGCAAAAGACCTCCAAAATGCAAAAGTCTATCGGCAAATTGAAGAAATTCATCAAAGACTTCATTCCCGGGTCTTGTTTCTCCTCGGATGAGGAATGATGTTTCCCCACCCCTTTACTTTCTAGCATTTTTGTTCATGTTGCTTTGTATGAACTTTTGTAAAACTCTTTGGACTAATGAGATTTGCTTGTCTACTTGAAAGGGTTAAAATTACAAGTTGATAATGACTTGTGGGTGATCATGGTATTGATGGAGTATTTGATGGTAAAAATACTCTAATTTAACATTGGTTGATGTTGGTATGAAGTACTTTATGGTAAAAGTGCTTCCTTCTAATTTTTGCTTAAATTCATTGGAGATGCTTTAATTATGTTGCTTAGATGGATATTTTGGGACATTTGTAATGTCTAATATGCATTGTTTGATGCTTGACATGTATCTCTTAATGGCTCTTTATTTTTACTTGATGGCATTGGTAATGCCTTGATCTTTCTTTGGCTAAATTATCTCAATTGGGTTGAACCCTTGAGAATTTACCTTGTTTATGCCTAGTTTTGTTGGATACATATTGAAAATTGCTTTGGGTGATGGTATGAACAACTTGGCTTGATTTCATTTACAAGGGCTATATATATATATCTTTCAAATTTTTTGACGCCCGCCAAGTGTTTGTTAAAATACTTCTATGAAAATCTCTTCACATACATGAATCTCTTATGTTCAATGTCTTAAAATCTTTTTGAGATTATGTTTTTAGCTAACAAATGAGCTTATGGATTTCTTATACATTTCTCAAATTTTTCCTTGGATTTTTTAAAGATTAAGTTGCTCAACGGTTGATAAACCGTCCCTTTGGTGCACTTTGATGTCATTATATGAGCTTTCTATCATCCTAACATTCTTTTTGATGATTCCAAAGGGGGAGAAACAGGAAATTGGCTCATTAGCTCAAAGAAGCTAATAAAAGCTTGTTATAAAAGCTATAAGTTGTGATTCATTTTTAGTCCAATGGTTGCTTGATGGACTTATATAATTGTTTAATGATGTTTTGTGACAGGGGGAGCTTAGAAGCTCTTGAACAAATTGTAAAAGCTAAAGCTTTTAGCTTATGGAAAAATTGCTTTTACATTATTCTTGATATGCTTGTTGATAGGGGGAGCTTGTGTACTATATATTTACTCCCCTACTTGATTGCTTTTATATTTGGAAATTTTGGTTGCTTCCAAACGGTCAAATGTTTTTACCGGAAAATCATTTCTAAAATTGCTCTCTTAATTTGTGTAAAAAAAAAATTGTTTTGGTTTGTAATCATCAAAAATGGGGAGATTGTTTGATACATGTTTTTATCTTAATTTTGATGATTTTATTTTGTCACCAAAACAATGTTTTTAAAGGTTGTCCAAATACTCCTAAATGATTTAAAATGGTTTTAATATTTTCCGGAGTATTTCCTCAAGTTTATTTTTCGATAATATTGGACAACACGTTTAATGATTTTATATCAATGAGCTTTTACTTCTAAACAAGGTTCCTAAATATTGTCTAAATACTTCCGATTGGTTTAAATGTTTTTACTAAATTTTCGGAGTATTTCTTGAGTTTTATTTTCGACAAAAATTGGACAACATTTCTATCTCGAGGTCGTCGACTGGTCGCCCTATAGGGCAACCCATACCTGAAGATGAGTTTGGAACAAAAAATGAGATAGAAGTGAAAAAACGGTCAGGACGACCGGCCGCTCTGGCGTCGATCGGTCCGTCGGCCGCCTGTGGGTCGACGTCGGACACGAACATTCTTATGAAACAGAACAAGTTTTCTCTTCAAAACCCTTAGGGGACCGGTTGAGGCAGGGTCGACCGGTCGAATCCTATGTCGTCGGCCGCCTGTTGAATTTTTCAAAGTGTTCTTCAAATCTCTTATTTATGTGCGGCCGTCGCCTACTGTGCTGACAAAGAAAAATATGACCGTTTGACAAATGAGACACATTTCCTTAAATTGTGGGATTGATTTCTAACAGCTATATTCTTGATTTTAATTGTATTTTTTTGTAGATTTTCAATCCCCAAGAGGAGCCTATGCTTGATCAATCATCTCCTATAAATAGAGGAAGTTTTGGAGCAACCAACACAACAATTAAGATACAACACAACAAGATACACTTCAAGCAAATATTTGCTCTTCATTGTTATTATTCTTGTTGTAATTTTGCCTAGCTTTTCACTTTCATATCCTTGGGGTCTAGGCTATTCTTGATTACACTTTGCACTCAAATTGTAATATTCATTATTGAGTTGTAATCTTGATTTTTGATTATCATTCAAACACAAGATATACTTGTGAGTGTTCTTGTGGTAAGAGCACACTTGGATGATCTAGGTGATAGGTGCAAGAAGATTGTGGTGATCTTCTTATTGAGGTGTTGAAGAATTTGGTATTCTTCAAGGTTGAAGATTGTGGTAATCTTCACAAGGTGCGCTAGTTGAAGGAAGATTGTGGTAATCTTCAAAGGGAGATTGTGGTAATCTCCAAAGGTGGTGTTGAAGAAGAGTGTGGTGCTCTTTGGTGTTGTAAGTTGAATTTGTATTAATTTTGGTAATTAATAAAATTCTTTTTCTTTCGAAATCCATCCCGGATATCTTTGGGGTGGTAGAGGATTAGGCCCTAGGTGGGTTGAACCTCTTTAAATCGACGTGTGTTGTTTACATTCCGCACCTTTATTATTGTGTTTGAGCATTTGGTTCGAAAAAGAGGGCGAAATCGAAAAGATGGAGATAATCTATTCACCCCCCCCCTCTAGATTATCGTAGCCGCTTGGACTTACATTAACCTCCTATAACTGTTGGGATGTCATCATGGGGAACCATTTTATTGATTCCTCGCAATCTCTTATAATTACGTAAAGTGCTGCTTGATGGCACCATTCAAATAGCTTAACCTTCAGAAATGTCATTCTTCTGCCCACCGTATCCATGTCATCTACACCTTTATATTCCCTAATGGGCATTTCTCATGTACTGGGTATCTTCGCAAAGAATAATTGTGAAGCTTCTTTATCATCCACCTTTGACTTTCATCTATACTCGGTGAATAACTTGATATATTCACCAATATATATGACAAATATCATGTGATTCGAGACAATAGAAGGCTTGTTTATATATTTTCCTTATCTCTTCTTTCAATCCCTCAAAATAGTCTGTGTCGATAAAATCGATTTTGAATAATTTTGTCATATTATCGACTATTCCTTTTAATGACTCGCCAAAAGTAACATTGCTTATCATTTCTGCAGTTGTCATCTCCCATGTAATCTTCTCAGATCCTTCAAGGCTCATCTCAAGAAGTAAAATGAACCCTTCCTTTTTAAGATTGAGTGTTTCTGCCGCAATTCTCATGGCAGATGCCCAATCGTCAATAAGAAATTCTTGATTTTTGAAATCTGAAATACCCAGATTTAGCATCAATCCATATGAATAGGTTGGATCAAGTTGTGATTTCACCACAAGAGAAAATCATGTAATTATACAAGGAACCAGGCAACGTTCCAAAAGGGCAAACATGTATTTATACACATAACGACTCTTTTAAACCTTGATAAAACTATAATTTGCCTCCAAATTTGTATAAAAGGTATTTTGAGCTTGTATAAGCAAAGAGGGCTAAAATTGATCATTTTGAATAAGAAAGACTAGAATTGTACATGGACTTTTAATTAGAACGTTCTTGATTATTTCCCTGCAAGTTATCATTTTATGCCAGTATTATCCAGTAAAAATTAATACTTTTTGGTCTCAATATATTAAACTATGAAAATTTAAGGTTATAACCTAAAAAAACGCAATTTAAGCGCAACTCTGTGTGAGTACGTGTTTGATGAGGCAACAAAACAATCAATAAAACAATTTTAAAGAATTTGTTGAATATAAAATTACACTTCAACTTGATTTGGTTTCTTCATAGTCCAATTCCAAATAACTTAATTGATTCTCGTTATTTGTTTTTGTATGGCTCAGTTACAAAATTTCTGCTTTTACCTCGAAAAGAGAAAAAAAAATTATACTTCAGATTCAACAAGTAATAAATCCACAATTTGAATAAAAGAACACTTTAATCAGCAAATAAGAACAAAAAACAAACAGTGCAATTCAACAATATTGCAACCAAACTATAGAACAGCAAAAAAAAAATAATAGTATTTGCACACTAATACAATTGGTGGGACCTTATTGTAATGGTCCCTAATTTTTTGGCTATTTATATCATAAATAAATTCACAAAACTCACTGAACCCAAACTAATGCAGAACACATACTTGTTCAAGAAATCATGTAACCAAACCATCATAGATTCATATATGTAAAATAAAAGTTTCCAAGAATTTTTCCTTAAATATTTTCTCACACATCAGTCAAGCATCCACTCTTGAGCCTGAGAGGTATCAATGGCTTTTTCACAGTTGAAGAAGAAGATTTGTTAAAGGCTTCAACAATTGATTTGCAATTAAGCATTGCAGAATTATCCCCTTTCTTTTCCTCCAAACACTTTTTCAAGGCTTCATCAGAGTAAACCACATTATCTTTCTTCTCACTCTTATTATCAGCAACAACACCCTTGTCTTTCTTCTCCTTATCAGCACCAGCTTCCATTTTTTTTTTTAAATTTCTTCCAAGAATCTGAACCCCCAAAAACAAGAAAAAAAAAAAAAAAAAGAAGGGCCCACCAAGAAAAAGAAACAATTTTCTCTTGTTTTCACTATTATAAAAGTGTGTATGTGTGTGTGTGGCACTGTTGGGGAGAGAGTAATATTTATAGAAGAAAAATAATTTGACAGAGAGAAAACCAAGTAGAGTAGGCATAAAAGAGGCATGAATATATTGGCTTTTATGTCGTGCTACTAGTTTTTTTGTACTAATTTCCCATTTTTTTTATTTTTTTATTTTTGTTGTTTTAACACTGGAACTACTCCTCAGTCCTCACTAAAACAAGTTGTTATTTCTTACCACTTTTGTTGGGTATGACTTCACATGGATGAGATCTTCTATTTCGAAATAGTGTTTCATCTTATAATCTATCACGTGGATGATTGACACGTATTTTTTTGTCAATTATCACTTGCCTAATATTTCATCCACAATTTATGATTGAAAATTAGTATGAAATTTTTTGTACACATAACAATTATCGTGTGGTGGAATAGGAGATAAACACCATTTTGAAATAGAAGTCCCATCAGGACTTCACATAAGTTATTATTATTATTTCGATATATATAGCATGCTATAATGTTTGCCATTTTCAAAAATTCACGTCACATTTGTGTTGGATACGAGATGTGAATTCCTAGTTAGTTAAAAAGAGGACAGAATTTTTTTTTTTGGCATTTAATACATACGAGTTTATAATGAATATTTATTAAAAGTCACGATGACAAAATCAAAAAAATTTGGAAGTAATTAATATACGATTCGTAGAAATATTGATAAGGTACGAATATAGTGAATATTTATCAAGGTTGCGAAATTGCTAGGCGCCATCGGCGCCAACCGGGCTCCTAGGCCGCTGGCGGGCGC
The DNA here is from genome assembly GCA_016081115.2 of Rehmannia glutinosa. Classification (NCBI taxonomy): domain Eukaryota; kingdom Viridiplantae; phylum Streptophyta; class Magnoliopsida; order Lamiales; family Orobanchaceae; genus Rehmannia; species Rehmannia glutinosa. Next base: position 36,928,732 of record CM071925.1, on the reverse strand, counting down.
CTAGAAAAGCCCAAGTTTTTCTTATTTTTTTCATTTTTTTGTATTTTGGCGATTTTTCCCGATTTTTGGCGATTTTTCCGATTTTTGGCGATTTATTCCGACTAGACCGCTGCTAGACCGATTTTTCCCGATTTTTTCCGATTTTTTTGCCGCCTAGCGCGCCTAGCCCGCCAGCGGTGCGCCTAGGCCGATTTTTGCCCTGAGACGATTTTTGGCCAATTTTGGGAAAATCGGGTCGGCCTAGGGCGCCTAGCGGCCGCCAGGCCGATTTTTACAACACTTTGGATTATTTATTAAAAGTCACGATGACAAAATCAGCAAAAAGAATTGTAGTGTGACATTATTTTATATGAATTGTATTTATATTTATGTTTAGATTATATAAAAATAATCTGAATATATTAATTTAATTTATGATAATTACATAAACTAAACAATTATTTAATAATAATTAGCTTATTTATAAATTGTTGATGATCTTATTTTATTATTCATATAATATATAATTAACACTTAAAAATAACTTTTGAATAATTTTTAGATGAATCTAAATATTATAAAATTTATAAAAAAAAACGAGGTAAAGTCTGCCAAAATATTATATGTGCACTAAACGTTTTATATTTTATTACGCGGCGCCCAAAAATGTATACAAGAAATAGAAGTATTTTCAATTGTTCGTATACACGTATGAATACTATAAAGTATAATATAAGTTTTAACTAACAGATGACATATGATTTCAAATGTTCTTGACACGTTATTTGGCGCATTTGAAAATTAATTAAAAAATTCTTTTTTCGCAAGTATCACAGTTCATAAATTTCATTACTAGATATCTAACACCTTAACTTATATGAAGTTTCTCAATATAGTCGCATACCTATTTCAATCCTCTGTCGATTTTGTACAATTATACATATATGAATATATATATATGTCTATGTAGAAACTATATATTTATATATAAATTGCACATTGACAATTATTTTTATACGATTATTGTTTTTAAAATTTGAATACTATCTCGTATTCCTAGATACTCATACATCATGCAGGACCCTTTTATCATATTAAAATAGAGTTCCAACAAGACCAGGCAAATTGTCAAACTTTAAATAACGTTTATCTCATATCTCAATAACATCAATACACATATTTCCCTCAAAAAAAAAAAAAAAACAAAATACACATATCGGTCTTAATATTCTATATACCTTTATTCTGGTTTTCCTCTTAATACCAACAAGATCTGGTGATTGGACAACTTTTCGAAATTTAAAAGGCCCACGGTAGCTAGGGATGGCAATTTAGACCCAACCCGCGGTCATGCTCGCCCGCCCGTTTGGGTCGCTCACCCCTTGACCGGAGTGGGGTTGGTGCAGGTATCAGATTACTACATGATGCAGACCCGCCCCCCGCCTAGTATTTTTATTTTAAAATATATATTAATATATATTTTGCATATATAATATATATTATAATATAATTTTTATGTATTCTTATATTATATCTAATATTTATAAATAGATAATAATAAATTTTGTAAATAATATTTTATAAATATAATTTTTTTTTCATTTATTTATTTAATTTAATTTAAAACGGGGCATAATGGGTCGACCCAATCCGCCCCATTGTCATCCCTAGCCCACGGGCTACATGTTTCAATATTCAAGAAACTCACTTTTTAATGAAGTTATAAACCCAAATTAAATAATGAGAAATTCCCGTAAATACCTCGATTTTGAAAAAATACCACCAAATACGCTCTTATCACTTTTATACCTATTTTTTTCTTTTTACGCTCCAAAGATATTTTTTTGACTATTTTTACGTTTTTTTTTTTTTTCTTTGTTCCTATATTATTTTATATGTTATATATGTTGTTTCGATATTGTTTAAATTTGTTTCTTTGTTGTTTCTTTTTGTTTCTTAGTTATTTCTTTTGTTGTTTTGACGTTTTAAACCAACTTTTACCTATTTTTTATGATGTCTTTTGTTCATGTATTGTTTTGTACATTGTTTCTATTGTTTTTGTGTTGTTCTATAATATTTTTAATGTTGTTCGAATATTTTTTGTTATTTCCATGTAGTTTTCAATGTGTAGATACAATTTTTACTCACTTTTAAGCTCTTTTTATTCATGTGGTGTTTTTAATATTTTTACGTTGTTTCTTGGTTGTTTTCATCTGTTTTTAATGTTGTTTTTATGTTTTTTGTCGTTTCCATGTAGTTTTTTCGATGTTTAGATACAATTTTTACATATTTTTAAGCTATTTTTGCTCATATGGTGTTTTTATGTTGTTTTTGGTTTGTTTCTATATTGTTTCTTGGTTGTTTCCATGTTATTTATGTTTTCATGCATTGGATCAAAAATTGAATTGTGTTTTTTACTCATGTTGTTTCTATATTATTTTCAATTTATTTAGTTTTAATATGTGTTGTTTTATGTGTATATTTCTTGTTTTTTTAATAAGATTTCGAGTATAAAATGAATTAGTTGTGGGGCAAAATTTATTTTTCATTGAATTTGATTACAAGAAACATGTTCAAAACAACAAAGAAACAACGTAAAAAAAGTCCGAAAATTTTGGTAGGAGCGTATTTTTGTCCAAAAAAGGCAGGAGCGTAATTTTGTCCAAAAATCACCGAAAAGCATAAAAGCCTGTCTTTTTTCCAAAAACGTGGGGTAATTGTGTCTTTATCCCTTAAATAATCAAGTTAGGTACATTATGTTTCTCTATTTGGAATATATTTATCTATCTTAAATAACCTTTTGGATACTTAGTAATATAATCAAATAAACAAAGAAATTCTACCTTTCAACTATATTTTACAACGAGTTTGTAGCTCAAGTGATATCGCTCACCCTTTGTAAGTGTGTTGACCAGGTTCGAACCCGGGTTCCAAAGCAGAACCGGGACCGTTGATTGGTCAATGGTTCCAAAGCCGGAACCGGAACCATGTAGGCTGGTGCTTGGTCTTAAAAACCGTGGAACCGATGATTTGAATCGTGGTGGAACCGGCGGTTAAAACCGCCAGGTTAAAACCAACAAATTTTTTTTTCCATAAAAATATGCTAGAAGAAATGTTAAATATTTATTATAATGTTTTATATTTGTAACTACATGAGATACGTTTTAACCCAAATGTTGTAAGCGAACTACATGAATTTTGATTCCTCTATACACTAATAGTATATATAGATAGTTTAATATTATTATTAATATTAAGTATAAAACTTAATTGAATATTAAGTGCAAATCGTTTTCTTCCTTTTCCCTTTTTTGTAACTGAAATTAATAAACCATTTTAAAAAAAATCAAGAATTATCAAAAGATAAACAAACGGTTCTAGTTAAAACCGAATCGAAATCGTGGGGAAAGGGTTTCAAATCGAACCAGGCGGTTCTGTTTTGAAACCGAGAACAGTAAGGCAATCGTTCTGCCAGGTTCGGTTCCTCCGAAATGAGGAACCGGAACTGGCAGTTCCGGAACCATGGCCACCCCTATACCTCCCCTCCAACCACTACTCTCAATTTATTAAGAAAAACGTAAAATATAATTTCTCTAAAAAAAGTCACCCATACAAGTCCTTTACCGTATTGGTCATTTTCGATATGAAGATAAAGGTTTCTACTTTCTAGTTGATATAAACATTTTAAACAAAAGAACTAAATCGAGTTTTTCCGCTAATCTTGAGGAAGATTGAAATAACCGTTCAACCTCTCGTTATGATATTTCGAGCATCGTTAATTTCTACGCCTTCCTTGTCGCCCGACTCCTCCACCAACTCGTTTGCATTTAGATTCCATGCTTAAGTTTTACTAGTAATTTCAAGAAATGGAAATCTTAGTATTATTTGTTACTCCCATATGCAATCGTATACTAATTTCAACAAAGGAGAAACAACAGATAATGCTTTCAACCCACTCAAATCACATAGTTCGAAAGAGTCTAGTTAATAAAAATCCATTTGAACACTTTGGAATGCGGAAGCGGGGTTCAAAAGCCGCCTTCTTGCGCAATATTAATAACCATTTCTTGAAAAAAGAAGTAAAAATATGCGAATTGTAGTAAAATTATTTGAGGCATCTTGATTCTCACTCTTTTCATCGTTCGAGTATCAAGATAAGCAAAACAATTTAGCATTCATGCATCGATAACTAGCATCCGATTAACAAATGAAACCGAACTAAGTGGCCTAAAATACGTAGGAATGCAAAATAACCATCAACTTGACTTACCAAAGTTGCGGATGATAAGTTTTTGAGACATGTCAAATTTGAGAGGTCAAGCGAATAAAGACAATAATATATCAAATTATTTATAAAGAAAAGCATGATTTCATCTTCTTGCAACTCGTAATTCTTTGAATACAAGCCACTTTATCAATTATATACTTAATTAAGGAAAAGGAGATGAAATATGAGCACCAAGATAAAGTTCCATCGCAGAAGAATGATATTAGCACTTAAAAACATCTCAAGTTACCAGGGCTCTTTTAAGGTCGCTAAGAGTAACCTCCAGCGCTTAGAGCGATCGGGAATCATCACCCTTGATTCAATAAGACATTCTCCGAATGAAACACATCAAGAATAAGTTTCACACAGCGAAAAAGAAAGCAAACAAGAGGAGCTTGAATTAAACAATCACGAATTCGTTAGACATCAAAATCACAATCGGTGGTCTATAATAACTTCCAAGCATTTTAAAATCCGGATACTAAGTAACAAGATTGTAGTCCAAACTTTATGCGTAATAAGCATTTACATTGAGTTTTGATGCGGTTAGCTTGAACTTTTGCCTTTGTCTTCTTTCTAGATAGCCAAAAAAGGTCAATGCATATAACCTCTGTTCAAAAAATAGCACTCCGATGTCCATTGGTATTGTGTTAGTTCCATTTAGCTTACTTTTGTTCATCTCATAACCCCAAAACCCTAACCACAACCAATAAACACAATCCAAAATCAAACCGAAGCCGTTCATCGAAAAACAAATTTACCATCTAAAGAAAACTAGCTGCCATTAAGCTAAGAAGAAAAGGAAATTTGGAGGGAAAGCTCAAAATCTATTATTCACGCATAAAATGCAGCAGGGAAGAGATACAAGCTTTTATATCTGTCAAAATGTGAAAGAAACGTGTCTAACTAACAACAACTTTTAACTAACTAAAAGTGCTACTGTGCCAGCTAACTGAAGATGAAAAATGGAACAGCAAATCAACACAACAAATCAACACCACAATATTCAACAGCCCCCCGTCAAGTTGGAGTTTGGTGGACATCAACCAAACCCAACTTGAGAACAAACTTAGCAAAAACACCAACACCCAGTGGCTTAGTAAAGAAATCCGCTGAAATGGAGAGAAGAGGAAATCGATTGAGGCGTAACAAAACCTTCTTTAAAGCGATTGCGCGACAGTGACAATCAATGTCAAGGTGCTTGGTACGCTCATGGAAGACAGGATTTTCAACTATATGCAATGCTGCTTGGTTATCACACCAAAGAGGAATAGGCAGAGGAAAAGAAACACCAAGATCACCAAGTAAATATGAAAGCCAGAGGAGCTCACACACTGTGCTCCCTAAGGCTCTATACTCAGCTTCAGCTGAAGAACGGGACACCGTAGCCTGTTTCTTGGTCTTCCAAGCAATAAGAGAACGACCCAAGAAAACACAATATCCAGTGTGAGACTTTCTAGTATCTAAACAAGCTCCCCAATCTGCATCACTGTATGCGTCCAAACTAAAATCACCATCAGCTGGATAGAATAGACCAAGGGAAGGAGATCCTTTGAGATATCGAATCACATGCATTGCAGCATCCCAATGAGTGGAGTATGGAGTGGTCACAAATTGGCTCAGCTGTTGGACAGCATAAGTCAAGTCAGGTCTGGTCATGTTAAGATAGAGCAGCCTACCAATCAACCTTCTATATTGTTCAGCATTAGGTAAGAGAGTCCCACCCTGAGCAACCAATTTCAAACCTGGAGGGAATGGTGTAGAAGCAGGCTTGCAATCAAGCATACCAACATCCTTCACAATGTCCAAAACATATTTTCTTTGATTAAGAAACAATCCCTGGGTTCCTCTAGCTAACTCAATGCCAAGAAAGTATTTTGCAAACCCCAAATCCTTGATGGTGAACAACTTATCTAAATATTTCTTAACAGCAGTAATAGCATCCTCATCAGATCCAGTGAGTAATACATCATCAACATAAACCACCAATGCCAAGAAAACAGAACCAGAATCATAGACAAAGAGGCAATGATCATGTACTGATTGCTTAAAACCATATGCTAAAAGCTTCAAACAAAACTCTGTATTCCATTGTCTAGATGCCTGTTTAAGGCCATAAAGACTCCTCTTCAAGTGGCATACCTGTCCAGGAGAAGCCTTTGTATAACCCTCAGGAGGTGTCATATATATATCCTCTGTCAGATACCCATGGAGAAAAGCATTATTAATATCCAAGTGATGAATAGACCACCTTCTCATGGTAGAAACAGCAAGCAACACCCTCACAGTATCCATTTTAGCAACAGGAGAAAAACTGTCAATATAATCCACACCATATACTTGATGATAACCCTTGGCTACCAGTCTGGCCTTATGCCTTTCCACACTTCCATCAGGATTGAGTTTAGTTTTGAATACCCATTTACATCCTATGGCCTGCTTACCAGGAGGCAGAGAAACAAGCTCCCAAGTCTCATTGTCCTCCAAAGCCTGAAGTTCCCTATCCATGGCTTCAATCCACTGAGGACACTTACTAGCCTGTGTGTAAGTTGTTGGTTCCTGCAGGTTAGATAACTTGGCCAAGAAAGCCACATATGTGCTATGAAGACAAGGGGAAACATAGTAAGGGAAGGTGTGTATAGGGTAAGAAGATGAAGAAAGACCTGTGGATAATGCAGTGGTGCCTTGTGGAGACAATGGAAGTTGCACACTATTAGTAACATAATCAGAGAGCCAGGCTGGTGTATGTTTAGATCTAGAACTCCTCCTAAGTGGAGGTGGGCAGACAGGTGGAGATGAAGAGGGTGCTGAAGGAGCAGAAGGTGGGGATAAAATGGCAGGAGGTTGAACAATCTCAGAAGAGGTGGAAGTATGGTCTGGAAGTGGGAAGGGTAATGGAGTAGTGTCAGATGACATAGGAATAAAGTGGAAAGGAAAAATGTGTTCAAGAAAAGTCACATCTCTAGAGATAAGGAAAACATGATTGTCCAAGTCATACAATCTATAACCCTTCTTACCAGTCACATAACCCAAAAAAACACATTGACTTGCCCTGGGAGTAAATTTGGACTTGTGAGGCCCCGGTGGTAGCAAAAGCAAGACATCCAAAAGGTTTTAAAGAAGAATAGTCAGGGTGTGTCCCATAGAGTATCTCATAGGGAGTTTTCCAATGTAAGGCTGAAGTAGGAAGTCTATTAACAAGATAGGCAGATGTGAGGAGAGAATAGGGCCAGAATTTTGAGGGAAGTTTGGACTGAAACATGAGAGCTCTAGAGATATTTAGTAGTTGTCTGTGCTTTCTTTCCACTATCCCATTCTGTTGAGGGGTATATGTACAGGTTGTTTGATGCAGGATGCCATATTCAGCAAACAATTGTTGACATTGATTACTTAGGAACTCAGTTCCATTATCAGTTCTAAAGGTCTTGATAGTGGTGTTGAATTGATTCTCAATGAGATTAATGAAGTTGGACAAAATGGAGTGAACTTGACTCTTATGACTCATGAGGTATACCCAAGTCCCTCTACTGCAATCATCCACTATAGTCAACATAAAAGGAGTATGCAAGAAAGAAGAAGCATTATAAGGACCCCAGATATCAAGGTGCACAACTTCAAATAAATTTGCTGCATGAGATTCACTAGTAGGAAAAGGAAGCCTAGGCTGTTTTGCCTTATGACAAACATCACATTCAAGAACAGATTGTTTGAAAGAATTGGTACAAAATGGCTTAAGGAAATCCAAATGTTCAAGCACAGACACAGAAGCATGTCCAAGCCTTTTGTGCCAAAGAGTAAAGTTATCAGTACTAACAGAGAATGATACAGGATTACAAGCTGGTAATATATGAGGAGAACATTGAGGCTTAAAGATGTACAATCTCCCAATTGTCTCCCCTGTAGCAACCACTTTATCAGTCCCAAGGTCCTGCAAAATGTAGCAAGAAGGCAAGAAAGTACACTTAAGGTTGGGACTGTTGGATGAGTTGAGCAAGGATAGAAGGTTATATCCGAAATTAGGGACAAGGAGAACATCACACAAGGATAGAGTATTTGTTAAGTGAACTACTCCCGATTTAGTAATGTAGTAGTAGTACCATCGTGCAACAAACCGAAAGAGGCTTATCAAGATCAATGATATCAGACATTTGGTTAGAATAAGCACACATGTGTCTACTTGCCCCACTATCTAAAATCCAGGAACCTGCATCAATACATTCAATGCTAGTTAGAGCATAATCAGTGGTATGTTGAAGCATGATACCTGCACTGTCAGCAAAATGAGCATGATTCAGATTCACATCTCCAGATCCAGGTTGTGGTTTATTCCCCAGCAATTTTGTGAGTTCCTGTCTAATAAGATTGGATATATCTGTCAGTGGAGTCTCCTTTCTTCCATCTCCAGGTATGTCCTGCCTTTCTCCAACAGTATCTACCATATTTGCACTATTTCTCCCAGATCCTCTAAGTTTTTGTTGTTCTCTGAAGCTTTTGTACCAGTCGGGGTAACCATGTAGCTTAAAACAATTCTGCACAAGATGTCCATGCTCTTGACAATGCTCACAGAGTAATTTTGCCTTTTCTTCCTTACTCATTCTAGGTGCACCTCGTCCGCCACCCCGCGCCAAGGTACAAAAGAATAACCACCACCTCTACCACCGCCACCTCTACCTCCATTAGGTGCTCTAGTAAACATACATTTGCATTATTCATATTTTCGGAAATTGATTACGCACGATCCTCCGCCTCTCAACTCTTTGAATCATAGAATAAGCTCTATTCACATTAGGTAGAGGATCTATGAGTAAAATCGACTTCTAACATTCTCATACCGTCATTGAGCCCCATGAGGAATTGCATAAGTTTTGTATTAGTATCTAGATCGCCTAAGAGCTTCGCAGATCCACAAGTGCATGGAGGCAGAGGTACTAGACTAGCATACTCATCCCAAAGCCTTTTCAATTTAGTGAAATAAACAGCAACAATGTTTGTACCTTGCTGAACCGTAGCAATTTCCTTTTGCAACTGGTAGAGAAGCGGTCCATTACTCGACCATAGCGTTGTTCGATTTCTTCACATAATGCTTGAGCTGAATCGCATATAGGAAAGCATCTACCGGATCTCGCTTAATGAGTTCAAAATCCGGTATATAGCATGTAGTCAATTTTCTTCCATTGTTCAAAATCAGGAGAACGGTGTAGGCCTGGGTATCCGCCATTAACGAAACCAAGCTTCGTCTTCGCCCCAAGAGCAATTATCATAGCTCTCCGCCATGATAGATAATTTATATCGAGTTAGAGGATTGGTCACCAAGACCATACCGGATGATCCGAGTTGTGAAGAGTAAAAACATCTTGATTCGACGAACGAGCTGATTCGAGTGGGATCCAACTTCAACAACACCATCGCCGACTTCGTCTTCAATCGATCTTACGTAAGTACATTCCAAGCGAGTATTTCGAGCGCGCCTCGGCATTATGGAACGGCGTATATTTTTTCTTCTACGGTATAAGTCGACTAATGAAATTATTGGGAATTACAAATATGTTAAAAAGTTGTTTGATTTGTCATCATTTAATGAATAATGTAAATTACAAAATACATATTAGATAGGGTTATAATAGTAAAAGAATAGAGAAAGTACTATTAAATATGGAAAGTAGACTATATATTTGGAACATCCCAAAAATGAATATTAGACTATATATTTGGGATGGATGGAGTAATTTTTCAAGAGTTGATCTCTGTCGGACCGTCTAATGGATAAAAGTCCGTTAGACGGATACCCAACACCAACCGAGATCTTTAAAAAAAGATGTTCTCTCTCGCACTCCATCCTCTGTTAGACAAAAACTCTGTTAGGACTGTCGACGGGTCAAAATTCGTCCGACGAATCTAAACCCAAACCCAATTTATAAATAATTAGTCACGTGGAAGCGAGCTAGGTGGTAGCCATTGACCCATGGCCCAACTGATAAAAGTGAATAGGAAGCCTCACGACTAAAGTCCGCACTCTTCATTTAAAGTGGGCCAACAAATAGCGGTGCATATCCGTGGACTCCCACACTTGTGTTCAACCATTCTTCTATTTTTCTTAGGTTTTTGAATTTTAAAAAAGATTGTATTGGTTGTTGGGTTCTTTAAGTAGGTTCTACTCGTGATTTTTATCTATGGGCGATTTTGGTTAGCTAATTATTTCACAAAAACTTATATGAGACCGTCTCACGGATCTAGTTCCGTGAGACGGAGCCCCAAATCCGCGGTCTTTTTCATTTCATTGTTTTGATTTTTCTCTCTCTCTCTCTCTCTCTCTCTCTCTTCGATTCCGGACCAGGGTTTATTTCTCACATACTAGGGTTCTTTTCTCACTACACGAGAAAGAAACGGAGCCACCACCTCAACCGTCGCCCACGTCGTGAAACCGTCGCCCCTCCTCAACCGCCGCCCACGCCTCGTGAAACCGCCGAGTCGAAACCGTCCGTAGAAGTATCTATTTCTCTGCTTGTTTTTTCATACCGACATCTTGCATTCAACATATTTGAAAGCAAAACAAGGTATTCCTTTCGATTTCGTTTTCTTTTCAATTTTTGTTCGATTGTCCCTCTCTTGTAGGTTTTTAGGGTTTTGTTTAGTATGTTTTTTTCAAGGGAAGTATAGACTATATGTGTTAATCAACGCATGTGTTTAGATGTATTTTTAGGTTTATGTATTTTCCAAGTTTATGTATTTAGTATGTAAGTTTTGAGTATCACTTTTTCCCTTACAAGTATTACTTTTTGTGTTAAAAGTATCGGTTGTTGTAAAGAAAGTATTGCATGTGTTTTCTATAAGGCTCTTCACATAAGCGTAACACAATCAAAAGTATCACCTCTTATATAACAAGTATAACATTTTATATAACAAGTATAACTTTTTATATAAGAAGTATCACTTTGTATACAAAAAGTATAATGAGTTTTTGTAATGATAGTGTTGCATATGTTTTAAGCATGTTTTTATTTTGAGCATGTGTTTTAAGTTGTATTTACGATCTGAAGTACCATTGTGTTTATGTTCACTTACAAGTATTACTTTTTATATAACAAGTATCGATTTTATATAACAAGTATAACTTTTCATTTAAAAAGTATCACAATGTATTTGAAGTGAGATATTGCTCCACATGTTTTTTTGTAGGCAATTGCAATGGCCGATGATGCAAAGAATAGTTCATGTTGTGGGTGAGGAGATAAAACACGAGAATGTACCAAGGAAAAAGGGTATTTCAAAGCTAAAGCTCGAAGGTCCGTTGATAAAAAAGAGCAGGGGAAAAGTAAAGGGACGAGGATGTAACACCAAAGAAAGAAGAAATTGATGAGGAGCGAGGAAGGTTGTAAAGAAGGTGAAGATTTTGTGGAAAGTAACTAAAGATACGATCAAGAAAGGTAATATATAGTATCGTTAGTAATAATCTTTTTTTTTGTCGTGTTGTCTGTTAATGTTGTTTCTTGTTTGTTCTGAGCCAAGACAAAAAAATTGTGGCGGACGAGGTCAAGGTGGGAAGAAGAAGAAGAAGAAGGCTAGGTATAAATGTATTTTTGTCAATTATTAGTTGTTTTCTATATGAATAGTGATTTGGTTTGTTAATTATTAGTTGTACATTGTTTTTGTTTGTTTTCAATGAAGACATAAAAATTGTGGTGGACGAGGCTGAAGGTGGGAAGAAGAAGAAGATATCTAGGTATAAATGTAATTTTTGGTAATTATTAGTTGTTTTCTATGTAAACAATGATTTGGTTTTGTTAATTATTAGTTGTACATTGTTTTTTGTTTGTTTTGCAGCGAAGACAAAAAAATCGTGGCGGATGAGGCTGAAGGTGGGAATAAGAAGAAGAAAGCTAGGTATAAATGTATTTTTTGCTAATTATTAGTTGTTTTCTATATGAACAATTATTTGGTTTGTTAATTATTAGTTGTTTTCTGAAAAATATCTTATTTAATTTCAGGGATTTCATTTCTCAGTGTAAACCTCAGGAGTTGTTTGAGGTTATAGGTAGTTTAAGTGATAGACAAAGGGAAGATGTAGTAAATATAGGGTTTGGGGGTTTGCTGAAGTTTTCAATTGAGTCATCATTCCCCATGGATATGGTTAGAAGACTGGTAAAAAGTTTTAATGGTACCAGTCGAATGTTGAGATTCGACAATTTCGCTTTTGCTGTAACTGCTGATGATATTCAGGACGTTTTTTTAGTACCTAGGGGTAATTGTCAGGCTGTTGAAGAGCTTAAGCGGGGCGAGTCAGTTGTTTTTATGGACGAGTTGAAGAACAACTACGGCATTGATAATGATAGTTTAGTGCCTAGTTTAAGGACTGTTTTGAGTACGTTATCGGATGGCGGTGATGATTTCAAGAGAGTTTTTGTTATTTACTGTTTGTCTGTATTTTTAACACCTAGGAGCAATAGGAAGGTTGATTTGAACTGTATAAAATGTTTGGTGATGTCAATAGGATAGGAGAGAGTACGACTGGTGTTCGTACATTTTAAAAAAATTGTGTGTTGGGGTGAATAAGTACAATGAGAATCCAAGCGCAAGATATGTCGATGGTTGTGTTATTGTGTTGCTTATTCTATACTTTCATAGAATGAAATGGCAAGGCAACGCTAATCGAAGCAAAGCGATCTACCCTTAATTTCTCATTGGGATGCCAAAAAGTTGAAAAAAAGGATGAAGGAAGAAATTTCGGTTGGTGGGGTCAGGCGGGGTGAGTGGGTCACCGACACATACCCTGTTAGCTCACGACAGTAAAGTAGATCTTTGAGAAAAAGCGTGGTGAGAAAGAGCCCGACAAAGAGACTGATGAATCAAATGAGGACGATGAAGAAGAGATTGAGAAAGAGTCGGATGAAAAAAAGAAGGAAGGAACCGAGAAGGAGCAAACCCGATGATGACGGTATGGAGAATCCATCGATTTTATAAATCTGAAGTTACCGAGAGGCGATGAGCTTTCGGATGACGAGGTGCACAGGATGGCCGAGAGATGTAAGTTGTATATGCTTTAGTGATTCTCACAATTATGGAGTATCACTTTTAATTATAATAGTATGTTTGTTATTACTAAAAGTATCGTTTTATTAATATAAGTATACTATATATGAGTATGCTTTTGGTTATATTTCAAGTATAGAGTATCAATGTTACCCATAAAAGTATTACTTTTGGCTCATAAAGTATCACTTTTAGGGATAAAAGTATTACATGTATGATTTTATATTCTTTCTTGATTGTCAATTATGGAGTATCACTTCTAACGTAGTAGTATGATTTTTATGAGTAAAAGTATCGTTTTATTAATATAAGTATACTATATATGAGTATGCTTTTTGGTTATATTTCAAGTATAGAGTATCAATGTTACCCATAAAAGTATTACTTTTGGCTCATAAAGTATCACTTTTAGGGATAAAAGTATTACATGTATGATTTTATATTCTTTCTTGATTGTCAATTATGAAGTATCACTTCTAACTGTAGTAGTATGATTTTTATGAGTAAAAGTATCAGTTTTATTAATATAAGTATACTATATATGAGTATGCTTTTTGGTTATATTTCTCAAGTATAGAGTATCAATGTTACCCATAAAAGTATTACTTTTGGCTCATAAAGTATCACTTTTAGGGATAAAAGTATTACATGTATGATTTTATATTCTTTCGATTGTCAATTATGGAGTATCACTTCTAACTGTAGTAGTATGATTTTTATGAGTAAAAATATCAGTTTTATTAATATAAGTATACCATATATGCTTATGCTTTCTGCCAAGTATTGTAGTATCACTTTCATCCCTAAAAGTATCACTTTTAACCTTAAAAGTACAACTTTTCCACTTACTATTTTATTTTTATAATTGTAGAGTGTCCATGAAGCATTCCTCGCTATTTGGAGGAACTTCAATGTTCTCACCGGATATCACATGGAGATGTTTAACAACCCAAGAACGAAGGCAAGCAAGAGAAAAAAGCGCAAGTTCTTCACGGTCTCAGTGGATCGAGAGCCGAGAAGTTCTTTTCGGATGTGAGACTTCATGAATACATTGACAAAGTCGTGGAGAACTTTGAAAGAATGAAAACCTGGCGGATGAGATGCCAAACTTTGAGTCGCTGCATTTCCTCGAAGATGCGCCGAGGCTGACATTGAAAAATATGGTGATGAAATTCACAGAGAATTTTTTTCTCAAGACGAAGGAGTTTCTGGAGAGAGTGATGAAAGAGTGTCTGGGGAGGCAGAGGAAAAGGGTGAGCCCTGGCCTGTTGAAGATGGAGCAATTTTCCATTGCCAATTCATGAAGAAAAACAAAGATGCTCTTGAGCATATGAGCAGGAAGGAGAAAGACATCGTGGATTATTGCTTTTTCACGCATAAACAAATAATAGAGTAAGTATGCTGAAAGTATTTTGATTTGAGTATTAGTTTTGAATTTAGAAGTATAACTCTATGTGCATAAAGTATCATTTTTCCCCAACAAAGTATCACTATGAATTTCTGACCAGCTTTCTATTTTTTTTCAAACTTTAGTTCAAATGCCTTTGCTCATGATGGGTCTCACTATATTGCCTTTGATGGGATTTCCACATTGAACTCATCGAAGTTGATCCATGTTAGCATTATAGACGTATGGGCTGTATTGCTTAACAAAGACCGCAGAGCCTCAAATTGTTTCTATTTCAATGCCCAACACTCTGTAAGTACTACTTTTGTATATAATAGTACGACATTGAAGCTAAAAAACCATTTTATTGTTTTAATCAATTTATTCTTCTATAACGATTGTATCTTGAGAACTTGTTTAAGAAAGTTGCGAGACAAAGGATAATTCACAAAATGTCGAGATTTGGAACAACATGATATTGTGCGGGAATTACAAGGATTTGAGAAATGTGGATTTTGTAAGATTGATTTTTGTTTGCCTTTTTGTATTTACATTTTAATATGAAGCGTTAAGTATCTACTTGTTATGTGCAGATTTTTGTACCAATTTGTTATGTGCGATACTATTTTCGACATGTCATTAATTTTGTGGATCGAAAGGTGCAAGATTGACAATATGGTGCACCACGAAGATGTTTCTGCGATTATGTGGATCTGGCGAAATTGGTGGTAAATAACTCTATCTCATCGCATCACTTAATTACATTTTTGAAAATGTAAGTAGTGTTTTAAATTTAATATACCATTTTTTTCTTTTAGCAAGGAGAAATGTCAATTTTCTGAAGGAGCAAAGACACCCCAAAGGTGAAGAAGTTGAGGGATATGTGTTTGATAATGTCCCTTTTCCATGGCAGAGCAATTTGAAAAACATCGATTGTGGTGTTTTTCTAATGCATCACATGGAAAACTTGGGGAGTGTTTACACCGAGCCTAATTTGTGTGCAGTAAGAATTTTTTGTTTGTGTTTGATGTTTTAATGTCTTAAAAATCCTTTGTATACTAAATTTTTAGGCTTAGTTTGATGTTTTTTAAGGATATTTTTAGGCTTTATGCTTTTTGGGGTAAAATTCTGTATAGGAAAAACATGTTTTATGTTCTCTGTAACGGGTATTTGTACTTGTATGGAAATGATGCATGGTTTCTGTTATATGTAATGAAAAGTATCACTTCTTGATTTAAAAGTATCAGTTCATGCGCATAAAGTATCAATATTTGCCAACAAAGTATAACTCGAATGGTTATATTTTGTCACTTTTTCAAGTGTAATTTTACCGTTCCAAATATCGATATGTTTCCAATACTCCAATGCTTGTTTGCATCGCTCGATTGATATGTTTGATTACTTTGAGCTCATTACAAATAAACCAAATGTATGATTCATTTAGTCATATTCTTCCTTGTACAACAAAAATACAATATCCAAAGTATCACTTTTTATGAATAAAGTATCGATTTTAATTAACAAAGTATAACCTTTTACCAACAAAGTATAACCATTTACCGAGTAAAGGTATATCTTTAAATTTCCATGTTATATATGCATAAAGTATCACTTTTCACCAATAAAGTATCACTTTTTATCAACAAAGTATCGTTTTTGTTCATAAAGTATTACCTTTCTTACTAACAAAGCAACAAATAAATATGGTCAAAGTATTAATCCAAACAAACTACAAAACAATATTATCAGTTTGATACAAAAGTATTGATCGATTACTAAAACAATCCAGGATTAGTAGTTTTGGAACCAAACTCCTTTGATGGATGTGTGTCGGACGTTTCACCGCTTCTCTTTTTCTTGTTTTTCGGAAATGCCCTTTTATCCTTTGTTTTCTCCCTTTGTAACAGATCGTGTCGGATCCAAAATGGCTCTTGCATCCTCATTGTATTGGCATTTCAAAACAAGATTATAATACTTGCGTGTCATTTCATGTCTCCAAGGAACGCAATCATTAGGCTTATCTGAACTTTCAATCCTCGAACCAAACTTTTCCCACAATTCAGTTTTTGCAAACTTTGTCCATCTTTTAGCGATGTAACAGTCCGGAATTTTGGATATAGAATGCATATGTAGCACTCTTAAGCTGTGAGAACAAATTAAACCACACTCTTCGTACTTTTTACAAGAACAATTAATCAAAGTATGCAAACAATCATACACCACACGATGACAACAATTATCATCATTTGATGAAATGTCATAAACCATTAAGTTCGTTCAACCTCAACAGTGCTGCAGTTGGTAGATATACTTTTAATAAACTCAGCCTCAAAATCCTTAAAAATTGTTAGTGTATATACCTCTGCAGCATGCTTCAACAATCCGGACAATGGTAACACTGATTTTGGAATTGATCTTGAGCATTGGAATTCATTTTCTTTCTCAGTGTTTCTCCAACGCTTTATGGCCGCTTGGAAAATGTCATAGAATTCAGTTAAAGTCGTCGTTTTTCTTGGCATTGAATCTATTGCATTGTTCGTACTCTCACTCCTTGCGAAGATAATATTCCTGAGAAAAAGAAATCTTTGCTTAGCGCGTGCACCATTTCGCTTCAAATCATACATACGTTTAAACCAAGAGTCATCTTGCAACTTTCATCGCAATATCATAGATTTCCAACAACTTTCAAAGTCATTTTCATCAATGCAACCAGTCAAACATTTGTTGAACATTTCCTTGAAAGAATTGTTGTTTTTCAGCCGTCCAAATCGACTTATGGCATTTTGGTGAAGGTGCCACAAGCATAATCTATGCCTTGTTTGAGGGAAAACCTACATAAAAGTAAAGTGAAAAAATTAGAATTTAAAAACAACCCTTCTGTTTTCTGAGGCAAAGTATATGTTTTATGAAGTAAAGTATCATATCTGTTACTAAAAGTATATATCTTCCTCTTTCCGCATATCGCACCTTTTTCAATAGCATTGCTAATCGCTTGGTCTTGATCGTGAACAAAGTTATAGGATATTTCCCACCCATTGATTTCATAAAAACTTGGAACAACCATTCAAATGAGTCAGCCTTTTCATCGGATAAGAAAGCACAACCGAACATTACATTTTTCCAATGATTGTTTACCCCAACAAAAGGAGCACAAATCAAGTTGTACTTATTCGTGCGATATGTCGTGTCAAATACCATAACGTCACCGTATATCTTGTAGTCTTCCTTCATCATGGAATCCCTCCAAAATACATTACTTAATCTTCCCATATCATCCAACTTCACCCTAAAAAAGAAGTCTTGTTCTTCTGTATCTTGCTGATATAATATGTCAATCAAAGTTTGTGCATCGCCACCTTCTATTGCATCCATTTTCAAACGATTAACAAAATCAGGTGATCTTTCAAAGTATGGCCAATGGATTCTTCTCCTCCCGCATCATGAACCATATATACGTCAGAAATCGAGTAGCTCTCATCCCGCAAGTTATCATATCTTCAATGGCTTTGCCTTTTTCACTCATAATGACCCTTTCCGAACGATGTAGATAACTCCATTCCTTTCTAGTTAGTGGATGATTGTGGTCTGTCACATGTTGTAGAACTTCATAAAGTCCGTCCCCATTTAATTTTACACGCAATGAAGCTCTGCATCCCGTGCGTGTAACATTAGTCTTCTTTTTTGTTGTGCTAGCAGTGTCCTTAAATCCAGAAGCAGAACATACAAAATATTTCTCAATGACAACACCCACTTGATCTGAAATGCAAACAAAACAGATGTAACTGATACTTTGTATAGGAAACATAATACTTCTATTGATAAAAGTGGTACTTGTTATGTGCCAAGAAATACTCTTGCTGAATAATAAAAAAACTTGCTGAAGAAATGTTATGATACTTTTACGGTTAACAGTGATACTTATTATGCACAAAGTGATACTTTTATGTTGTAAAGCAATACCTGTAGACTTTCTGGTAGTTGATTTCCGTACACTGAACCCAACAGCACGAGCATGATCACAATACAATTTATGCATTTCTTTGATTGTTCGTCGTGTTAAATGGAGAAGAGAACCACTCACATCAAATCCACCACTATTGTTTTCTGCATAATTTTTTATAAAATCATTTTTGTACTTAATATTGAAAATAACAAACAATAAGTAACCATTACCTTCATCTTAATGGGAAATATGTCACTTGCATCTTTAAAACTAGTAATTTCATCGGTTTCATCACTAGAATCAATAACAATTGCTCCAATCGAAATGTGATACATTATGTCGAATATGATACTATTGATACAAAAAGCAATACTTTTACAAGAATAATAATACTTTTAAAACTTAAGTTTCAAATATGCTACACATTACCTTCCTTTGATTTTTCAGTTTGTGGTGCAAGATCTTGGTAGGTAAAATAAGAATTTCATCTACAAAAACTAAAGAGATACACATAAGAGAATGTAAAACTACATGTTTTGGAATTGATACTTTTCTAAAAACGTAATAATTTTCAGAGAAAGTAATACTTCGTGGTGGAAAAGTAATACTTTTCAATGTAAAATTAATATCTTTAAACTATATTATGAAATATGCAACACATTACCTTCGTTTGATTTATCAACATTTGGTACACCACTAGTATCTAAAACAAAAACTTCATCTACAAAACACAAAAATTACATTTTAAAACGCAACAAGATTGTGGTTAAGATTCAAATCGCGAAATAGTATTGTTGTATGAATAGATTATATTACCTTCATCGTCACGAGCATCACTATTCCGCATTGTTCGTGCGAGATGGTGTGCCTTCGTGCTTCAAATACCTGGAGATGGGAGGAGCTTGTGTCAAGCATCAACGTTCTTTCTCTGCGTGTTTTTTCGTGTGATTCGGCGAGTGGGAGTTATGTTATTGGCCGGGAGAGTCAACGTCTAGTTAGTAGAAATTTGGGAGCCGGGAGTCACGGACATTTTTTTTGCCTGGGCCTGGAGCGGCGGGTCGGGTCGCGGGTATGGGGCTCCGTCTCACGGATCTAGATCCGTGAGACGGTCTCATAAGAGACCAAATTGTAATTATTTTGTTGCCCTTGTATGATTTAAGTAAAATAATTTATTCTAGATATGTCTCATTGTATGTTTAAATATAATTTAAATATTTTAAATAAAGTCCTCAAAAGTATTAATTTTTTCTCTCAAAAGTATTAATAGTCAACCTGAAATGCATTAACAATTTCCCGAAAAGAATATTTTATAGTCCCCTAAAAAATGTTAGGTTTTTTCCTCAAAAGTATTAACGGTCTCGTAAAACGTATTCATATTCCCCCAAAAGTATTAGTTTTTCCACTTATAAGTATTTCATAATTCTTGTGAAAAGTGGTATTGTTCCTAAAAAGTATTAGTAGTTCCACCGAAATGTATTAGTAGTTTGGAAAAGTATTAATGATTCTCTTTGAAAAATATTTTGGTAGTTTCCTAGAAAATATTAGCAAAGTCCCACTAAAAGTATTTATTAGTTCTACTAAAAGTATTAATAGTTCTCCAAAAGGTATTATCAGCGTCTCACTTTAAAATATTTATTAGTTTCTCCGAAAAGTATCAACAAGATTATCACTAAAAAGTATTAGCATTCCAATTGAAAAGTATTAGTTCTTATGAAAAGTTTTTCTTATGAAAAGTGTTATTGTTCCCTAAAAAGTATTAGTTAGTTCCTTTGAAATGTATTAGTAGTTCTGAAAAAGTATTTATTCTCTTGAAAAATATTTTGGTAGTTTCATAGAAAATATTATAGTTCCACTAAAAGTATTTATTAGTTCTACTAAAAGTATTAATAGTTCTCCAAAAAGGTATTATCGGTCTCACTTTAAAATATTTATTAGTTTCTCCGAAAAGTATCAACAAGATTATCACTAAAAAGTATTAGCATTCCAATTGAAAAGTATTAGTTCTTATGAAAAGTTTTTCTTATGAAAAGTGTTATTGTTATCTAAAAGTATTAGCAGTTCATCGAAATGTATTAGTAGTTCGAAAATGTATTAATGGTTCTCTTGAAAAATATTTTGGTAGTTTCTAGAAAATATTAGCGAGTTCCACTAAAAGTATTTATTAGTTCTACTAAAAGTATTAATAGTTCTCCAAAAGGTATTATCATCTCACTTTAAAATATATATTAGTTTCTCCGAAAAGTATCAAAAGATCACTAAAAAGTATTAGCGAGTCAATTGAAAAGTATTAGTTTTTCTTATGAAAAGTTTTTAGTATTCCCTGAAAAAATATTTAGTAGCCTCATAAAAAGTATTAGGGTTTTCCTTGAAAAGTATTAGTAGTTTCCTAAAAGGTATTATTAGTCTCCTTGAATAATATTAGTAGTTTCCCAAAGAATATTAGTTTTGTCTCCTATAAAGTATTAGTTTTTTGCACGAAAAGTATTATTAATCTCCTTGAAAAGTATTACTAATTCCATAAAGAATATTGGCTATTTACCCTGTTTGTAATGCACTTTTCTTTATGCTCCAAGAGGTTTGTTTCTTTAGATAAGATGCAACATTTGTCTCTAGGCCTTTTAACACATGATCTTCATTCCAAAAATATCAAAGTCCATTTGACGAGCTACTTGTCTTCCTTTTAGTTGCCCATTAATAAGACAAAAAGTGGGACCCTTCTTCCCCTAATTTAAGCAAAGATAAGGAAAGGGAAACCGAGAAAAAAGAGCGCTAGTGTGAGGGAAGAACCAGGTTTTAGGAGATTAAGCTAGAATTCTAAGTTTGTTGATCAATATCGATGATCTGTTGCGGATCGATTGGTAAATCTCTTGTCGAGGAAGTTTCGATTGTCGTGATACTATTGGGAGAGGAGTAATTTAATTGGATCGAAAATGGGATTTGAGCGTTAAAACAATCCCGATTGATGAGAGAAGTATTTGCACGATGTAATTTTTTACGCTCTCTCTCTCTCTTAATTTTTTTTTTGTTATGTTGGATTCGGTCGAATCCGTTTAACCAATTAGATCCGTCATCGCCTCGACAGAGACATACTCCCCATGTTATGCCGGCAAGTAGCGATCGAGAATCTGCATTCAATAAGAATAATTCCACTAACACGCAACGCACCCCAAGGAAACTTTTTACACGGCCAATGGAACAACATGCAAGAGAAGTTTTTCAACTTACGGTCGACTCTAATAACATCCATTCAACTAATCAAACATGCTCAACTATCATTGGTTGGAGTTTTTACAAAACTAAATGCACTAGGAAAGGGTAATTCAAGTTCTATATAATATTTATGAAAATGTACTGAGAGAATTTGGGTGGATCTTTTGTATAGCCATGAAGCAATTGTGTATTATTTCCACACCGAAAACAAAAAAATAGTAATACTATGGGAAATACTAAACAAGGAAAACTATAATACTTTCACTTAAAATTGCAATAGTTTTTTTCTTTATAGAGTAAAAAAAAGAATACTTTTTAGTTCAATATGTAATACTTTTTAGGGAAATTACTAATACATTTTATAAGAAAAACTAATACTTTGCAGAGCACTACTAAAATACTCTCAGGAATTACTAATACTTTTTCGAGAAACTACTAATACTTTTCCGAGGGATAACTAATACTTTGGGGAGAAAATTTAATTATATTCAGGAAACTACTAAAATACACTCTATGGAACTACTAATACTTTTTCGAGGAACTACTAATAATTTTTTAAGGGATTGCTAATACATTTTGGGAATATATTCAGAGAAATACTGAAATACTCTTGGGAACTACTAATACATTTGAGAAGAAGCGCAATACTTTCTAGAAGAACGACTAATACTTTTTAGAAGGATCTGTTAATACATTTCGGGAGAAAATTTTAATTATATTTAGGAAACTACTAAAATACTCTACAGGAACTACTAATACTTTTTCGAGGAACTACTAATACTTTTTGAGGATTTGCTAATACATTTCGGGAGTATATTGAAGAAATACTATAATACTCTTCAGGGAACTACTAATACATTTCGTAAGAACTGCTAATACTTTTTAGAAGGACGACTAATACTTTTCGGAAGAACTATTAATCTTTGGTGATCCCCGAAAAACTACTTTAGGCTCTATCTGGGGAAATAAAACAAGTGAACATGGCTTCATGATGTGCTCTAGATCCGGTTCTTATGCCATCTCTAACATCTCCAATAACTAACTCGGTGGATGGTCTCTCGGCCATCTCATATCAAGTTGGAGTAAGTCTGCTTTGGATTCAACTGCCGTCTTGCATCGAGTTGTCTTGAACAACTCTTTCATTTTCATTGTTGTAGACTTTACAACTATCTTTGAGATTCAGGCTATCTCATCTTCATCCGGGTTGATTGCTCTTACTTTAGCTTCAACATAAGGACTTCTTCGCATTGTTGGTCGATTCAAATTTATCCTAACTCTTCAATATCTTCTCCATTCACATTGGGTTCATAAAAAACCACATGGATAGAATCTTCCGTAACCATAGTCCTCTTGTTCAACACTCTATAGGCTTTACTCTCGGTGAGTATCCTAAAAAGATACCTTCATTAGCTTTAGCATCAAAAGCCTTTAAGTTATCTTTGCCATTGTTATGGATGAAACATTTACATCCAAATATCCTGAAATATCCAACATTTGGCTTTCTCCCCTGTCCAAATTTCATAGGAGTCTTGGTGGTTCTGTTGATCATGCATCTATTTTGAGTATAGCATGTCGTGTTAATGGCTTGACCAAAATCTCTTAGGCAATCCAGCTTCAGCTTACATGGTCCTTGCAGCTTCCTTGAGGGTTCTATTCCTTCTTTCAACCACTCCATTCTGCTGTGGAGTTCAACATAATATCTTGAGTTATTATCCCATTAACAAACTCAGTTTCTGTCACGATCTTATTTTTATAATGGTTTGGCTCTTTTCATTTTGATCTCTTTTCATCGAGTTGAGGTAGCTTCGCAAAGTTTCCTTCTTTTTACACATGAAGATTGTCCATGTGTATCTTGATTAGTCATCTACCACCACTAAAGTGTACTTCTTTCCACTTATCTTTGGTGGCTCGGCTAGACCAAATAAATTCATATGCAATGGATGTAATATCATTGTTGAAGAAGCACTTGGCTTATCCTTGAATGAAGACTTTATTTTTGTCCCATTTGGCATGCATCACATACACTTTCTTTCTTTATATCGAGTCCGGAAATCCTTCTACAAGATGACTCCTTGCAAGCTTATTGATTGTCTTGAAATTCAGACGACTAAAAGCTTCTTGTGCCACAACCAACTTGATTTCTGTACTCTTTGCTAGCAGACAAGTACTTGGTGTAGAAGAGACCAATCTACTACATACATATTGTTTTGTCTTGAACCTTGCAAAGACTATTTCATTTGATCAAACATCTTTGATCTCGCACACTCCCATGTTGAATCCAACATTGTAGCCTTTATCACGAGTTGGTCGATGCTTAACAAGTTGAAGTTGAGGTCTTCAACATAAGCAACATCGGTTATTTCAATCCATTCTTCTTGATAGATCCTGTGCCTTTGATTTCCCCTGAAGCATCATTTCCTCCAAATATGACCTTTGCACCTCTAATCTCCTTGAATCTTGACAGGTTTTTCTTGTTTCTTGTCATATGTTTGCAAATGACCACTATCCATGTACCAAGTTCCTTGGCACTCGGTTGTTCCTTGAACCTACAATCAAGGAAATCGTTTTAGGTACCCATATTTGTCTAGCAGGTCCCGAGGGGTTAGTGCTATAAGATGATCCAACCAACCTATAGCTAAAAGACTTGACTCTAAGGGGTTGCCATCTATCGGTGCCATAATCATAGTGCACATTAGCAAATTTCTTGGGGGTTTTAGGTTCATACAACTGTCTCTTTTGTCTGTATGCACGTGTTTGTGTTTTAGCAATTGCTTTCTTGGGATAGTTGTGGTATTTCTGAGTGTAGTGCTTGGGTGTGAATGTGTCTTGATAATAGTTCTTTTGCCTTTGGAATGACCTTTTTTGAGTTTTAGGTCTTTGCCATCTTGGTTTGTATTCCATAGGTCTTTGCCGATATTTTATATTATTCCAATCAAAGTTTGGATAGTTTCTACCACTCCCATCATGTGTATTTGAAATTTCGGGGTTTCGGTAGCTTTGTTTGCTTTTCATAGAGTATTTTTGTTTGGAGTTTCTTTGAGGAACTCGATGGATTTCTTCTCGTTGTCCTCTCAAAGATACTCAATAGCTTTTTCCTTTCCCTTTGTATCCAAGGCCGCTTTGTTTGTGGTTGTACTTTGGAATGAATGTGGGTGTAACATTTGGTGTTTTGGATTTTGAGATGTTTCATAGCTTGAAGATCCTTTTTCCAAAATCATTCTTGGAGTTTGTGCACAAAGGAATTAAATCATATGCCTGTCTTATCTCCACATTCTTTTTGACTCATGATAAGATCATCCAATGATTTGGATGCCTTTGTAAATGAGGCAATCACATTTTTGAGATCTTTTTCCCTCTTTTCTATAAAGCTAGCTCACTTTGTGATCTTTGCATTTTGACCTTGACTTAGTGTTCTCATCGCCTATATATGACTCAGTACTCGCTCTTTAGTCAGTTGTGAGTTTTGGCTTTTAAGCTGGCTGTTTTCCTCATTTAGAATTGTGTGTGAGGATTTTATGTGTTCAAAATCTTTCATCATTTTGCCTAATGAATCATAAAGATCAGTGGGTGATGAAGTGTGTGTATCACAATCACTATCACTTGAATCTGAATGAGATGAGTTAGAGTGTACCTCATCTTCTTGATCTGGTTGATCTTGTTCTTTAGCCATAAGGCAAATCATAACATCTTCCTCAGAATCACTTGAGTAGTCAGCTTCACTACTCTCTCGAGCCTGCCGCTTCATTGGACTTGGATCGATCAAGAGTCTCGGACCAACATGGCTTTCTTATTTTCTGTCTTCTTTCCCTGGAGACTTTTCTATCTTCCTCATTCCTATATTTGTTGATGGTGGATAGGAAAATCAACCGCAAAGTGTCCTAGTTGTCATAGTTCCAACACGGGTTTTGCTCTTTTCTTTCTTGGATTATCGCTCTACGATATTCAACCCTTTGATGTTGACTCTCTTGGGTGGCATGTCTTCCTTGACTTGGAAGGAGTTGGATGTCTTTCGGAGGTCTCACCCTTATTTCGTTATAGTTCTTATTGAAGAACTTGTTGAATCTTTTAACCATTAGGTCAATTTCCTCCTGGTCTATAGCTTCCTTTGGTTCAACTCTCTTTCCATCCTCGACTATCGGTGCATCCGTCTTGGGTATAGTTGTCTCCTCTTGATCCTTTCTTCTCAACTCAAACTCATAGGATTTGAGGTCCGAGAATAGCTCATGATTGGATGTTTTTGAGAGGTCCATTGAATGTCTCAAATCCATAGTTTTCATTTCCCATTCGGTGGGAGGCTCCTCAAGATCTTCATACACATCTCTTTTTGTCTCAGATTCCTTTCCTAGAGCTGAAAGCTCATTTAGGGATGGCAAAATCTCATGAGGAAACCATCCCCATTGGTACCCGAGAAATATGGGATGGGAATCCCGATTAATTGGGGGTGGGATGGGGATGGTGATTCTCCGATTCTTTAGAACCGGGGATGGGACGGGGATGGTATTTATTTTCCCGGCCCATCTCTGTTCCCATCCCCGACCCTGTCTTGATAAAATGGGGACTTTCCATCCCCATCCCCATTCCCGATACATATATATTATATTTATTTATTATTATATTAATTCTAGTTATAATATTTATTTTATTAAATTTAAAGATAAAACTCTTAAGTATTTATAATTTTCATTGTTCTCATTATTTTTTATGTATTGTTTTATAATTTTTTAATTTTAATTATTTTAAGTTACCCACTCAACAAACTCGATAGAGTTGTTGATAGTATAACTTTGGTCGCTCAAGCCAAATACTTAACTTGGCCGATTGTTTTTTTTAAATGGAAGACTTAACACCCTTAGATTTGTTTTAAGCTTGGTTAAAACACTTGATTCTTAGCATTTAGTTATTTTCAATTGGATAGCAAATATGATTCTAACAAAGATATATAATGTAAATATGCAGGAAAGTAAATTTCTTTGAGAGTAAATGACACAAATATTTTATAGAGGTTCGAAGATGTGATAATTCTTCTAATCCTCTCTTCTCCAACTCCCGGAGGAATCCACTATGTAGATCAGTTTACAAAGCGGTGAATAGTCCGAGACAGCCTTGATCACACAACTCGGCTTCTCTTGCGACTCGAGCCTTCTTCACGGGGCATCCGGCTTGCTACTTGACTCACTTCTCAAGTTCTTGGATTTAATCACGAAGCCCTCCAACAAAATTGATAATGGTTCGACCAAACCTTTCTACAATCCTAGCTTGGAAAGTAGACCCCTTTGATTTCTTCAAAAGTTTCATCTTCAATGATTTGAAGTTGTCTTTCCTTCACAACTTGTGTTAGATCGATTTCCTTTGAGTTTCGAGGCTTGATGAATTGCTTGAATGTTTATGAGAATATTGCAGGTTAAATGCTTGAATATTGCTTGCTTGTTTGTGGTTGAGTAACCTCTTCTCAATAACTTCCTCACTTTTTATAGTGCACATTTGAAATTTTGCCCGTTGAAGAGATAGGCTAATTTCAAATGCCACTTTTGTTTGTTGGCTTGTCTTGCGTCCTTGATGTTGACATTTCCTCGTATCAAATGTCTTCGCAAAGATTGCGTGTGTCCGACACAAGGTCTTTGTTTTTCCCATCGCTTATTCCTTTTGCACAATTCTGGGACAAATATTTTAGTCCTGACCGCTTCGACATATTACTACATTGAGTAATATTCTTGACTTTAATCAACGGATCTAAGTCAGTTGTCTTGACTAGACTGTTGTCTTTACCCAGGTGACTTGAGTCAACTCCGGTCATTGGATAACTCATCCTGTCACTTCAACTTGAGACTTGGCTTCTTGAGTTGACTTTACCGACACTTCTTACAGATGTTCCGCAAGTGACACTCCTTGACCAAGTCCTTGACTTCTTTTTGGCCATACTCACCGGTGACACACAATGAGTTTTCAATCTAATCCGCATTGACTTCTTGTATTCCTTGGCATACCGACTGACTCACCTTTTCCAAATTTCTATCTATTACAATACAAATTACAAGGAAAATGGGGTGCCAACTTTCTAGTTTAAGTTTTACATGGTATCATCAAAATCTACTCAAAATATTTCCTAACAAAGATCGAAGTAATTTGAGGGAAGATTACCAAGTTTATCACAAGCATACAAGCATTTAAGCAATAACTGAAAAATATATCTCAAGCTTACAAAGAACATCCTCAAGCCTAAACTCGAAGAAAATCGATCCATCACACTCGGTGAAGGAATGACTATATCATTGAAGAGGATAAATTGTTTTCAAGAATAAGGGGTCTACTCGTAAGGTTGAAGGAGGTGTAGTAAGGTTCCATCGAAACAAATATTTGAACCTGTTGGAGGGCTACGTGATCAAGTCAAAAGGTTTGAAGGTAGTTGAAGTAACAAGACAATCGTCTTGTGAAGAAACTGAGTCCCGAAAGCATCATGATGTGTGATCAAAGCTGACTCGGACTGTTAACTACTTTGTAACCAAGTCAAGTTACCTAGTGGATTCCTCCAGGGGTTGGAGAAGAGTGAATTAGAGGAATTACCCCATCCTCAAACCACTATTAATTGCTTGTGTCTATTTATTTTCAGCGCACTTTATTTTTTGCATTATTTTCATATATGCTGATAAGTTAAATTACTTAAGTCTGCTGATAAAAACATTGCTAAAATAAGTGTTGAAAAACATACTTAAATTTCTAAGGGTGAAAGTCTTCCATTGTTAAAAACCAAGTCAACTGCTTTTAGTAGTGTTAGCTGAAAATAACTAAGTTATACTATCAACAACTCAGTCGAGTCTGTTGAGTGGGTAACTTTGCTGTGTAAGACAACCTAGCTGTCCCTCAAGGACTTAGCTGACTTGAGTCAACTCTGAAATTGTTATAAAAGACTAAAATCAAAAGTTTGCTAAAGTTTATTCAACTCCCCCTTTCTACACTTTACACATCACCCATTGGGACCTACAAGTGGTATCAGAGCGGTTGGTTCACTGAGCCTTTCGCACTGGTTACTGAACTAGATCTCATTCTTTTTCAAAGAATCAACACTTGAAGTTTTAAAGCTTTTATTTCAAAAGCAAAGTTATTACCATGGAAGCAAATCTAACTTGCATTCCAATGTTCACTTTGTTGATGAATTTGATGATTGAAAATACGTATGCAAAGCTCATCTATCGCCCTACATGATGAGATGTGATTCGTGATTGAGGATGGGCCTCTACAAATCCTAAAAGTCAATACATCTATAAGAAGGGCTGCTCCTGCTATAGGAGAAGATGAAGCACCTGCAGAGCCTAGACCTGCCATGGTGGAAAAGCCATGTTGCGAGTGGACAAATGAAGATGGAAAAGATATACTTGGACAATGTTGCAAGGATATATTATATAAAACTTTTGATAAGACCATCTTTAATAAAGTCAAATCGTGAAACGGCCAAAGAGATTTGGGAAAAACTAACCTTAATTTGTGAAGGGTCTGATCAAATTAAAGAAAATAAATTAACTATTGCTGTTCAAAAATTTGAAAATTTTAAAATGATTGCAGGTGGAAGTCTAGATCAGCTGGATGCCAGATTAACAGAGATAACCCATGAGCTCTCCGCTCTAGGGAAAGAATGTACACAAAAGGAAATATGTATGAAGATTCTAAGGTCTCTCCCAGTTGAGTGGGAAATGAAGGTTATGGCTTTGAGACACTCCATGGATCTTACCAGAACATCCAACCATAATTCTTCTCTGATCTAAAAGCTTATGAGTTTGAGCTGAGAAGGAAAGAACAAGAAGAGACAGTTGTACCCAAGACATTTTGCACTCATGGTCGGTGAAGCAAAGAGAATCGAATCAAGGAAACCATTGACCAAGAGGAGATTGCCCAATTGGTAAAAAGATTCAACAAGTTATTCAATAATAACTACAAAAGAAACAAGGGTGAATCTTCCGAAGACACTCAAGACCTTCCAAAGCAAGAGAGGATATACCAACTAAAAGAACTGATCATCAAAGAATCGAGTATCGAGAGCCGCAGAGCGAGTTGCAGAGAGTTGAGAACCCGTGTTGGAATTACTGAGATAACCAGGACACTTTGCTCTTGATTGTCCTTATCATCCACGGTCAAAAAGTATAGGAATGAAGAAGAAAGAAATGTCTTCATTCATTCCTATACTTTTGAAGCCGACAAATTTGACACGGATAAGTGCAAAGAACCAACAGAGTTAGATAGCAAATTGAAGTTAGGGATGGCAATGGGGCGGGCAGTCAAAACTCGGCCAAAGA
Organism: Rehmannia glutinosa; assembly: GCA_016081115.2. Lineage (NCBI taxonomy): Eukaryota > Viridiplantae > Streptophyta > Magnoliopsida > Lamiales > Orobanchaceae > Rehmannia > Rehmannia glutinosa. The sequence goes on along the minus strand of CM071925.1, from coordinate 36,898,634 downwards.
TGAAACCCGCCCCATTTGGGGTGGGTTCAAACCGATCAAACGGGTCTCGGGGTGGGTTACGGACCGGTAAAAGAAAATCCGCCCTGGTCAGGGGGGGTAACGGGTCCTTATAGACCCTCTCCGCACTCCGCCCCATATGTAATTAATTTTGTCAAATTTTATAATTTTTAGTCAACAAGTCACAAGCCCACAAAGTACTTTTGTTTTCTTCATCTTGAATTTAGCATATTTTAGGCTTCTAATTTCCCAGTCTCTCCGTCACTCGCGAAGACGTCTTTGATAAGCTGCAACATAAGTAAGAATTATAAATAAGCTTGCATTCACTAGGCCTTTGTAATTCTTAAAAATTGTTTGCTGAGAATATTTGAAAAAGCTTGATATATCGAAGCTTATCATTTAATCAAAGGGGTGCCACCATCGAGGTTTGGCCGTTTGAAATTGTCAATTTTTTGTTATATTGAGAAATAAATTTTTTATTATAAATTAATAATTAGAAATTACATTTGTTAATAAAAAGAGAGAAAATTTGAATTAAACCACAAAGTGGGTTTCTTGAACTTGTTGATCAAACGTTGCGGCAGTGAGTAAACAATGCGGTCCGCGGTCTCAACCTTTGTTGGTCCCGGGTCCAATGCGGGATGGGTCGGGCGGGCAGGTCCCGGGTTTATGTTTTCCTTCGCGGGGTGGGTCCCGAGTTTGGCCAAACCCATCTCGGACCCGCCCCTGCCATCCCTAAGTGAAGTCGACTACTCGGTGATGACACAGGGGGAAGAGGCTTTGATATGCCTCATGGCCAAAGAACAATACTCCAAAGAACATGAAGATGAGGTACATTCTAACTCATCTCATTCAGATTCTAGTGACAGTGATAGTAACCCAAACACTTCATCACCCACATATCTTTATGATTCTATTGACAAAATGATGATGGACTTTGAGCACATAAAAACCTCACGCACACTTTTAAATGAGGAAAACGGCCAAACCTTAAATGCCAAGCTCACGATTGACTAAGGCGCGAGTACTCTAAGTCAAATAGTTGATGAGAATACAAAGTCAAGGCTAAAATAGCTTAAGATCCAAGCAGGACTTACTTAGCCGCAATGAGAAAAGTGGGAAAAAGATCTGAAAAATGTGATTGCATCACTTACTAAGGCATCTAAATCATCTGATGAACTTATAATGATTCAAAAGAAAAGTGGGGACAAGACAGGCATTGGATTTAATTCCTTTGTGCATGCTCTAGTCCCAAGAGTGGTTATGGATAAAGGATCCTCAAGTAACGAGGCTATCCAAAATCCAAAGCACCATATGTTGCACCTACATCCACTCACAAACACAATCACAACCATGTTGGCCTTGGATATAAAGGAAAAGGCAAAAACCAGAGTATCTTTGACAGACAACCGAAACTAAATTTAAAAGTCCATCACGGACTCCAAATAGGAAACACTCCATAAAATCCAAACAGAGCTACCAAAAGCCCCAAAGATTTCAAAAAGAAAATCATATGATGAAAATGGTAGAAATTACCCTGACCTAAGCCGATTGGAATCATCAAATGAGATATAAGCCAAGACCAATGGGATACAAGCCTAAGTGACAAAGATGTCGGACTCAACATATGTCTTTCCCAAGGCAAAAGAGCTATAATCAAAGCATACATATGCACCCAAGCACAAAGCCCAATATGCACAAAAGTTCCACTACTATCCCAAGAAAGCAAATGCTCAAACACACACACATGCATACAGGATGAAAGAGACATCCGTATAAACTAAAGCCCCTAAGCAATTTGCAAATGTTCATTATGATTATGGAACTCGATAGGTGGCAACCTCTTAGAGTCAAATAATTTGGCTATAGATTGGTTGGATCACTTTATAGTGTTAACCCCTCGGGGCCGGGGCAAGTATGGGTACCTAAAAACTAATTTTCTTGATTGCGGGTTCAAGGAACAAGCGAGTGCCAAGGAACTTGGTACATAGATAGTGGTCATTCCGGATACATGATGCACAACAAGAAAAATCTCTCAAAGTTCAAGGAAATCAAAGGTGCTAAAGTCATATTTGCAGAGAATGAAGCTCCATGGGAGATCAAAGACACTCGATCCATCGGGAAGAATGGATTAGAGATCACAGATGTTGCATATGTTGAAGGCATAAACTTCAATCATTGAGCATCGGCCAACTCGTGATAAGGGCTACAATGTGAGATTCAACATGGGTGTTTACAAAATCAAGGATCTTGAATCAAGTGAGATTGTGCTACAAGGATCAAGGCGAGAAAAACATGTATATAGGGGATTGGTCAATGCTACACCAAGGACATGAAGCCGAGTCACACGAATTTGAAGACAATCAACAAGCTTGCAAGGAGTCATCTTGTGGAAGGATTACCGACTCAATGTACAAGAAATAAAGCATTTGTGATGCATGCCGGATGGGAAAGCAAATAAAATCTTCTTTCAAAGACAAGCCAAGTATTTCTTCAACCAGGATATTGCACTTATTGCATGTGGATTTGTTTGGTCTGTTGAACAAACTAGCATCAGTGGAAAGAAATACACCTTAGTAGTGGTAGATGATTATTCAAGATACACATGGACAATCTTTATGTGTAAAAAGAAGGAAACCTTGCGAAGCTTTACTTCCTCAATCGATGAGAAGAGTTCAAAATGAGAAGAGTAAAACCAATATAAAGATAAGGTCGACAGAGGAACCGAGTTTGTCAATGGGATTATAACTCGATTGCATAGAAAATGGTATTACTAATGAGTTATCATTTTGCAAGAACTCCACGCAGAGAATGGAGTGGTGAAAGAAGGACTAGAACTCTCAAGGAGGTTGTGAGGACCATGTTAGCCGATCCTAAGAGATTTTGGGTTGAAGCCATTAATACCGCTTGCTACACTCGAGAATAGGTGTATGATAAACAGGCAAATCATTCCAAAACCCCTTATGAAATTTGGATGAGGAGGAAGCCAAATGTTGGATATTTTCACATCTTTGGATGTAAGTGCTTCATTCACAACAATGACAAGGACAACTTGAAAGTTTTTGATGCTAAAGCTAATGAAGGTATCTTTTTGGGATACTCAGCTAAGAGTAAAACTTATAGAGTGATGAACAAGAGGACTATGGTCATAAAAGAGTCTATCCATGTAGTTTTTGATGAACCTAATGTAAATGGAGAAGACATAGATGATTTAGCTGACAAAAGGAATCAACCAACTATTCAGAAGAGTCCTTATGTTGAGGCAGGTATAAGAGGACTCAACCCTGATGAAGATGAGATAGCTGAATCTCAGAGACAGCTGGAAAGTCTGCAGCTAAATGATGATAAGGAAGCTTTCAAGACAACTTAGCTGCAAGACGACTGAATCCAGCAAACTTACTCCAACCAAATGTAAGATGGCTAAGAGACCATCCACATGAGTTAGTCATTGGAGATGTGAGATGGAGTAAGAACCAGATCCATAACTCAACATGAAGCAATGTTCACTTGTTTCATCTCTCACATAGAGCCTAAAGATGTGTCACAAGCATTGGATGACACACATTGGATTCTAGCTATGCGGGGAAGAGCTAAATCGTTTGAAAGAAAAAGGTTTGGGAATTAGTTCAAAGGCTTACCCACCAAAATGTTATTGGTACGAAGTGGGTATTTAGAAATAAGATGAACGAAGAGGATCTCAGAGTAAGAAACAAAGCAAGATATCCAAAGGGTATTGCAAGAGGAAGGTATAGATTTTGATGAAACCTTTGCACATGTTGCTATATTAAAAGCAATTAGGATGTTTCTTGCTTATGTCTGCACATAAGAACATCATTGTTTATCAAATGGATGTGAAGAGTGCATTTAATGGAATTTTGGAAGAAGAAGTTTACGTGGAGCAAACTTCTAGGTTTTAAACAGTAAAAACTATTGGAGATAAAGTCTACAAGCTCAAGAAGGCATTGTATGGATTGAAACAAGCACCAAAAGCCTGGTATGATACATTGTCCCAACTTCTTATGACAATGGATTCACCAAAGGCAAGGTTGATAGGACACTCTTCACAATTCAAGATGGGTATAGTATATTGTTTGTTCAAATTTATGTGGATGACATTATATTTGGATCCACAAACAAAGACACTACAAGAAAAACGCTCATAGACATCGGTTTTTAGCCGATGTCTATGTGAAAATCGACCGATGTCGTAATCGGTGATGTTAAATGTATGCAAATTCAACATCGGTTTTAAGCATATCAAAACGATGTTGTTATATCAAAAAGACGCGTTTTTCAACCGATGCTATTAATTTGCGATTTGCTAGCTTTTTCTAAACGCCCTCGACTTTTTGACCGATGTTGTGACTACCTTTAAGATCAATTTAGAGATTAGTTTTTCACCGATGTTATAAGTGCTTAACACATCAATGTTTAACCGATTTTGTTTCTTACAAAAATGATGTTATAGTTTTGGATTGAACATCATTTTTCTCAGAACAAAATCGGTTAGAAACCGATGTGTTAAAAAACATTAAATATTCATGACAAAATGACCAATCACTTAATAACATAATAAATTAAATCCAAATCCAAATTCATTGAAAATTGTCAAATATTCCGAATACAACTTAATCCAAATATGAATCATTGTACAACCGTAATAATTTAGTTGATCAACAAATACAAACCAAGATCTACATTGAGTCCACTACAATTTAGATAAAAAGAAAAACTATACTAAAAATAAGTATAAAGATAACAATGAAGGCGATCACCAAAACCATGAACATTTATCGTCTTTTTTGTAGCTTCACTACATACTGTTTGATACATGTTTTTATCTTAATTTTGATGATTTTATTTTGTCACCAAAACAATGTTTTTAAAGGTTGTCCAAATACTCCAAAATGATCCAAAATGGTTTTAATATTTTCCGAGTATTTCTTCAAGTTTTACTTTAGATAAAATTGGACAACACTTCTATGATTTTACGTTTATATGTTTTTACTTCAAAACAAGGTTTCTAAATGTTGTCTAAATACTCCCGATTGGTTTATAATATTTTTACTAAATTTTTGGAGTGTTTCTTGAGTTTTATTTCGACAAAAATTGGACAACATTTTTGCCTTCTTGGTCGACCAAGGTCGCCTCTATAGGGCAACTCTGTACCAAGATGATTTTTGAAATGAAAAATGAGACGGAAGAAAAATCAAGCAGGTCGACGGTCACCGGGCCGACCAGTTCGTCGATCGAATGGTCGCCCCAGGGTCGACCGTGCACTGCAAGTTTGTTTCAAACAAACTTAAACCTTGCAAAAATGTTTAAGGGGACCAGTCAAGGTATTGGTCGACCGGTCGAAGACCCCCTTGACCTGGCCGCCTGTGTAATTCTACCGTGTTACGTTTCAAACTTTTATTTCGTCAGGCGACTGGTCGCCCTATGCTTTGACAAAGACAAAAAATATGACCGTTTGACACAGACATATTTCCTTAAAATGTGGGATTGATTTTAACACTATATTCTTGATTTTAATTGTATTTTTCTCAGTAGATTTTCAATCCCCAAGAGGAGCCTATGCTTGATCAATCATCTCCTATAAATAGAGGAAGTTTTGGAGCAACCATAATAACCATTGAGATACAACACAACAAGATATACTTTAAGCAAACATTTGTTCTTCATTGTTATTATTCTTGTTGTAAATTTTGCCTAGCTTATCACTTTCACATCCTTGAGGTCTAGGCTATTCTTGATTACACTTTGCACTCAAATTGTAATATTCATTATTGAGTTGTAATCTTGATTTTTGGTTATCATTCAACACAAGATATCCTTGTGAGTGTTCTTGTGGTAAGAACACACTTGGATGATCTAGGTGATAGGTGCAAGAAGATTGTGGTGATCTTCTTATTGAGGTGTTGAAGAATTTGGTATTCTTCAAGGTTGAAGATTGTGGAAATCTTCACAAGGTGCCATTGAAGGAAGATTGTGGTGATCTTCAAAAGGAGATTGTGGTAATCTCCAAAGGTGTTGTTGAAGAAGAGTGTGGTGCTCTTCAAGGTGTTGTAAGTTGAGTTTGTATTAATTTTGGTAATTAATAAAATTCTTTTTCTTTTTGAAATGCATCCTGGATATCGGGGTGGAGGATTAGGCCCTAGGTGGGTTGAACCTCTATAAATCGACGTGTGTTGTTTACATTCCGCACCTTTATTATTGTCTTTGAGCATTCGGTTCGAAAAAGAGGGCGAAATCGAAAAGATGGAGATAATCTATTCACCCCTCTAGATTATCATAGCCGCTTGACTTACAAGTGGTATCGAGCCAAACTCTTTGGCAAGCTCGTTTCACATTGCGAGTGAAGAGAAACGATCGTCGGCTACTTAACGAATCTCATCTTACCGACACCTCCACCACCAAGCCACCTCTATTTGATTCCAAAAATTATATATTTTGGAAAGAAAGAATGGAATGCTATTTACAAAGTTGCGGGTTCGATATTTGGAACACCGTCATCGACGGAGAATACATTCCGACGAAGGACACACCACACACCTCCAAAGGCTTCAAAGAGCTTAACGATGAAAGAAGAAAATCATCTCCTTAAATGGTAAAGCTCTTAATATTTTACATTGTTCATTTACTAATTTGGAATATGAACATATCGTAGGAATCGATCGGCACATGACGTATGGCAAAAATTAGAAGCCATCTACGGAGTATTTGCAAATGAAAGGAGTCAAACAAAAGCATCTACTTCTCAAAGGAATACAATGTCAAATCTAAGGAACAAGTCTCTTACAACTTCCAACTATGAAGAAGTTGGCATCAAAGAAGAAAACAAGGTATGTCTTAAACCATCTACTTCCTATGATATTGTTATTCAAAATGATTATAGTGATACGCAAAATGATTTTGACGATCTTCAAAATGAATTCCAAAATTTACTTGTTAAGTACAAAAATTTGAAAAAGGAATTCAATGTTTTGAAAAATGAAAAGGATAGTTTATTTATTTCCTATGAATCACTATCATGTGCTCACACCACCACACTTGACAAGGTTAGAAACCTTGAAAAAGAAAATAGTACTCTTGTTGAGGATATTAATTGCATGAAAGGGGATTTATCTAAATCCAACTTGAGTACCAATAGAATGACCGATATTGTTGATTGTTGTGATAATTCGAAACTAGAACTTGATCATAAGCCCAAGGGTGTCAATCACATGAAAAAGAATCAAGTCTCTAAGACGTTGGTCATTATGCTTCTAGAATTATTACATGCTTCTATTGCGGTAAAAAGGGTCATACGGTAAATACTTGTCGGGCTAGAAATAGCTCTAATTATTGTTGGAGATCTAAAAGTCTCAAAGCTAATCCTAAAGGACCCAAACACTTGAGGGTACCACAAAATAATGTCATATTAGGTAAACTAAATAATGATCGAAGAAAATTCATGCCGCCAAGGAAACATCAAATGAACATCTCATTTGATCAAAGAAGGAGAAAACAAAGTCAATTTCCAAGAAGAGGATACAATCAAAAATGGGAAGAACACAATCCTTGAAATGGCAAAGACATCATCAACAAGATGATCTTCCAAGAGAAAGACACTTTCGAAAATGGGAAGGCCACAATGCTTGGAAATGGAGAAATTGGGGAAACCACCATCTAACATGAAGATTTTCAAAAGGGAAGATATCATCAACAATGGGAACGGCACAACCCATGGAAATGGCGTAATTGGTAACCCGTATCTCCTATTTAAATATGCATTTTATTTTGTTATTATGCATGCTTTTATTTGTGTCTTAATTGCAAAATGAGTTTTCAAGTTTTTATTTTTTAATTAAGGTCTTCAAGTATATATTTGTGCTTTTAAAATATTTTTGAAAAAGAAGACCTTATATGAAGTTTTTAAAACTCTTGTGCATTTTTGTAGACTAAAGTGTGTTATCATCTCTTATGGATTTTTATGGCATGAGCTTACTATCTCTTAGCCTACCCTTTTATCATTATGATTTGTTTTAAGAATTGTGTAGGATTTACATATTTTCACTAATGGCCATTTACGTCATTATTTGTCAAGAAAGGCATAAATTATCGAGTACGTTTACTTGTGTTATTCTTACTCTTATAGACTCGATATATGTATTGTCATGTGCCTATGTGCTTGTTTTTCATAGTATTTCATACAAGTGCCATTAAGAGGATTTTTAGATTTTTTGAAAGGCACTATTTGATATTTGATTGCAAATATTAACTTTGTCAACTCTTGTTCAAATGATTCTTGTAAATGAGGTCTTAACTATGTGCTCTCTTATTGTCAAATTTCAAAATAGACCTTATGTAGCTTTCTTAAGCTTATTTGAACTTGAATAATTTATTAGACTCTTGATGATGCATAGTATGTGGTTCTTAAAATAGTGTATCTATTATTCGATATTACTATGCTCGTGTGCAAAATATCTTGTTAAGATTTTGCAGAAATTTGTGATATTTCGCAACAAGTTTGATGAACAAGACAAGGTTAGTAGCTCAATGATTTTGTCAAGAAGAAGGTAATGATTTTGATGTTATATTTGCACTCATAGCACATTTAGAAGTTATTTGCACTTTACTTGTCCATTCTTGATTTGAGAAAATTTCAAGCTTTACCAAATGGATGATAAATTCAATTTTCAAAATGGTTTTATTCAAATAGAAGTCTATCGAGTTTAAATTTTTTAGGCCAAATGATTTTTATAAAAGGCCTTGTACGGTTGATACAAGTACCCCGTATATGGTTTGATAGACTTAGCTATTTTTGCAAAATGATTATACAAAAGGTAAAGTTGATACTACACTTCTTATTTTGAAAAAGGGCAAGGTTGTTTACTTGTGCAAATTTATGTTGATAATATTTATGGTGCTACTAATAAATATTTGTGCAAGATATTTTTCCTAGTCAATGCAAGGTGAACCTAAGATGATCATGATAAGAGAAGCTCAAATTTGATCATTGGAATTCAAATTACTCAAGGATAACTCGCGGATTTTTTTAATCGCCGAGTATTTTACCTCATTTCGAGCTTGATTATGACATAATGTATATTGAATGAGGTCTACGTTTGCATTTTGCACGTTTTTAAAACATAGGGGCGAAAAATTGGATTTTTTTGGTTCAAACTTCGGTTTTTGCAAAACGAAATGGGATGTGCGATGGAGGAGGGCCAACTGGTCGACCATCACTCGACCGGTCGCCCATACCTCCAACCGTCGCCCATGCGTTGTTTTGTTGGATTAAAACGTCTCTGTTCTCTACTTAGCCATTTTGGCCCCTCCAACTCTATTTTGGTCCCCTTTGCAAATTTCACACACAACTCACTTCAAATGAGTTTTGTTGCATATATTACATATGTTGGGGAGTATAAGACTCAATTATCATCATCGCTCATCTTTACCGTCCGAATGGTAAGAATTCTACTTCTTTAGCTCAATTGGATTGAACCCTTGAGAACTTGGTTTAAATGTCAAATTCTTGATGCTAATTGTATATGTTTGAGATGAGCTTATTGATTGTTGATGAATGATATTTATTAAATTGCATTTGGTGATGAAATTCTTTGGCTTGAAACATTTACAAGGGCTATATACTATCTCTTTTAATTCTCACGCCCACAAAGTGTTCAATGAAATGTTACAATGAAATTTTTAACTTCTACATGATTTTCTTGCTTCCAAATGTCTTAAAATCTTTTTGAGATCATGTTTTTAGCTAACAAATGAGCTCATGGATTTCTCTTGATACATTTCTCCAATTTTTCCTTGGATTTTTTAAAGCTTAAGTTGCTCAACGGTTGATAAACCGTCCCTTTGGTGCACTTTGATGTCATTGTATGATATTTCTATCATCCTAACATTCTTTTGATGATTCCAAAGGGGAGAAACAGAAATTGGCTCATTAGCTCAAAGAAGCTCATAAAAGCTTGTTATAAAAGCTATAAGATATGGCTCATAAAAGTCATAAGTTGTGATTTATTTTTAGTCCAATTATTGTTTGATGGACTTATATAAATGTCTAATGATGCTTTATGACAGGGGGAGCTTATAAGCTCTTGAACAAAATGTAAAAGCTAAGCTTTTAGCTTATGGATAATTGCTTTTACATTATTCTTGATATGCTTGTTGATAGGGGAGCTTGTGTAATCTTGAATATATTTACTTCCCTACTTGGTTGCTCTTATATTTTGGAAATTTTGGTTGCTTCCAAACGGTCAAATGTTTTTACCGGAAAATCATTTCTAAAATTGCTCTCTTAGTTTATATAAAAATTGTTTTGGTTTGTAATCATCAAAAAGGGGGAGATTGTTTGATACATGTTTTTATCTTAATTTTGATGATTTTATTTTGTCACCAAAACAATGTTTTTAAAGGTTGTCCAACTCCAAAATGATCCAAAATGGTTTTAATATTTTCTGGAGTATTTCTTCAAATTTTACTTTAGATAAAATTGGACAACACTTCTATGATTTTACGTTTATATGTTTTTACTTCAAAACAAGGTTTCTAAATGTTGTCTAAATACTTCCGATTGGTTTAAAATATGTTTACTAAATTTTGAGTGTTTCTTGAGTTTTATTTTCGATAAAAATTGGACAACATTTGCCTCTCTCTTGTCGACCGGTCGCTCTATAGGGCAACCCGTGCATCGAAGATGATTTTGAAAAAGAAAATGAGACTTTAGAAAAATCAAGCAGTCGGCCGCCTCGGCCGAGTGCGACCGCCGCCGTCGGTCGACAGTCAAGCACTGCAAGTTTGTTCTCAAACGAAACTTAAACCTTGCAAAAATGTTTAAGGGGACCGGTCAAGGTATTGGTCGACCGGTCGAAGACCCCTTGACCGTCGCCTGTGTAATTCTACCGTGTTACGTTTCAAACTTTTATTTATGTGCGACCGTCGCCCTATGCTTTGACAAAGAAAAATATGACCGTTTTTGACAGACATATTTCCTTAAAATGTGGGATTGATTTCTAACAGCTATATTCTTGATTTTAATTGTATTTTTCTCAGTAGATTTTCAATCCCCAAGAGGAGCCTATGCTTGATCAATCATCTCCTATAAATAGAGGAAGTTTTGGAGCAACCATAATAACCATTGGGATACAACACAACAAGATACACTTCAAGCAAACATTTGTTCTTCATTGTTATTATTCTTGTTGTAAATTTTGCCTAGCTTATCACTTTCACATCCTTGAGGTCTAGGTTATTCTTGATTACACTTTGCACTCAAATTGTAATATTCATTATTGAGTTGTAATCTTGATTTTTGGTTATCATTCAACACAAGATATCTTTGTGAGTGTTCTTGTGGTTAGAACACACTTGGATGATCTAGGTGATAGGTGCAAGAAGATTGTGGTGATCTTCTTATTGAGGTGTTGAAGAATTTGGTATTCTTCAAGGTTGAAGATTGTGGTAATCTTCACAAGGTGCCGTTGGAGGAAGATTGTGGTGATCTTCAAAAGGAGATTGTGGTAATCTCCAAAGGTGTTGTTGAAGAAGAGTGTGGTGCTCTTCAAGGTGTTGTAAGTTGAATTTGTATTAATTTTGGTAATTAATAAAATTCTTTTTCTTTTGAAATCCATCCCGGATATACTAGGGTGGTAGAGGATTAGGCCCTAGGTGGGTTGAACCTCTATAAATCGACGTGTGTTGTTTACATTCGCACCTTTATTATTGTCTTTGAGCATTCGGTTCGAAAAAGAGGGCTAAATCGAAAAGATGGAGATAATCTATTCACCCCCTCTAGATTATCGTAGCCGCTTGACTTACAAGTGGTATCGAGCCAAACTCTTTGGCAAGCTCGTTTCACATCGCGAGTGAAGAGAAACGATCGTTGGCTACGAATGATGGCTCAAAAGCTACCTTTAAAACCGTAGGCAAGTGCACCTATCGTTTTATAGTATAGATTATTGAGTACCGAAAGTGTCGTTCCCACGAGGATTGTAAGTACTAATAATTACCGTCTTTTTGTTATTTAATCTAACAATTTTTCGAGTTTTTGTTTGATGAAAAAGGAAAACAAATTATAAATTGTAAAAATGAAGAAAGATTTATAAAATAAGAAATCAAGAGATAGAAATGTGTTTGAATGTAAATCCCTCTAGAATGTTTTTGTGATTTGACAAGTTAAAAATACAACCGTAAGCCCTTAAGCAAAAAACCAACCTCTTTTAATAAAATCTCATATCTTGTGGACCGTAGAAATTCCCAATTTAAGTTAAACCTTTTCTCAAGGCGAAAAACTTCTAATCTCAAGTTGATTAACTGAAATCTCTTTCTAGTTAAAACCCCAAGACAAAGATTATAACGATTTGTGAATTCCCATATTAGGTTTGACCCTAATCCGTAAGATTTATGTCGCCCTATATCTAGGATTGCATGCAACTCTTTTCACTTATATAGGTTCTATTTCACCATGAATCTCTCGATTTCCGGATGAAAAATAAACTTCAAATCAATATTGCGCATATATCAATTCGAATGCTCGAAGCATAATATAAGTGAATCACACAAAATATGAAGATTTTATTAAAAACATACACACCTTAATCACAAATCCATTCTAGAGTTCATTACATTCAAACACTAGGAGTTTAGCTACACATGATTTTGACCAAAGAATAAATTACACAAGAAGATTTAAGTATTGTAGACATGGTGTACTTATCTTTCTCAAAATCTCAATTGACTTCTTTCTTGATTGATGATGTTGCTCGAGCCTTCTTCTCCAATATTGCCCCAAGCTTTTTCCTCCAAGACCCCTTGATCCCAATTCTACTTAATGAAATGAATACAATGAATATTTCTGAGTATCTAATGAATGAATCTCCCAATTTCAACCTTTGGCTTTTATAGGCAACCAATACATTGATAGTACTCTCTTTTATTAAACAATCACCCCATTTTCCTTGTTGGTTGGTGAATTCTTGAATTCAAGTGATGATGGGAGGGACATGGAGACATGTTTCAGCAAAATAAGGTGTTAAAAGTGTACAAAAGTGGCCAAAATGGGTTGGTTGGTGAGTTTTCCCCAAATTCCGCAAAGAAAAGTTGCAAAAGAGGTCCCGGACACGCCAGTGTCGCCTGAACGGCCGGCCGTGGCGTCTTTGTTTTTATCACACAGGACTCACCGACATGGCGTGCTTCCCAACACGGCCAGGCCGTGTTGAGGTGTTTTTCGCAAAAATTTCGAGTTTTTGGCTCCCTGATGAACACGGCCGTGTTGCCCGACACCCCTGCCCGTGTTGGACCAAAAAGGCCCCGGAAATGACGCGTTTGGCTTGGAATTTCGAGCGTTTTGCATCCTTAAACTCCCCCGGTATGTTTTGACATGAATCCATGGTCCGAAATTCACCAAAATTAGCCCCGAATGATCAATCTACATCAATAAAATCACCTCGAGTAATATGAACTATGTACAATCAAAAATTTACAAAACTAACAATAAAATAACTCGAATTCTACTCAAATATACACATAAAACATGCATAAAAAGATCCTTATCAAACCACCTCCAACTTTGAACTTTGCTTGTCCTCAAGCAAAACATTATATCAAAAAGAGGGATTCAATAAATCACAACATACAAAGATGATTTTTTTTTTCAACATATTGAACATAAGCAGTCAAGTTCTTGGCCTTCTCAACCTGAATTAACCATTAAGTAAAAACATAGTTTTGTAAAGCGATCGACTGTCAAGAAAGACTGTAATATCGGCAGGCATTATTCAGACTTGAAATCATCACTCCACAAAAATCGATAGTTATGAACAACTTCAATTCAATAACGCCATGAAAATACAAGAATTCAATAGATCATTGTAGTTAGCCTACTAGTCATATAACCAAGCTTCTTGAACTTTATTGGAATGAGAAGTCAAGGAGTATTCATTCTCCTTTTTTTTCGTTCTTTTTTTTTTTTTTTTTTGGGACCTTTCGAGACATGCTTCCACTAGGTTTATATTTTGAATTTCTGTTCAAACACTCTAGGGTGGTTTTCCATACTCAAATTTGTTTCGCCGTTTTACGTAAAAGACAAACATGGGGCTCATGAATGCTCCTAGTTACTAAGCAACAACAAATAGAGGAGTATAACCTCGATTGGTCCGTTTTTTTTTTTCTTTTTTTTTTTTTTGAATTCGCAAGCTTGGTTTAACAACTAGTTAACCACTACTAAATCACGAGTTTTCAGACGTTCATAGCGCTAGGTATCGTCGTATATGCATTAACACATCAAGTATTTATGGTGTTAGAAATCTCATCAAAATTTTGCCTGCATCCACGTCAATCTATCCTAAACAATCAATTGCTTCACCTTGAAAACACAAATTAACAAGTTAATGTAGGTATAATTGGGCCAAGTTATTGACTAGCAACATTCAATTTGTTAAAAATAAAAAATAAGAAACACATCTCTCACAAACAAGCATACAAGCATTCCGAAAATGTTATTGTACCCACCTCCAACTTTTAAAATTCACATTGTCCTCAATGTGAAACAAAGAAATGGACAAACACACACCAAACACTCAAAAAGCAAAGAAATTAGAATGATATAAAAGAGGTGGAAAAAGAAAAATACGACCTTTCTACAATAGTGGAATCGGTGTCGGCGATCATTGGGTTGTTTTGTGCACGGGACCTTCAATGGCATCTTCATACCTAATCAAAGTTAAGCAACACACAACTCGAATACCGTGAAATCTCAAATATTCCCAATTAGGACAACCAAGAAGATGTTCAAGAGTTTTTTTTTTGATTTGAAAATGACTCTAAGGACTTGTGATTATTTTGAAAGAAAATAAAATAAAAAAAAATAAAAAAATGAAAACAATTGCACACAAACATCGGGTTGCCTCCCGGGTAGCGCTTTCTTAACGTCGTATAGCATTTGGACCATTTCACCTAAATGTGAAGATTTAATCGGGCGGAGCCTTGAACTTATGAAAAAATTTATCTCTTTGAACAACATCGCCACCCGTATCGATTTTCGAACAATTGACCTTCATGGTCCTATTTTTCTGTATGTTATTCTCAAAATGGGATTTATCTGTGGAAACTTTTGCACATTGAACATCACATACTTTCAAGGATTTATTAGAAGACATATCAAGCAAAGAATCATTTATCCTTGTCTCAATCAAGTTTATAGGAAAACAAGTATCATTTATAGGATTTCTCAAAGGAATTTTAAAGATAACTTGTTCACCCCCTACTCTCAAAGTAAGCTTTCCATCATGCACATCAATGAGAGATTTAGCGGTAGCCAAAAAGGGACGCCCTAGAATTAAGGGAACTTCTAAATTATCATGCATGTCAAGAATAACGAAATCGATTTCGAAACACGAATTTGTCAATCTTGACTAACACATCATGAATAATACCTCTAGGATGTTTAATCGATTTATCGGCTAATTGAATGTCCATCCTAATAGGTTTAAGTTCACCTAATCCCGCATGCTTAAATGTTTCATAAGACATCACATTGATACTAGCTCCCAAGTCGGCTAGTGCCCTATCAACAAGTAAATCATCAATTGTGCAAGGGATAATAAAGCTTCCTTGATCATTAAATTTTTGTGGTAGTTTGTTGGAAGGACATTTATCATTCAATTGCACATTTGATAATTTGTTAAGCTTATTTTCACTAGGAATGATGTCATTAAGATCCCTAACATGCTTTGAAGGAGGGTCAACAAATGGAATATTGGCATGTAATTGTTTGAAAGAATTAAGGTACTTACCAAATTTGTCCTCCCTTCTATCTTCTTCGGTTAGACTCTTAAGGGATCTTGGGCTTGTATTCTCGCAACCTCCTTTTTCATGAGATTTTCTTTGGGCATGTCATCCTCCACGTATTTCGCATGGCGGATCTTGGGCTTGTATCATGCTCATGTGGAAAAGCGATGGTGATTGCCTTTACGTGCTCCCTAGGTTTGGCTCGTATTACCTAAGCAAACTACCTTGTGGCCTTTCGAAATCATCTTCGCAATCGGCCTATTTGGTTTTCCAGATTATGGATAGATGCCTCTTGATTTCTCAAGGATGTTTCCACCTTTGGAATCGGGTATCTCGTTGATTGCACAAACTTTGTTATAAGATCTTCCAAGTTAGGCTTACCTTGATTTGGTGAAATCCGAGACGTGTGTAGATCGGGATTGGGATTAGGTCGTGGTTGGCCTTGATTTCCCCAACCAAAATTAGGATGTTGTCGCCACCAGGATTATATGTGTTCTTTGTAAGGATTACTTGGGTAATTTCGCCTTGATTCCCAACGTAATTAGCATGTTCATCATCCGTATGGTTGTTGCAAGAGTGATTCCCCCGGGATTATTGCAAAAGGTTGAACTCATTTTTGTTGTATTGGATCTTTTGTTATGTTCTATGAGTTTCTCGCACCCTACTTTCTATTGTTTGGTACCACTCTAAATTTTACATAAAAAAAAAAAAAGGAATTGCCAAATCATCGATCTTTTGGGTTAACGCTTCGACTGTGCGGCAAACCGTGAACTACCGTGATCTCGCATTATACACACCAACAGACTGTTAGTTTTACCTCGTATGGATTGCCATTGGTAGCCGTTCATGGCCATTCCTCGATCAAATCCTCGGCGGCTTAGGCGTTTTGTTATTAAGAGTTCCCCGGCCACATTGATCGATCATTTGTCTTGTTGCAGAAAGTAGCCCATTATAAAATGTTTGGACTTGCATCCAAATAGGTAGGCCATGGTGTGGGCACTTTCGCAATAATTCCTTAAATCTCTCCCAAGTATCGTATAAAGTTTCATAAATGCGCTTGAGTAAATGAAGAGATTTCGTTCCTTAATCTTGCGGTCTTTGCGGTGGGAAATACTTCAAAAGGAATTTTTCCGCCATAATATTCCATGTTGTAATCGTTCCTTTTGGCAAAGTATTTAACCATTTGTTTTGCTCGCCCCCAAGAGAGAATGGGAATAAGCGTGGCGGATGGCATCATCGGAGACCCCGTTGATTTTGAAAGTGTCGCAAATTTCAAGAAAATTCGCTATGTGATTATTGGGATCTTCATCCGGTAGACCATCAAATTGGACAAGTTGTTGCACCATTTGAATAACGTTGGGTTTAATTTCAAAATTGTTGGCGGCAAAAATGGGCCTTACAATGCTTGACGTCGTGCCATCCATGGATGGCTTGGCGAATCGTACATAGTTCTTTGTTCATCCGCCATGGCAAAATCTTTGATTTCATCTATATCCTCCTCGTAGTCCGTATTAATGCTTTCCTCCGTGTTACTATGGCGATTTCGCACTTCCCCCTCGACGACGAGTAGGCATGCATGACTGCGATAAATAAAGATGATAAGTATAATACAAGACTTAAAAATATAGATAAAAAGAAAGATAATGTAAAAATAAAAAAATGATTAAATTAACAAAAATAAGGCGTTCTTAATATTACAATCCAGAAAGCAACGGCGCCAAAAACTTGATGGCTCAAAAGCTACCTTTAAAATCGTAGGCAAGTGCACCTATCGTTTTATAGTATAGATTATTAAGTACCGAGTGTCATTCCCACGAGGATTGTAAGTACTAATAATTACCGTCTTTTTGTTATTTAATCTAACAATTTTCAGAGTTTTGTTTGATGAAAAAGGAAAACAAATTATAAATTGTAAAAATGAAGAAAGATTTATAAAATAAGAAATCAAGAGATAGAAATGTGTTTGAATGTAAATCCTCTAGAATGTTTTTGTGATTTGACAAGTTAAAAATACAACCGTAAGCCCTTAAGCAAAAAACCAACCTTTTTAATAAAATCTCATGTCTTGTGGACCGTAGAAATTCCCAATTTAAGTTAAACCCTTTCTCAAGGCGAAAAACTTCTAATCTCAAGTTGATTAAATCAAATCTCTTTCTAGTTAAAACCCCAAGACAAAGATTATAACGATTTGTGAATTCCCATATTAGGTTTGACCCTAATCCGGAAGATTTATGTCGTCCTATATCTAGGATTGCATGCAACTCTTTTCACTTATATAGGTTCTATTTCACCATGAATCTCTCGATTTCCGGATGAAAAATAAACTTCAAATCAATATTGCGCATATATCAATTCGAATGCTCAAGCATAATATAAGTGAATCACACAAAATATGAAGATTTTATTAAAAACATACACACCTTAATCACAAATCCATTCTAGAGTTCATTACATTCAAACACTAGGAGTTTAGCTACACATGATTTTGACCAAAGAATAAATTACACAAGAAGATTTAAGTATTGTAGACATGGTGTACTTATCTTTCTCAAAATCTCAATTGACTTCTTTCTTGATTGATGATGTTGCTCCAAGCCTTCTTCTCCAATATTGCCCCAAGCTTTTTCCTCCAAGACCCCTTGATCCCAATTCTACTTAATGAAATGAATACAATGAATATTTCCGAGTATCTAATGAATGAATCTCCCAATTTCAACCTTTGGCTTTTATAGCAACCAATACATTGATAGTACTCTCTTTTATTAAACAATCACCCCCATTTTCCTTGTTGGTTGGTGAATTCTTGTATTCAAGTGATGATGGAGGGGACATGGAGACATGTTTCAGCAAAATAAGGTGTTAAAAGTGTACAAAAGTGGCCAAAATGGGTTGGTTGGTGAGTTTTCCCAAATTCCGCAAAGAAAAGTTGCAAATAGAGGTCCCGAACACGCAGTGTCGACTAACGGCCGGGCCGTGCTATTTTATCACACGGGGACTCGGCTGACATGGTCGTGCTTCCCAACACGGCCGGCCGTGTTCCGGACACGGCCGTGTTGGGGAACACGGCCGGCCGTGTTGGGAGGTGTTTTGTGCAAAAATTTCGAGTTTTGGCTCCCCCGTGAACACGGCCGTGTTCACCGACACCCCTACCCGTGTTGGACCAAAAAGGCCCGAAATGACGCGTTTGGCTTGGAATATCGAGCGTTTTTGCATCCTTAAACTCCCGGTATGTTTTGACATGAATCCATGGTCCGAAATTCACCAAAATTAGCCGAATGGTCAATCTACATCAATAAAATCACCTCGGAGTAATATGAACTATGTACAATCAAAAATTTACAAAACTAACAATAAAATAACTCGAATTCTACTCAAATATACACATAAAACATGCATAAAAAGATCCTTATCAACGAACGAATCTCATCTTTCCAGCACCTCCACCACCAAGCCACCTCTATTTGATTCCAAAAATTATATATTTTGGAAAGAAAAAATGGAATGCAATTTACAAAGTTGCGGGTTCGATATTTGGAACACCGTCATCGATGGAGAATACATTCCGACGAAGGACACACCACACACCTCCAAAGGCTTCAAAGAGCTTAACGATGAAGAGAAGAAAATCATCTCCTTAAATGGTAAAGCTCTTAATATTTTACATTGTTCATTTACTAATTTGGAATATGAACATATCGCATTTAATTCGATCGGCACATGAAGTATGGCAAAAATTAGAAGCCATCTACGGAGTATTTGCAAATGAAAGGAGTCAAACAAAAGCATCTACTTCTCAAAGGAATACAATGTCAAATCTAAGGAACAAGTCTCTTACAACTTCCAACTATGAAGAAGTTGGCATCAAAGAAGAAAACAGTATGTCTTAAACCATCTACTTCCTATGATATTGTTATTCAAAATGATTATAGTGATTCGCAAAATGATTTTGACGATCTTCAAAATGAATTCCAAAATTTACTTGTTAAGTACAAAAATTTGAAAAAGGAATTCAATGTTTTGAAAAATGAAAAGGATAGTTTATTTATTTCCTATGAATCACTATCATGTGCTCACACCACCACACTTGACAAGGTTAGAAACCTTGAAAAAGAAAATAGTACTCTTGTTGAGGATATTAATTGCATGAAAGGGGATTTATCTAAATCCAACTTGAGTACCAATAGAATGACCGATATTGTTGATTGTTGTGATAATTGAAACTAGAACTTGATCATAAGCCTAAGGGTGTCAATCACATGAAAAAGAATCAAGTCTCTAAGACGTTGGTCATTATGCTTCTAGAATTATTACATGCTTCTATTGCGGTAAAAAGGGTCATACGGTAAATACTTGTCGGGCTAGAAATAGCTCTAATTATTGTTGGAGATCTAAAAGTCTCAAAGCTAATCCTAAAGGACCCAAACACTTGAGGGTACCACAAAATAATGTCATATTAGGTACCCACTAAATAATGATCAAGAAAATTCATGCCGCCAAGGAAACATCAAATGAACATCTCATTTGATCAAAGAAGGAGAAAACAAAGTCAATTTCAAGAAGAGGATACAATCAAAAATGGGAAGAACACAATCCTTGAAATGGCAAAGACATCATCAACAAGATGATCTTCCAAGAGAAAGACACTTTCGAAAATGGGAAGGCCACAATGCTTGGAAATGGAGAAATTGGGGAAACCACCATCTAACAAGAAGATTTTCAAAAGGGAAGATATCATCAACAATGGGAACGGCCACAACCCATGGAAATGGCGTAATTGGTAACCCGTATCTCCCTATTTAAATATGCATTTTTTTTGTTATTATGCATGCTTTTATTTGTGTCTTAATTGCAAAATGAGTTTTCAAGTTTTTATTTTTTAATTAAGGTCTTCAAAGTATATATTTGTGCTTTTAAAATATTTTTGAAAAAGAAGACATTATATGAAGTTTTTAAAACTCTTGTGCATTTTTGTAGACTAAAGTGTGTTATCATCTCTTATGGATTTTTATGGCATGAGCTTACTATCTCTTAGCCTACCCTTTTATCATTATGATTTGTTTTAAGAATTGTGTAGGATTTACATATTTTCACTAATGCCCATTTACGTCATTATTTGTCAAGAAAGGCATAAATTATCGAGGTACGTTTACTTGTGTTATTCTTACTCTTATAGACTCGATATATGTATTGCCATGTGCCTATGTGCTTGTTTTTCATAGTATTTCATACAAGTGCCATTAAGAGGATTTTTAGATTTTTTGAAAGGCACTATTTGATATTTGATTGCACATATTTACTTTGTCAACTCTTGTTCAAATGATTCTTGTAAATGAGGTCTCAACTATGTGCTCTCTTATTGTCAAATTTCAAAATAGACCTTATGTAGCTTTCTTAAGCTTATTTGAACTTGAATAATTTATTAGACTCTTGATGATGCATAGTATGTGGTGCTTAAAATAGTGTATCTATTATTCGATATTACTATGCTCGTGTGCAAAATATCTTGTTAAGATTTTGCAGAAATTTGTGATATTTCGCAACAAGTTTGATGAACAAGACAAGGTTAGTAGCTCAATGATTTTGTCAAGAAGAAGGTAATGATTTTGATGTTATATTTGCACTCATAGCACATTTAGAAGTTATTTGCACTTTACTTGTCCATTCTTGATTTGAGAAAATTTCAAGCTTTACCAAATGGATGATAAATTCAATTTTCAAAATGGTTTTATTCAAATAGAAGTCTATCGGAGTTTAAATTTTTTAGGCCAAATGATTTTTATAAAAGGCCTTGTACGGTTGATACAAGTACCCGTATATGGTTTGATAGACTTAGCTATTTTTGCAAAATGATTATACAAAAGGTAAAGTTGATACTACACACTTCTTGTTTTGAAAAAGGGCAAGGTTGTTTACTTGTGCAAATTTATGTTGATAATATTTATGGTGCTACTAATAAATATTTGTGCAAGATATTTTTCCTAGTCAATGCAAGGTGAACCTAAGATGATCATGATAAGAGAAGCTCAAATTTGATCATTGGAATTCAAATTACTCAATGCCAAGAAGATAGTTATATTTCAAAAGAGCTCTTGAAGGAGTCAAGCATTGAAGAAAGAAGAATCATCTCAACCTCTATAGCTAAGATTGACAAAGGTTGAGAAAGGCATATCGGCCGACAAACAACTCGAGGTATGTTTTCTTGTATTATTCCTATAGACTCGACATTCCATATGCCTTATGTCTATATGCTCAACTTCAAAAAAAAAAAAAAAACTATCCCAACGAATCTCATTAAAGTGTCGTTAATGAAATTTCAAATATTTGAAAGGCACTTCTTCCTATGACTTGTATATCCAAAGTATTAAAACGTTCTTATTGTTCAGGGATAACAAGTTCGGTGTTTACAATTTATGAAAATATGGTTCGTCATAATCGAACTAAACATATTAAAATTCGAAATTTTTTCTAAGGGATTGCGTTTCTAAAACGAAAAATTGAGATGTGTTTAATTCCGTCTCAAGGATAACTCATGGATTTTTTTCGTTAACCGCCGAGTATTTTACCTCATTTCGAGCTTGATTATGACATAATGTATATTGAATGAGGTCTACGTTTGCATTTTGCACGTTTTTAAAACATAGGGGCGAAAAATTGGATTTTTTGGTTCAAACTTCGGTTTTTGCAAAACGAAATGGGGTGGGCTGATTGGAGGAGGGCCAAGCGGGTCGACCATCACCTCGGCCGGTCGCCCATACCTCCAACGGTCGCCCACTGTTGTTTGTTGGATTAAAACGTCTCTGTTCCTCTACTTAGCCATTTTGGCCCCTCCAACTCTATTTTGGTCCCCTTTGCAAATTTCACACACAACTCATTCAAATGAGTTTTGTTGCATATATTACATATGTTGGGGAGTATAAGACTCAATTATCATCATCGCTCATCTTTACCGTCCGAATGGTAAGAATTCTACTTCTTTAGCTCAATTGGATTGAACCCTTGAGAACTTGGTTTAAATGTCAAATTCTTGATGCTAATTGTATATGTTTGAGATGAGCTTATTGATTGTTGATGAATGATATTTATTAAATTGCATTTGGTGATGAAATTCTTTGGCTTGAAACATTTACAAGGGCTATATACTATCTCTTTTAATTCTCACGCCCACAAAGTGTTCAATGAAATGTTACAATGAAATTTTTAACTTCTACATGATTTTCTTGCTTCCAAATGTCTTAAAATCTTTTTGAGATCATGTTTTTAGCTAACAAATGAGCTCATGGATTTCTCTTGATACATTTCTCCAATTTTTCCTTGGATTTTTTTAAAGCTTAAGTTGCTCAACGGTTGATAAACCGTCCTTTGGTGCACTTTGATGTCATTGTATGATATTTCTATCATCCTAACATTCTTTTGATGATTCCAAAGGGGAGAAACAGAAATTGGCTCATTAGCTCAAAGAAGCTCATAAAAGCTTGTTATAAAAGCTATAAGATATGGCTCATAAAAGTCATAAGTTGTGATTTATTTTTAGTCCAATTATTGTTTGATGGACTTATATAAATGTCTAATGATGCTTTATGACAGGGGGAGCTTATAAGATCTTGAACAAAATGTAAAAGCTAAGCTTTTAGCTTATGGATAATTGCTTTTACATTATTCTTGATATGCTTGTTGATAGGGGAGCTTGTGTACTGAATATATTTACTTCCTACTTGGTTGCTCTTATATTTTGGAAATTTTGGTTGCTTCCAAACGGTCAAATGTTTTTACCGGAAAATCATTTCTAAAATTGCTCTCTTAGTTTATATAAAAATTGTTTTGGTTTGTAATCATCAAAAAGGGGAGATTGTTTGATACATGTTTTTATCTTAATTTTGATGATTTTATTTTGTCACCAAAACAATGTTTTTAAAGGTTGTCCAAATACTCCAAAATGATCCAAAATGGTTTTAATATTTTTGGAGTATTTCTTCAAATTTTACTTTAGATAAAATTGGACAACACTTCTATGATTTTACGTTTATATGTTTTTACTTCAAAACAAGGTTTCTAAATGTTGTCTAAATACTTCCTATTGGTTTAAAATATTTTTACTAAATTTTGGAGTGTTTCTTGAGTTTTATTTTCGATAAAAATTGAACAACATTCTGTCTCTTGGTCGACCGGTGCCATCTATAGGGCAACCCGTACTGAAGATGATTTTTGATAAAGAAAATGAGACGTTAGAAAAATCAAGCGGTCGGCCAGGCCGCTGGCGTCGACAGTCCGTCCGGTCGACGGCCGCCGCCTGTGGGTCGACCAAAGACTGCAAGTTTGTTCAAATGAAACTTAAACCTTGCAAAAATGTTTAAGGGGACCGGTCAAGGTATTGGTCGACCGGTCGAAGACCCCTTGACCGGTCGCTGTGTAATTCTCGTGTTACGTTTCAAACTTTTATTTCGTGCGACGGTCGTCCTCTATGCTTTGATGCAAAGAAAAATATGACCGTTTGAACAGACATATTTCCTTAAAATGTGGGATTGATTTCTAACAGCTATATTCTTGATTTTAATTATATTTTTCTGTAGATTTTCAATCCCCAAGAGGAGCCTATGCTTGATCAATCATCTCTTATAAATAGAGGAAGTTTTGGAGCAACCATAATAACCATTGAGATACAACACAACAAGATACACTTCAAGCAAACATTTGTTCTTCATTGTTATTATTCTTGTTGTAAATTTTGCCTAGCTTATCACTTTCACATCCTTGAGGTCTAGGTTATTCTTGATTACACTTTGCACTCAAATTGTAATATTCATTATTGAGATGTAATCTTGATTTTTGGTTATCATTCAACACAAGATATCCTTGTGAGTGTTCTTGTGGTAAGAATACACTTGGATGATCTAGGTGATAGGTGCAAGAAGATTGTGGTGATCTTCTTATTGAGGTGTTGAAGAATTTGGTATTCTTCAAGGTTGAAGATTGTGGTAATCTTCACAAGGTGCCGTTGAAGGAAGATTGTGGTGATCTTCAAAGGAGATTGTGGTAATCTCCAAAGGTGTTGTTGAAGAAGAGTGTGGTGCTCTTCAAGGTGTTGTAAGTTGAATTTGTATTAATTTTGGTAATTAATAAAATTCTTTTTCTTTGAAATCCATCCCAGGATATCTTGGGGTGGTAGAGGATTAGGCCCTAGGTGGGTTGAACCTCTATAAATCGACGTGTGTTGTTTACATTCCGCACCTTTATTATTGTCTTTGAGCATTCGGTTTGAAAAAGAGGGCGAAATCGAAAAGATGGAGATAATCTATTCACCCGCCCCTCTAGATTATCGTAGCGCTTGACTTACAAGTGGTATCGAGCCAAACTCTTTGGCAAGCTCGTTTCACATCGCGAGTGAAGAGAAACGATCGTCGACTACGAACGAAGCTCATCTTACCGGCACCTCCACCACCAAGCCACCTCTATTTGATTCCAAACATTATATATTTTGGAAAGAAAGAATGGAATGTTATTTAAAAAGTTGCGGGTTCGATATTTGGAACACCGTCATCGATGGAGAATCCATTCCGACGAAGGACACACCACACACCTCCAAAGGCTTCAAAGAGCTTAACGATGAAGAGAAGAAAATCATCTCCTTAAATGGTAAAGCTCTTAATATTTTACATTGTTCATTTACTAATTTGGAATATGAACATATCGTAGGAATTCGATCGGCACATGAAGTATGGCAAAAATTAGAAGCCATCTACGGAGTATTTGCAAATGAAAGGAGTCAAACAAAAGCATCTACTTCTCAAAGGAATACAATATCAAATCTAAGGAACAAGTCTCTTACAACTTCCAACTATGAAGAAGTTGAACATTGTCTTATGGGCATCAAAGAAGAAAACAAGGTATGTCTTAAACCCTCTACTTCCTATGATATTGTTATTCAAAATGATTATAGTGATTCGCAAAATGATTTTGACGATCTTCAAAATGAATTCCAAAATTTTCTTGTTAAGTACAAAAATTTGAAAAAGGAATTCAATGTTACGAAAAATGAAAAGGATAGTTTATTTACTTCCTATGAATCACTATCATGTGCTCACACCACCACACTTGACAAGGTTAGAAACCTTGAAAAAGAAAAAATAGTACTCTTGTTGAGGATATTAATTGCATGAAAGGGGATTTATCTAAATCCAACTTGAGTACCAATAGAATGACCGATATTGTTGATTGTTGTGATAATTCAAACTAGAACTTGATCATAAGCCTAAGGGTGTCAATCACATGAAAAAGAATCAAGTCTCTAAGCACGTTGGTCATTATGCTTCTAGAATTATTACATGCTTCTATTGCGGTAAAAAGGGTCATACGGCAAATACTTGTCGGGCTAGAAATAGCTCTAATTATTGTTGGAGATCTAAAAGTCTCAAAGCTAATCCTAAAGGACCCAAACACTTGAGGGTACCGGAGTTTCTATGTAATGGGGACCGAGAAAAGAAGATGCATCTGTTGGTATAGGTAGTCCAAATCATATCCTTTAAGCTATACTTTAACTATGCAATCCAGCGCTCACGAGTTCGAATTGTGGGCCGCACTCGCGCCTCTTTTAAAGCCCATTGCAGGCAGGATGCTAGACCAAATCCCAACAATCCCCTCCCAAAGACTCCACCTACGCATCTCGGCTCGGTGTCTTGGCAACCTCCGCTATCCGCCAAACTTCCTCGGTTCTAACGCCAACTTCTTTAGTTCTAGCGTCGCGTCACGCCCGACCTCTCGATTCGACAACCCAACAACCTACACCTTCAATTCCGGTATGTTTACCTCGATTCCGACCACCTGGCAACCTACCCTTGATTCCGGTCCACCCAAAGAACTTACACCTTGATTCAACTGTTTTACCCGAGTTCAGCCACCTTGCAACCTACCCTTCGGTTTTGGTCCACCCAAAGAACCTACACCTTGATTCGATGCTTTTACGGCCACCTGGCAACCTACCCATCGATTCTGGTCCACCAAAGAACCTACACCTTGATTCGATTTGTTTTACCTCGATCCGGCCATCCGGCAACCTACCTTCGCCCGGTCCGTTTACCTCCGTTGCGCGGCAAAGATCTCGGTTCCACCGCTCCCGGCAACCTCCACCGTAGTGTGCTTCCAAGGGAATTTGAACTCGTGACTGCTCGATACCGGTTGTTGGACCTCTAGTGCTACTCGGATTGAAGATCTGTCCCCACAAACCAACACGAGTCTTTTCTAGCACGCTTTGTCCTCACTCACGCGCACGGTCACCCATCCCATGTCTACTCCAAGCCAAGCACGCTTAACCTCAGAGTTTCTATGTAATGGGCACCAGAAAAGAAGATGCATCTGTTGATATAGGTAGTCCAAATCATATCCTTTAAGCTATCCTTTAACTATGCAATCCAGCGCTCATGAGTTCGAACGCGGGTCGTGCCTCGCGCCTCTTTTAAAGCCCATTGCGGGGAAGGATGTTGGACCAAATCCCAACGGTTGGGATATGGCACGGTGATAGGCCACTTGATGGAGGTGAAGGGCATTCCTCTTAGGAATGGGAAACTCTTCCACGTGAATAAGAAGATGTTTAGGAAAATCTATCACCGCCCAAAGACAAGCACATACAAGAAAAGCGATACTAGTGAAGGGAATCGATTGACCCTATCCGGAGGACATAGCCGCAATCGCTAAGGCTCTATCTCCTAAGCCTTTGTGCGAGAAGAAGAAGAAGGGCCTGCAGGTGAAGTCGGCACCCGCTCCCGCAGCCATGGAAGACCCCGCTGCCGCGCCAAAGGGCGAGATCGAGAAGGAATCCCCGCACCTTCTCCGGTCATAAAGAAGAAATGCTTAGTTGTGCCGTGAAAGGTGCGGCAAAAGAAGCTAAAGATGGGAGAATCAACTTTCACGGTGAAGAACCGGAGGTAGTGGAATATGAAGTTCCACCTGGTTAAGACCAAAACAAGGCGACTAGTGAAGCAAATCGCTTTAGCCAATCCACCAGCAGCACGATTGTTGAAAAGGAAGCTCTTGGTGAAGAGGAACAAAGTTAAAAAAAAAAGGTGGTTGAGACCACGATTGAAGAAAAGAAAAGCGATGTTGGCGAACAATGAAGTTGGAAGGGATTCTTTGTCGAAACACAATAGAGATTAGATGAGGCAGTATCGGGGAGATAGCTGAGGAAATAGAAGTTGAGACAGCTGACCGAGGAGAGGAGTTAGATATACGCTCCCCTCAGATGGATGCTAGAACAGATGAGGAGGAGAGGGCTTCTCTTGAGTCCATGCAGGATGATGATAATGATATTGTGATGTTGTCTCTTGCATGTCCAGACATAAAGGAAAGGCTTAAGATTCAGAGGGGCTGAAAGTTGAGTTTGGCTAGGCACCAATTCGAAAGCCCTTATTTCAACGAGGTTGAGTCAAGTCTTAAAGACAAATCGAAAAGGACCCAGTGGCCGAGGAGGCTTGGCATAAAGAAGGAGAGCTAGTGACAAAGCTACTCCCATAAATTTCACTTTGGTTGATGGCCCACCACCTATGGTGCCATAACCTTCCCATGACGTTGATAAATCGGCTAAGGAATAGGCTACTCAACGGGAAGAATCAATCGATGCCAATGAAGTTGTTAAGACAACTAATGGTCGATCATTTCACTCAAAGAAAGCTAAGATAGCTGCAGAAGATGTCGATGACGCCGAGACAACCGAGGCACACACAAGAGTCAAGAACATTTGAAGGAAATGGTAGAGCTCCGACGCAAAAGGGGAGAAATTCCCATTTTCCTTAGGATCTATTTCTTTGAACACTTCCCGTTTGTGGCGGAAGTACCATTGAGAGAGAGTCGGCTATTGAGAGTGCTAGATACAATGTCCAAGTCCCTTGAAGAGATTGGAACTCGATGATTATACAATGGTACCGTTTGGTTTTGACCCGATGGTGTGTGGTTCGAGGAGCGATCCCGATGCACGGTGACTTCAGAAAGCCTTCAAGGCCATTTGCAATGAAATAGCAAATATGGAAAAAGGATTCACATCACTTAACCAACGATTGGACAACGAGAGATGCTACGATCACGGGAGATATACGCGGCACATTTTTGAGGATCGGGGAATGGACAACGCAGACAAAAGCACGAGGCATGAGCAAGTAACTTATTTCAAATCTCTATTTGTCAAGATGGTAATTTGGAGTGCAGAGAACGCCAAATTTCAGAGAGAGAGAGGATCACATCTTAGGATAGACCGATCGCACAAGACAGAGATATGGAGTTGCTAAAGGCACAACATAAGCGAGACCTTCTAAAAACAGAGGCCACCATGCGTATAGAGATAATGGTGCTCCAGTGAGATGAAGTTGATGGCGGTGAGACAAAGGCTCTGCGATCACAATTGAGAACAACACACTCCGCAAGACATGATAAAATGGACATGACTAACAAGATTAAAAGCCTGAAAGCCATAAAGGCGATATTGAGAAAGTAAGTGAAAAGCAAGCAAGACAAGATTAAAAGCCACGAAAGCAAAGTTTGATGGCCCCGGTTTGGACTATTAAAGGATTACCTGTCGTGAAGCCCCCTCAAGAGTTAGCTATTTAAGCTAAGATCCATAGAGGAATTTCAATCTCTAACATCGAAGAATTTTTCAGAATATGACTCTACCTCGGGCGTGGGACTTGTCTTTGGGAGATGGGATTAGAATTATAAAAATCGGTGAAAGGCTGCGAGACTACTAAAGGCGCCGTGTAATACACTCCAAGAGGAGGATTAGAATCGGAATGGGAAGGGAAAGGCTTGGTAGTGGTGGAAGAGACAGAGTCTTTGCATCACAACCAAGGCCTAAAGATGTTCGCTATGTAGATCCCCGGAAGAAATGACTCATCTTGGTGGGTTAGATGAGCAATCCAACTTAGAGATAGAGAGGAGGAATGAGGAAGCAAGAAGAAGGCATGAAGAAGAAAATTCTAGGCTTGATCATGAATGGAAAGAAAGATAGCGAGAGAGGACTTCTTTTGCAAGAAGAGCCTACGAAAATAAGAAGAGGGAGGAAGAAGATAGAAAGAGGAGAAGATCGAGAGGAGGATGCTAAGAGAATAAGGAAGCAATCGAGGCATTGAAGACGGAGAACCCCTTCATGTTGTATTATACTTAATTGTAAATACACGTACTTGTAAGTACACTGTATATGCCCTAATGTATTTTAATGCTCTGATACATTTAATGCTCTGATACTTTGTATATGTTTGTACATTGTAAAAACGTTGTATAGTGCAAAGAACGATATATTCAATAAAATGACATATTATACAATCATTCTTCATCTTCTGCGCTATTTACTTTGCAATGTTTATTTAAGTTTTTGCATCATCAAAAAGGGGGAAATTGTTGGGAAAATTTGTGTATAGATTTTGATGATACCATGTAAAACAAAAATTAGGAAGTTGGCACCCCATTTCAAATGTAATTCAACTTGTAATAGATAGGGCTATATGAGGTGAGTTGAAGACATCCAAGTTAAAGATTACAAGACTTGATCGAAAACTAAAGAGAAGACCGGTTGTGAGGGAAGGTGAGTGAAGGACATAGAAGTATCAGTCAAGTTGTTAAAGGTTGTTTGTCGGTGACAGAGAGTTAAGTCATTCCTAAAAGATTGGAGCTGACTCAAGACAAAGGGATAAAACAACTGTCAAGTCAAGTCGGCTGTGATGGATCTATTGCACAAAAGTCAAGGACATTACTTATTATAGTAATACGTCCATGCTGCCATGTCTAAAAGTGCTTATCCTAGAAGCGTGGAAAAGGAATGAACCAATGGGAAGCACCGAGTGTATGTCGAACACGAAAAGTTGCACACTTCATTAAAATAAGGAAATGTCACCAAAATGACAAGCCAACGACCAAGAAGTGCTATTTGAAAAATGTGTTTATCTCTTCAACGGACATATTTTCAAACATGCACTATAAAAGACTCGAGGAGTGTCATTTGGAAGAAGGTTACCGAGTTTATCACAAGCATACAAGTATTCAAGCAATAACCCGCAAAATATTTCTCAAGCTTACAAAGAATATCCTCAAGCCTAAAATCGAAGGAATCGATCCAACACACTTAGTGAAGGAAAGACAACTTCATCGGTTGAAGAGGAAAAATTATTTTCAAGAACAAGGGTCTACTCTCCAAGGTTGAAGGAGGTGTAGTAAGTTCCATCGAACCAAAGCTTTGAACATGTTGGAAGGCTACGTGATCAAGTCCAAAGGTTTGAAGGAAGGCAAGTAGCAAGATAGCCATCTTGTGAAGAAGTCGAGTCTAGGAGCGAAGGTGGTTTTGTATGATCAAAGTTGACTCGGATTGTTAACTACTTTGTAACCAAGTCAAGTTACTCCTAGTGGATTCCTCCGGGGTTGGAGAAGAGTGAATTAGAAGAATTACCCCATCCTCGAACCATTATAATTAAATTTCTTATGTCTATTTACTTTCGGGGCACTTTATTTTTGCATTATTTTCATAAGCTGGCGATAAGTTAAATTGCTTAAGTCTCGATAATAATATTGCTAAAATAAGTATTGAAAAATGCACTTAAAATTCTAAGGGTGAAAGTCTTCCTTTGTTAAAAACCAAGTCAATCGCTTTTAATAGTGTTAGTGAAAATAACTAAGTTATACTATCAACAACTCAAGAGAGTCCGTTGAGTGGGTAACTTTTTGTGTCGAGCAACCTAGCTCTCCTCAAGGACTTAGATTACGAGTCAACTCTAAAATTGCTTTAAAGGATTAAAATCAAAAGTTGGTAAAGTTTATTCAACCCTCCTTCTAAACTTTACACATCACCACTTGGGACTACGATCTACATGTCCTTGAAGGACAAGGATCAAGGCGGGACGGATCATCAACCAATAATGTTCCTTCATCGATATACTCCATGTGCTGATCTGTAAAGTCCCAATAGGACTCAATCCCCTGCGACGGTGCACGCCATCGAAAAAGAGAACTCGTGGGCCAATGATCTCGAAAGTAGCCTCGCCGGTTCGATCCTCGGCCTCTTCCCCCGGAAGAGTCGGGAGGAGGTCGAGAAGTAGGAACATCGCCCATCCCGGGGCGGGACCTCGAGTGTCGATCACCATTCGATGCAAAGGGGCGCGACCCGCACTCGCCATCTTCGTAGGGTGGGGTGCTCGAGCTTTCCTGAATACACATGCCCCCTTGGCCTTATCCTTATCCTTATTTTTGAAGGCCATAAACTCAACAATCTTTTGTAACTCTCCTTTCCGAGGAGCAAACAAGATCTGATGTCGAAAAAGTAAAAACTTGATTAAGCATACAAGCAAAGATAAAGAGCAAAGTAAGAAAGTAAACACTCCGAGTACCCAAAACCCTCGAATATCCAAAGACTCTTAAACAACTCATACGGTCTACGGATCTCCGGCATCTCTTTACGTAAACCAACGATGTACCACATGCCCACTTAGCCTCGAAACCCACTCTTGGGAATCTTCCAACCATTATCTCTCACAAAGAAAAATACTTCCCTGACCCGAGAAGAAGAAAGCTCTATGGAGAAATTGCACTAGGAGCGAGGAAGAAATGAAAGAAAGTATCTCCCGAAGACTTCTTAGCATAAAAAGAGAGTGGAATCCATTTATAATAACGGGCATATCTAGTTTTTGCATAACATACTCATATCCTTGTATGCACGCATAAGCTGGGGGGAACCAATGTCTAACACATGCCTCTACCCGATCTAAGGATCGCCGCAAGGAAGTTATTTAGGGAAATGGTGAAGCCAACATAGAAGCTATACACATACATTGTGATAAAGCCCTCGGGCGGATGAGCGAGTGCATTCTCCGTTCCCAGAGCCAACATGTGAAACTACGGGCCGAGCTCTAAGCACTCCCTCAAACTACGAATACGTTGGGAGGTGACTCGCTAACTAACTCTGGGGACAATAGCTTGACACCTGGGAGTCCGTGTTGATACTTTAGCGGAGGGGTCTCATTCGGACTCTTCCCCGGATTCCTCATCCGGAACCTCCTCACTAGGGCACGAATCGACTGAAGCTCTCGACTCCCTCACTATCCAAACATAACTCGGAGCTAGAGGGGAATATCAAAACTCATGGTCAAAGCGACAACAGAATGACGGAACTTGAAACCGACCGTCAGTGATGCCTGACCCCGAGCGAGAAATGAAGGAAAGCGGGATCCGAAACCTGGCTCAAAATAAAGAGAAATTCGGAGAAGACAGTGAAACATGCGAGAATGGAACGGCGAAGGGCTCGGGTCGCCCCTCCGTGAGTGCACCTTCCCCGCACTAGAGGGCACCCTTCCCCACGGTGGGGAGGCGCTCCCGGTGTCCTCCCCTTGCTATTGGGCTCTCTCTCTCTCCTCACTATTTGGTCCATCCAACTCCTCACTTTAACTCGCCATAGACATTCTCCTCAACTCTTAATAAAATTTTACCAAGTGTTCTACCAAGCAAGAAGATTCAAAATTAAAGAGGCGTAGAGAGAGAAATATTACCTTTTGAAGACATAGTCAAAGCACTCTTCTCAAACTTGTCATTGTGCAAGAATGACCAAGGAATCTCAAGACAAGACAATATAAGGAACAAGACAAGACAAACACGGTATTAATTTAGCTCCCGCATTGCTCCATATTTTGGATGCCCCGGGGGCTGGGGGCTTATGTTGGGAAAAGCGTCCTTTGTTTTTAATATATAATTCAATTTATATATTGATTTATTCCCATTAATTACCTACTAATTGACAGACTCTGAGATGGAATAACCTGGCCCACGGGGTCGATTCGGCCCATGAGCCATTTTCTCCTACGCGACCTATAAGCCCATCACTTAGGTATATAAAGGTGACACTTTGCTTCATTTGTAACTTAATCTCTCATAATCTAACTTAATTGATATCCAATATTTGTTTCTTGTCTATCATTCTCTCTCGTTCACCGTGTTGGCAAGCATCGGAGGGGCCTCCTTGAGACAACTCTGAGCCCGCTTAACGTTTGCTAGTATTGCGAGGCAAGTTCCGAGTAGAAGATTTCCATCTTTGGGAGAAGAAGACTTGGACTATATCGAGACTTTAACTTGAAGTGATATGTCCTAAAAATGCGACTTCATTATTAAATGATTATAACTCCCAATATCTCATTCGTTGATTTCTTGGATTTTGAATGACCCTTTTGAATGATAATTTCTAAAAATGATACAAATTTTTAAAAGATGTCATAAATTACCTCCAATATCTTATGTGCAATAAATTACTATTGGAAAAGAAAAAATAAATAGGCAAATATAAAAAGTGAGTGATGGAAAATGTTCAAAACATCACTCTTTAAATTTAAATATGTTATTTAAATTTAAAGAGTCTTTTAACGCTCTAATTACAAGAAAATACAATATTACTTAATATAGTCGACGAGGTATAAAATGTTTCAAAATCACAAAAACTTCATCGGGCCGTCGCCTAACGGGTCTAACTTTGTTAGACGGATCGACCCGCATGACCGATGGCATTTCCGTAATATTAGCGGTGGTGTGTCTCAAGCATTGGAAGACACACATTGGATTCAAGCTATGCAAGAAGAATCAATCGGTTTGAAAGAAACAAAGTGTGGGAATTAGTGCGAGATAGAGATGTTAAGCGGGGTGGCCCTAGCCTATAGGGCGATACTAGCGGGCTTTGGGCTAAACGGTCTTCGGGCTAAATGGTAGGTGTTAAACGGGTTGGCAATATTGGAACCTAACCCTAACCTAGCGGGCTTCGGGCTAAACGGGCCACTATCGGGCTATAAGTCAAAAATTTAAAAATTATATATTTAAATTTAAAATTTTAAACTCGAATATATATAATATTTAAGTTTAACATTTTAAGTTAAACTATATGTCATAAATAAAATACATGCAAAGTTTCTAATTACATTGCATTAATCACCAAGTGAAACGACTTAGTCGGGAAGTCGGTTGTATCACGTTAGTTGACAAATGAGTTACATCCTAGGAAGAGATAAGAAGAGTTAAGTCACTTTGGATATAAGTTGAATCATTTATGAGCTAAGTGACAAGAACGCGATCATTTTAATTGAGCGGGAATGTTTTTAAGGATGATGACGTCGGCGTAATAATAATGACGATCCACAATAAAAAGTTGCACAAAGTAATCCATAAGATTGGATATAAATGTTGTTGCATTTAATACGAGGAAATAAATGCGGTTTTGAAGTTCTAATCTTAGCCGTTGATTTTGATCAAAAATTTCAAAATCCAAATATGTCCTTTCACGACCCTTTATATACGGAAACTTGCATTTCTCTCCCCTCACGCAAATTGTTCATCTTCAAGCAAAGGAAGTGTTTTCTCTCTAAAACCTATGCGAACCCTAGTTCTTCTCAAGAAAGTTTCTCATATTTCAATCGGTAAAAAGTCCGAAAATGGACCCAAAGTATGATTTTGTGAGGCTCTCAAAGAAAATCCACTCACAGTGCCTTAATGGATTTTGAAGGGATGATAAACAGGTGTCAATGAAACCCTGGTTGAAGATAGCTGAGATGTTGGAAAAGTCCGGTCTAAAGGGCTTTCGGCGATGGAATACTCTCATACGCACCTCGAGGAGGTAGCTATGTTCTACGTAAACGAAGTGAAGGACGACGAAATCAAATCTTACATCCACAAAGAAGGTCATAAAACTCGGTGCAAAAAAACCTTGTTGAGCATCGTTTTGTTGCCCTCGGAGGGCTTGAAGGAGATCTATGAGGCTGATGTCGACTTTGCTACGGCTTGGAAGAAAGTTGCCAAGCATGAGTGTGCTGCAAAAGTGGTCTATACGGCCAAGAAGGAACTGTTGAAAGACGACTATCACAAGTTGATGGATGTCGTCTCGAAATGCATTGACGTGAAATTTGGAAGCTTCAATCACCGTCCAAAACTAAGCGATCGTGATGGCTATGATCATGCAAGGAAATAAGGTTAGCTAGGCCGAGTTTGTCTACAGCAGACTCAACAGAATGTGCTAAACAGGACCTTCAAGAAGGATGAGTCCTTTGGATGCTCATTGGGCTATGGCCTTGTGATTGGCCATCTTATGGTGGTAAAGGGCATTGCTCTTCGCCATGGCAAGCCTTTCCACGTGAACAAGAAAATGTTCAGGGCAAATTTCTCTGGTGCCCGAGAAGAGGGCTCATGCTAAGAAAATCGATACAATTGATGGGGAATCGGTGACCACGAAGACATGGTGAGACCCTCCCCGAAGAAGAGAGTGCGACATCCAAGCCTGCTCCGCCCCCCCAGCCAAGCCAAAAGCTCATGCTCCTGCATCCAAGTCACTGCCCGAGCGCCGAGACTCCGCCCCTGCAGCAGAGGCGAGAAGGAACCCCAACTCCTTTCTCGTCGTAAAGAAGAAGAGAGGGCCAAGTCGAGGAAGGGTACCTGCCTCTAAGAAGAATGCCCAAATCCCTACTTGATGAATGCTAAGATTGAACCGAGAAGTTCACTGAGTTCGTCCCAAGAAGAGAAGGTGATCAAGCAATCGAGATCTGAGAAGACAAGTGAATCCGGGACTTAGCCAAGAAAGAAACCGAGATTGTTGATGCTCGGGAAAGCGATCTCGGAAATTATTGATGATGTGATGCGTCTGGCGATGATGATGATCAGCAGAGATCTGTCGAAGACCAGTTGTGTGAGGAAGAAAACGGTGAAAGCGAAGAAATTGAGACAAGTGAGCCTAATGTTGAAAGAGTTGTCTCCCCTCCTATAATCGATCTTCCTTTGCATCCGAGGAAAAACAAGGTCTCTTACCTCCCATTTCGAAATTGGAGGTGAAGATGATGATGATGATGATGATGTGATCATGTATTCCCGGTTTATCCTAATATTCAACGACACTTAAGAGAGTGGAGAGCATGGAAGTTGGATCACTCAAGGGTACAGTTCACTCGCCCTGAGTTCATTGAAGAGGAAGAAGAGATTCTCCTATTTCTCCGCATAAATGATGTCCGATCTCGCCCTAAATGAAGAAAACGGTTTAGACATCCTTCACATTCTCAAAGAGAAAGAAAAGGAGCGAGCTACCGAGCAAGCCCGAGCCTTGGAGAAATCCAAGATGTGCCATATTACATGCTCTCTAGAGCATACTCACACGCATCTTAATATGCTCTCAAACAGCGATGAAGATATGGATCCAGCTGCTGCAACTGAGAAGTCAGATATGCAGCAGGCTTTGAAGGAATCCAGAGTCATGCACGAACTTGTTTATTGGAAGGCCCATGAGAGTCCTCCCAAACTCTTCGTAAACCGATCCTCGGGAGTGGCGCGCAGATTGCGTCGGACATTCTCGCAGCAAGTCAGTCAATTCGGCCCGGCCCGATGGGCGGCCGAACCAACCCGGTTTTCTAATGGGTGGGCTATATTTTTCTAGGCCCGAAAACGCGTCGGGCCTCAAAGCCCGACCCGATCGGCCCGGACCAGACGGGCTAGCACTGGAAGCCCAACTTTTGGTGTAATTTTCATTTTTAGGGCGAAATTTGGATTCCCCATTTCCGCGGCCGGTACACTGCTTGTTTAGCCCGGCCCGGCCCGATTTTCAAAAAGCCGGTGGGCGGTGGGCTGGCCACCACCCGATCTTTTGACGACTTTAGCTGCAGCCACGTCGCCCCCGTGCAATCGAGGATGGCTCACGGAAGGCTGGCGATGAAGCTAGGAAGTTGGGCACCCAGCCGAGCCAACCCTACTGAAGGTGTTCTCACACTGCCCGGTGGCCGAGCACTCAAAGGACAAAGCCATGTCTCTCCGGAGCAGAGTGACCCTACAATCGATCACTCGGTGTGTGGTGGTGAGGGGGAAACTCTCTCCACCACAGCTAAGTTGGAGATTGTTATGGGAGACACATTAATGGAGTTTGGAGGCGATGGTGAGAAAGAATCTGAAAAACAGCAGAGTGACATTGATGAAGCTCGGATAGTTAAGTCTGTCTCATTTGAAATGTCTCTTTTGCTACGAAGGCCGATGTGATCTTGATGCGGTAGAGGCAAAGGATGGTGAAGCCCGGAGTTAACACTGCGGGCTCGAAAGTGCAATCCGAGGGTTGAGACTCCTTTGGATGCCAACGCCCAAGACCCCGAGACGAGCTTAGTCTATCGAAGGGAATGCAGAAAACCTCACTGCAGATTGAGATCGCTAAGAGTATTGAAGGCCTTGGGGAAGTTGAGACCTCTCCAAGTAAGGGTAAGGATGTAGTTGTTGAGAACATTCCTTTGGTTGAAGGTGTTGCCACAGATGAAGTTATCGGTGCCCTTCAAGACTCCCAAGAAAACATTGACACATCATTTTTGGGATCGGAAGATGAAGCAGAGTCCACTCAAATCTCGGAGGATGTTCACAAATCTCAGAACCAAGTCAGTGAAAAGACGGCTCCTATGAGATTTAATTTTTATGATGAGCCAACTCCACAAGTCTCATCATCCTCCGATGAAGTTGATGATACAACCGAGGACAAGATTACTCAATTGGAAAAACCCAGCTGAGACCGAGGAAGGCTGTTGAGAAAGCCGAGGCTCGTCACCGGGCAAAACATCTCAAATGCCCCGGTGAACCGAAGTCATCTGCGCAAGCTCTCACGTGCTGCAAATGACTGACTTTAGCTCAATCACGAGCTCCCACAGATGTGACCCACAATGAATGAAGGCGCCGGTGAGGTATCGAGCTAAATCCACTCATCGAGAACAAGGGAAGCGCGCAAGCAAGAGACTCGAAGATCCCCTTTGTTCGCGATGATGTGTTTGAGGAAGAATTTCCTTTCACCATCGAGTGCGGACTTAGAATTTGAATCGCCGGGGAATTAAGGAAACATACAATGCATGAAGAGCTTGTCATCCCCACGGGTATGATTGTTCCAATGAACTTTGACTTTGATGCGAGAATGGCCGGAATGAGTCCGCTTCCTTGGTGAGTTCGGGAAAGCTTTCAAGACTATCTCGCGAAGAGATTGAGAAAATGGAACGCCATCAAGCATCTTTGGACCTCCGTGCCGGACAATCGTGATGCCATCCTCACAGCTGATTTACGAGGGATTATTGTGCGCATCAGGGAATGGGCTGCACAGCAGACAGCTATGAGATCTGAGCAAGTCCGCTACTTTAAAGCATTGTTTGCGAAAATGCTGTTGTGGAGTGCGGATAATTCAACATATTAGAAGAGAATGAAGGAGTACATCAAAATGATCAATCGAGTCCCATAAGTCGGAAATGGAGCTATTGCAATATTTCCACAAGAATGAAATTACCAAACTTGAAAATTCCATGAATGAGAAATTGAGTCTTCTCATTCTTTGAAATGAAGGTAGTCTCGGCCGAGTCTAAGGCAACACACTCGAGAATTTCACTTGTGACAAAGACATATGATGCGGCCGACTCAAGCACAACTCCACTATCACCGATTGGACTTTATCCTTAGTGGGATGTTCCGGGATACCTCTTTTCTTTGATGATGCCAAAAGGGGGAAGAGGAGTCCCTCAAAGGCTTGAAAGAAGAAATCTTTGAAGAAAGGTGAAGCGGTGAGGGGAAAGAAGTTCGAAGGATATGAAGGCGATGTTCATTGAAACCCTCGGCTACGTCAGTTACGGTGATATTCTCAAACAAGCTACCCGTGAGATTACCTATCGAGAAAGTTGCGGTGGCCATGAAAGATAAGAGAAAGGTCATCAAGCCGCATTTGAAAAGGTAGATGAGAATACGTCGGCAAGAGTGGAAGAACTATTGAAGCGACATGGTGGTCTACCAAATAGGATTAGAATGATAGATCCCCCAAAGAAGTAATGTCGGATGCGAGGATCCGAGCCCGGATCTATGGAAGAATTTCAAACCTTGGAAGTGAAGGCTACTTTGAAGGAATGACCTTGACTCAAGCCGGGAGTTGTCTTGGGAAAAAGGCTGGAAGTGTGCAACAAAGCTGGCAAAGCAGAGAGCAAGCGATCACTCATTTGGTAAGTCAAGGCTCTTGTACTATATACTCTAGAGAAAGAGGAGCAGAGTCGAGAAAGGGAAGACAAAGTGGCACTAGAAGAAGTTTTCAATCTCGGCAAAAGCCAAAAGATGTCACTTTTGTGGACCCAAAGACAAGGGGAATCACATATTGGCTGGCCATGACCATCTTGCAAATTTAGAAGTCGCTCGAAAAATTGAAGAAGCGAAGAAGAGGATGGCGGAAGAAGTGCGAGCAACCCGTGAGTGGGAAGAAAGGCAACGAAGGGATGACCCATTTGCAAAGCGATCTTATGAGAAGAAGAAGAAGAAAAGAAAAGGCGAGGAAATTTGAAGAGGAAGAGGAAAGAAAAAGGAAAAGAGTTGATTCGACATGAGAAGAGCGACGAAAAGAGAGGAAGGAAGCGACAAAGGCGTTGAAGTGTTGTTGCAAACCCCTTCGTGTATTTTGTGTAAATACATTCATGTAAGTTTTTACGTAATAAGCTTAGTGAATTTCCTATAATTTTCACTCGAATGTACCTTTGTATCTTAGCTTAGATATATTATGTTTTTGACATGTATACATTTATATTGCTTTGATACCGAATGTAAACAATTTGTGTAAAGGACAAGAATGCTATGATCAATAAAAGATCTACTTTAAGCATACATTCTTTGTTACTACATTGTCTGTAAGTATCTTTGTTGTTTACCTTCTTTAATATTCTTAAGTTTTGGCATCATCAAAAAGGGGAAATTGTTAAGAAATTTATTGAGTAGATTTTGATGATACCATGTAAAACTTAAACTAGGAAGTTGACACTCCATTTTCCTATGAATCAGTATTGTAATAGATAGAGTGGAAAATCGAGTCAAGTCGGCTATGCCAAGGAATACAAGAAGTCAAGCTGCAGACTAGATTGAAGATTCTCTGCGTGTGTCGGTGAGTATGGCCAAGAAAGAAGTCACGGACTCGTTGAAGGAGTGTCGGTGAGGAACAGATTGTAAGTGTCGGTCAAGTCAACTCAAGAAGTCAAGTCTCAAGTTAAAGTGACAGATGAGTTATCTAATGACTGGAGCTGACTCAAGTCACCTAGGGTAAAGAGAGCAGTCTAGTCAAGACAATTGACTTAGATCCGTTGATTAAAGTCAAGAATATTACTCAATGTAGTAATATGTCGAAGCGATCTAAAGTGTTTGTCCCGAATTGTGCAAAAAGAATAAGCCGATGGGAAACACTTTGCACCTATGTCAGGTCACACCTGTAATGCTGCGAAGACAAAAGTGGCCAATGGGAAACACTTGCACCTTGTGTCGGTATACACTGTAATGCTGCGAATATTACTCAACATCAAGGACTGAGCAAGACAAGCCAACAAACAAAAGTGGCATTTGAAATTAGCATATCTCTTCAATGGGCAAAATTTCAAATGTGCACTATAAAAGGCCGAGGAAGTTATTCAAGAGGTTACTGAACACGAACAAACAAGCAATATTCAAGCATTTAACTGCAATATTCTCATAAACATTCAAGCAATTCCTCAAGCTCGAAACTCGAAGGAAATCGATCCAACACAAGTTTGTGAAGGAAAGACAACTTCAAATCTGTTGAAGAGAAAACATTTGAAGAAATCAAAGGGTCTACTTTCCAAGCTAGGATTGTAGAAAGGTTTCAGTCGAACCATTATCAAGTTTATTGGAGGGCTTCGTGATCAAATCCAAGAACTTGAGAAGTGAGTGAAATTTGAAAGTAGCAAGGCAACCGCCCGTGAAGAAGCCGAGTTGCAAGAGAAGCAGGTTGTGTGATCAAGGTTGTCTCATGTTCACCGCTTTGTAAATTGATATGTTACATAGTGGATTCCTCCAGGAGTTGGAGAATAGAGGATTAGAATAATTACCCCATCTTGAACCTCTATAAAATATTTGTGTCATTTACTTTCAAAGCAAATTTACTTTCCTGCATATTTACATTATATCTGCTGTTAGAATCATATTTGCTATCCAATTGAAAAATAACTAAGTGCTAAGAATCAAGTGTTTAAACCAAGCTTAAAGCAAATCTAAGGGTGTTAAGTCTTCCGCTGTTAAAAAACCAATCAGCCAAGTTAAGTATTTGGCTTGAACAGACAAGTTATACTATCAACGACTCTATCGAAGTGCATGTTGAGTGGGTAACTTAACTGAAAAGCCAACTTACATGTCCATCAAGGACACAGCTGTTTGAGTCAACTCTGTTGAATTATTTTAAAAGGACTAAATCGAAAATTTAGTAAGGTTTATTCAACCCCCCCCTTCTAAACCTTACTTCACACCCCTTGGGACCTACGATCTTTTATAGTGCATGTGTTGAAAATATACATTGAAGAGATAGACAAATTGTTCAAACAACACTTCTTGGTTGTTGGCTTGTCTTTTCTTGATCTACAACAAATGATGGTGACATTTCCTCGTTTTAATGAAGTGTGCGGCTTTTCGAGGTTCGACACATGCTCAATGCTTCCCATTGGTTCATTTCTTTTGCACGCTTACGCACTTTTAGATATGGCAAAGACGGACGTATTACTATAATAAGTAATTCTTTGACTTTTGTGCAACGGATCCATCACGATCGACTTGACTTTAACACTTTGCTTTATCCCTTTGTCTTAAGTCGGCTCAATCTTTTAGGAATGACTTAACTATTTTTGTCAGACGAAACAACCTTCTAACAACTTGACCGATACTTCTCTTGTCCTTCACTCACCGCCTCACAGCTGGACCTTCTCTTGATTTTCGATCGATTCTTGTAATCTTCAACTTGACATCTTCAACTCGGCTCATATAGCATATCTATTAAAAGTTGAATTACATTTGAAATGGGGTGCCAACTTCCTAATTTAAGTTTTACATGGTATCATTAAAATCTATACACAAATTTTCCCAATAGAGACTAACCTTTGCGAGAGACATTGATTGGGTAAGCTTCATGGTTACTTTATGTTTCGTACTTCATTCACATTTCCTTTCATTCAGCAGGACTTATGCAAATTTTG
Organism: Rehmannia glutinosa; assembly: GCA_016081115.2. Classification (NCBI taxonomy): domain Eukaryota; kingdom Viridiplantae; phylum Streptophyta; class Magnoliopsida; order Lamiales; family Orobanchaceae; genus Rehmannia; species Rehmannia glutinosa. The sequence goes on along the minus strand of CM071925.1, from coordinate 36,855,873 downwards.
ATGTAGTCCGAACCTTGTCAGCGGCATTGAGGAGGAGAGATGGTGGAGAGGAGAACCGCCACCTCCAAAGTGAGGTGAAGAGTCTTAAGGAGGGAGCTCATTGGCATGAGGGGCGATGTTTGATTTGTCTCGAAGTATGACCGGACGGGCGAAGGTTTAGCTTGAGCATGAGGCGAAGACAGGGGAAAGGTGTTTCTTCAAACTTCTTTCGGCGCCCGATTGTTGGCTAGGGAGAGGTCTGTCTCCATGGAGACCTATAAGGATCCTTGGATTATCGCTCGGAGTTATTGAGCATGTCTTCCACCTACTTTAATAAAGGTGTGGTCCGCCATTCTTAGGAAGGCGATGCGACAGAGGGGGAAGGTCTGATGAGGTGGTAGGTCTCTTGGGCTCTTTGAGTCTCCGATGAGGAGGAGTAGGGAGAGATCAAGGACTTGTAGGATCTTCTTGAGGAGCCAATGGTGCGGTCGGTGGTGATGAGGTTGAGACCGAGCGGTCAGCGTCTTTGCTGAGAGGAAGATGGAGTCCCATATGCTTAATTAGTGATAGTTTGTCCGGCTGGATGGCCTTTATTTTTGTTATTCTTCCGAGATATTTCATTTCCCCCGAGGGGACGATGTTCCTCTATCGAATTGCTATTATGCTTATGTTCATGTCCTTGGGCATGTTTGCATTTTATTCATAGTATTTGCATGTGATTCCTTGTTCTTGGGTACTTGTTCGCATTTTGTGTGGAGATGGATTCTTTTCTTAGGGAGGAAGCTTTAATATTTTGGAATGACCGGAGATATTGCACGGTGATCAAGGGCGCCCTTCCATAGTCTGGAGGAGGATCTCTTCGGGAGCTCAGGTGACACCCTTCTGTGGCCTGGAGGGGGTGCTCTTCTAGAGCCTAGGGACGTCCTTCTGTAGCACAGATGGGGTGCCCTTCCAAACACAGGGCACCCTTTTGTGCCCGGAGGGGGCGCCTTCCGGAGCTTAAGAGTGCCCTTCTCGGATCCCTTACTTCCATTATTCTTTGATTGCGCATTCATTCATACCGCGCATGTGTCAACATTCTTTGCTTTGTTTTTGTTGCACAATTATGCGACGTATATTTGTGGGGATCCTTTTTGAGGGGACCCATCCCCTTCGAGAATGTCGGAGAATAGTATGTTTATGAGGCTCCCCCATGAGGGAGCCCCTCTCCTCTGAGAGCATCGGACGAGGGAAAACTTACAAGGACCTCCCGGTTAGGGAGCCCCTCCTGGAAGGGGGAAAGTTTACGAGAACCCCTCATGAAGGAGCCCCTCTTCTCTGGGAGCGTCGGAGGAGGGAAAATTTAAGAGGACCCCCCGTGAGTGAGCCCCTCCCCTCCGGGAGCGTCCACTGGGGGAAAGTTCACAAGGACCCTCTTGTGAGGAACCCCTTCCCCTACGGGAGCGCCGGAAGGGGAAAAGTTTACGAGGACCCCCCATGAGGGAGCTCCCCCCCTCTGATAGCACCGGAAGGGGGAAAGTTTATTATGACCCCCTTCTCCCGTGAGGGAGCCCTCCCATCTGGGAGCGCCAATTGAGGTTTGGTGAGGAGAGCGCCTATATATCGCGGATGTATTTGGTAATTAATTGCCCACAAGTAATCATGGAAGAAAAGTGAAAGTAATTCATTCATTATTTATAAGCCAACAAAGTTTTATGCCCCGTGGAGAGATAAGCTAAAACCAAAAGCAATAATTTTTAACATCTCTTGGCGGAAATAAATAGAAAGTAGATAAAAATACAAGAGCGCATTTGGAGAGCGGGGAGAATCGATATTTGCGGGGAGCTAGCGAGGTCCGCGGCTCCTAGGACAAAGTGTGGCACTCTCTCCTTTGTTTGGTCAAGGAGTTCACTTCATCTTCAATATAGCCACGTAGCATTCTCGGGTAGTCTTGTCATCCTCAATGGTCTTTTCCATTCCATATTTCGTGGGGAACTTTAGCTTTAGGTGAATCTGTGGAGTGAATAACCTGCATCTTGGTTCAAGATGGGTCGCCCCAAGTTCATGTCGTAGGGGTATGGAACATCTATTGTGATGAGTGGATCATCTTCGCAATGTGGTCTGAGACCCCAGTACTTTCTCTTTAGTCAAGTAACCTTATATAAATCGCGTTGATCCACGTATTCTTGCAGATGACCCTTCTAAATTCAATTTCTTCCCTTAGCCAAATACGAGGTTTCATTGGCATGGCCTCTATCGTGATGGAAGCAAAGCAATAGAGGTTAGAATGAATTCGCGAGGGATTGTCTTTCATTTTCCAAGGAGATCTTATTATTCCCCGCCTTTGGCGCGGTTATCACTTCATCAATGGTGCATTCAGTGGAGTTGGTGTTTGTTCATAATTCTCTATTTGTTGTTTCAAGGCATATTCTTGTAATCCTTTCTCGGTCTTGTGCTTATTCTAGAAATTTGGAACTTAATGGCCCTATCTGCCTGGGATGGGCGCTCTTGTATAACTTGCGAATTTTTCTAGAGTAGTGAGAAGTTCTTCTTATAGTGGTTCCATAAAATGTCCTCGGGAAATGACACACCACTAGATCTTGGTCAAGGTCTCCCATTGGATGTCGGTAACTTCATTCATGGCTTCCACGAGCTATCCCATAAAGTCCGCATGGGTTCCCTTATTTTGAGTCGAAACATATGTGCTATGGTCTCATGGTGAGCCTTATTGGTGGAGAATTGTTACACGAAAGCTTGTAAATTTATGCATCATGGTGATGGATCCCGGGAGTTGATTGAACCAAGTGAAGGCTTGCTTGGTTAGAGTGGTTCGAACACATTACGAGAGGGCAACATCCATCATGTCCTAGAGATTTTCCTCGGTGTAGAATTTATCCAAGCGCTCCAGGATCTCGGTTCCATCATACTCAAGTAAGTTGGAGGTCTTGATATCCAGGGTAGTGGCTCGGTCGAGGATAGCATGGGCCAATGAACTCCTTTTCATCGGAGCGGTAGCTGCGAGTAGAATGGCTTGCACCACTTGGGATACTTTTTGCCGACGGCACTTCACGATTCTCATTGTGTCTTTCATCTCTTCCTCCCCGACCTCCAAAGTCATGGTCTTCTTGGTGGTGGAGCTCGAGGCGGTCTTCCGTGGCTTCGGTTGTGGGTTGGTGCTTCATAAAGATTGCAGGCGGCTTCATCCGGTAGGGATTGGAGGGTTTCAGGTCAAGCGAAATTCTTCGGGGCGTAGCCCCTCCGGGGGAGAAGGATGGCGCCCCTCTTGCTTGCGGTGGGGCGGTACTCCTCCGAGGAGGAGGAGGTTGCTCTCCCCGTCTTCCAGGTGGCGCGTTCCCCTTCTTTGGTCTTTGACTCGTGGCTAGCGGCAGGATCCGGCTCCACGTGCTTGAGATCGGGTCTACATCTTCGTGTCCTTTGGTTGTTCCCACGCATAACGCCAAAATGATCTTTGCTTTTTTAGGGCGAGATCACTCAAGTTAAGGTCTTTGATATAGTCCAAATCTTCTTCTCCTAAAAGTGGAAATCATCTATCGGGAAGTTGCTGCGGCTTCAATAAACGTTAGGCGGGCCCTGGATTTATCCGGTGAGGCCCTGCGATGCTCAAGTCGGCACGGTGAATGCAAGAGAATAATAGACAATAAATAAATACTAATGTGAATTAAGTGTATGAGATATTAACTTACAATGAAGCGGATGGACCTTTATATAATTGGGTGGTGGGCTATGGGCCGCATAGGAGAAAATGGCTCATGGACCGGATCCGGACCCCCGTAGCGGGTTATTCCATCCGTAGCTCACTAATTAATAGGTATTTAATGAAATTAAATCAATATATAAATTGAATTATATATTAATAATAAAAGAACATTTTTGCCCCCAATAAATACAATTAATTATAGAGTCAAAGTTGTTTTGGCTCTTCACATTTGGAGAGTAAAAATATCCTTCTCTAAATTTTAAAATTTAAAAAAGAGAGTTTATTGGAGATGATTTTGGTAGACAACTCTTTAAGATAAGGAGAATTTTTCATTTGAATAGTATCTTGGGGACGCTCTTAAAAATTCTAGACGTCTTCTCTTCATTTTCAATAATTTTAGTTATCTTTTATGAATAAGTTTGTCACCATAAGTGACTTTTTTTCCCCAATAGTGATTTTTGTTTTAAATTAATAAAAGTTTGTCCTAAATTTTGTTGAGAAGATTTAGATGAGCCATTGATATTCGTGATAGAAGTAAAATCAATTTTATTGGTATGAGTACCATTTGTTGCGAATTCTATAGATTATTTAGATATGTCTAGGTCTAAAACTTTATTTTAGATATGCATGTATAGATTTATGGCGTGTAGGCATGCAATTATTTCTTAAAATTGTAATCAATTGTTTGTTTCCTCCGAAGAATGGAACTCATTTATCTTATAAGAAATATTAAATAATATAATTGATACAAAACAAATATAAGTCATAATCTGAATATATTTTTTATTAACAACTTCTATTTTGTCTATACAACTTTTTATAAATATGATTCACTATATATTTGAATATATATATATATATATATAAAGAGAGACTATTCTAGGAATAGTAACCTAAAATTTTCTCGCCCCATTTCATCTTTCTAAATCTGGAAAATGCTCAATTATTATTAAAAAAATTGAGTAATTAAAATATAATTTAATTATGTCAACAACATGCAATAAAAAATTCTAAGATATAGGTAAGATTTAATGATTAAGGTAATCTTATTTTGACTTATGAATTATACTTTACAAATTAAAATATTGTAATTTTTTATTTAATGAATCGGATTTTCACTCAAAGATAATTTGAGTAAGTTCTAATTATTAAAGTAAAATTATTTTGGAAATAATTTTTACCTTTTTTAAATTAAAAAGTAACATTTCTTAGTTTCAAAGAAATCAAATTTTCACGAAATTCATAATTTTATAATTTAAAAATAAATAATTATATATTTTCGTTGCTAAAAGTTAATGAAGATCATTGTATAATAAAAAGTATATTAATACTTATATTTTTATAATTGATAAGTTTTTCAAAGATATTATGAATCCTAATTTGATATTTACCATTTTAATTTTGTTTTACTAATATCATTATTTATTTTGTTTATTATATTACAAAAAAATATTTTTTGTTGGACAATTATATATTCGATTGTGTCCTTTCTTACCAAAAATCTGAAAAATAGTAAAATACAAAATATCCGATTAATTTAAAAAAAAATCGAATAATACACCATAAAATCTGCAAAAATAAATAAATACCCCCGAAATTTGAACATGGAATACAAATGTAGACAACAAAATTAGAAATTAAAAACTATCTTTTAAAAACGTGAACAAATATATAAGTTATATATGTAATTATATGTATTTATGTATTATAATTTTAAAAAATAATTCACGGTACAATTATTACATTAAATGCCCGAAACATTGAAATCCTAGACACACACACATACACACACATACATATATATATATATATATATATATATATATAATTGTACGTATCCATTTATTATATTTGAAATAATAATCCATGGATATGTACAATTATATATATATATATATATATATATATATATAGATAATTAAAGAGATTCTTTAATTTATATATATATATATTAAATCTTATATTGTACATATTGTATATATAAAATAAGCAATTACATAAAATATATGCTATTATTTGTTCTATTTTTATGCAATATTTACATGTTAATTTCAAAAATTGAATAATTATTGTTTATCCGTTTATGTTATAAGATAGTTTCTCAAATAATCATGTTTTGAGTAGAACGATATTATTATTACCTCAAATATATAATAAATTTCTTTTATTTTTCTACTCATTCTCAAATTTTTTAATTTATTGTACATATTATTAAAAATGTATTAAATAAAAATAATAATAATTATTGTTATTTAATAAATTCTATTTTATTTTGTTTGGGTCAAGACATCAACCCGCAACCCTTTCCAAGGACGAGTTTGGGTCTTGAGATACACGTCTCGTCTCATTATAATTCCTACAATATATCAATGTTTTAATATTAAAATTATAATTATACAATATTTTATTATATTACACTCCGTGTGCATCGCACAGGCGATATACTAGTAAATTTTAATGAAGAGCATTTCAATAAAAACTAGATCACGCAAAAAACATTGAGGGTGAAAGTGTTGCGCAAATATAAACTAAGCAAAATTAGGGGTGACCACGGTTAGGAACCGGTTCGGTTCCCAAATCGCTGGGTTCGGTTCCTCATTTTGGAGGAACCAGAAACCGAAGGCCATTTTCTCACGTTTCGGTTTCAAAAATCGACCGGTTCCAATCCCGGTTTCAAACCTGGTTCCTCGCCCGATTCCGATTAAAACCGAAACCGTTTGTTTATCTTTTGATAATTTTTTGATTTTTAAAAATAGTTTATCAATTTCGGTTAAAAAATAAAAAGAAAAGAAAAAAACTTGGACTTAATATTCAATTAAGTTTTATATTTAATATTAATAATAATAATAACGATCGTTTTTTTAGCCATTCCCATCAAACCAAAATGTCTTTTAGCCATCTTTTTTAAACACATTTTTTTAGCCATTTTTGGGGTGTGAAAAATCTAATTTGCCCTTGAGTCAATTTAACTGCACAAAAACACACATCCATGTGACTTCGCATCGAGTTACTGTAACTCGATGTCGAGTTGCAGCATCCAGCTCTCTCACTTATTATAACCCAGTTATTTTTTTTCGAAAAAACTTTGAATTCACATAACTTTTTCGTTTTAAATCCGTTTTGCTGTATAATATATCAAATTAATCATCTTTTCGTTATTTATAATTCAACACCCATATTGCATATTTAAAACGAAAAATACAGGTTCGATTTTTAAAAAAGTTTGAAAGAAAGAGTAAGAGGATCACGAGAGATAGGTGAAAGAGAGAGAAATAATCCAAATATCAAACAAACATCTAGAAGGGTATGAATGTCATTTTACACCAAAAAATGGCTAAAAAGATGTGTCTACAAATGATGGCTATTTTTAATCTTAACATTTTGTAAATGACTCTTTTATACCATTCCACTAATATTAAACTATCTATATGTATACTATTAGAATATAGAAGAATCAAATTTCACATAGTTCATTTCAACATTTTGTCAAAAAACGTGTCTTATGTAGTTATGAATATAAAACATCATAATAAACATTTTACATTTCTTCTAGCATATGTTTACCAAAAAATATTGTTGGTTTTAACATTAAAAAAGCAGTTCCATCACTGTTATTCACGAAGCGGTTAAAACCGCCTAGGTTCCACGGTTTTGAGACCAAGGAACCGAGAGGAATCCCGACTTACACGGTTCCGATTCGCACCGGAGCCGTTGACCATAGTTCCGGTTCCATTTGGCCACCCCTAAGCAAAATACTTAAAACTTATTTAAAGAAAATAATAACAATAAAATTACTAAAAATGAGGTAAACTACCAATTACCGTGTATATTACTAGTTTACTACAACGGAGAGAATGTAGACACACATTGGCCGTGTTTGGCCAGAGGCATAAGTATTCTTGTCTATTTTTAGTTGGAATTCTGTACTATCCTCGCAACCAAAGGGGTTGACACAAAAATCTTTACAAAAATATCAGTATAATTATATAGCTGTAGACGATAAACACTCTTGAGAGTTGAGTTCAATGCAGTTGCATCATTTTCTTACTTTCTTCCTCAATTTATCTCCCTTTCTCCTCTTCCCCTTATCTTTTAAATAAAGCTCCAGCCTTTACCACGATCAGTTCGCCCCCCCCCTCTTTTTCCTGGGTGATTAATTTTGAATAGCTTTATTATATACTATCTGAAATTTATAGCAAGTAGTTTCTTGAAACTAGTAGCTTCAAACTTTGAGATCTGGAAAGTTTTGGTGAGTAATCTCTATCCTCAGCTTTCTTATCTTGACTCTTTGCTGTAGCCCTATTGTTATTTGCTCTATATCTTAATAAAGATTGGATTTTTATTCCGTTCTTGAGGTGTATTCAGCGATTGAGCTAATTTTAGTTGTGTTAAGAAGTAGCTTCATGGTTTGGTTGTTGTATATGAGATTTATGGTTGAGAAAAATGTTGGGTAATTTAAAATAAGTTAAATTATAATTCTGTAGTCTTCCATTTGTTGTGCTTCTTAGCTGAAATCTGTTTGTTTTCCTTAAACCACAAGTGCTTTTGAAGGGAATATAAGGGATGCTAGGTTTCTTGAGGGTTTTCACTTTAAATAGCTACAATTCTAGTTTCTTTTATGAAGGGTTAGGTTTTAGACTTTAACATCTCCCCATGTACTTTTTCTTCATTTGTGAATAAATTTGTCTATTGGGACATTTTTTTTTTCCTACTTGGAAAATGGATTATCTGCCGAAAACGGATTTTCGGGTGGCAATGTGGTGCGAGTCCTTTCGGGGAACTCTGGAAATACTGTCGATGAGAACTGGGGTCCGGGGTTTGACGATCAGGCAGTTTGGGCGACCGAGGATGACTATGGGATGTGGAATGCTGAAGCTTCTTTCGACACCAATTCAAGTTATGAGGGGAGGCTATCCCAATCCCGATCAGGAAGTGAGCCGCCGAATAAAAGATCTAGAAATTCCCAGTCAGGGATTTGGCGGCTTTAATCGGTCGAAGGCGATTGGAAAGATGTTCTACAAAACCAAATTGTGTTGCAAATTCCGGGTTGGAACTTGTCCGTATATAACTAACTGTAATTTCGCACAACCTTGAGGAACTCAGAAAACCACCTCCTAATTGGCAAGAAATTGTGGCTGCGCACGAGGATGAACGAGTAGCACCATCCGAACCCAGGGAGGAATTTCAGATACCAATTCTTGGGGTAAGTGACGACGACGCAGAGGTCTTATAAAGGCGGCACTGCAAAAATTCTATACTGAGGAAGGCTGCCCGTATGGGGAGAGTTGCACTTTTCTTCATGATGAACAGTCGAAAGCCCGAGAAAGTGTGGCGATAAGTTTGGGCCCTGGCAGTGGCAGTGGCAGTGGCAGTGGATTTGGAAGTAATGGAAATGGATCGGCCTTGAAGCCTTGAATTGGAAAACGAGGATTTGTAACAAGTGGGAGCTTACGGGTATTGTCCGTTTGGCAGCAAGTGTCATTTTGCTCATGGGGCTGAAGGTATAATAATATCTATTTCTATTCATTACAATTCAATTTTCCTTTTGAAGCTATTTCTTTTGCATTTATTAGCTTACATGAGGTTTTTGAGTTTTTCTTACCCTTTTTCAATCAGAAAGTTAATGCAATTCGTATTCTATTTTGTGGTGTTTTGTATTGCTTTTATTAGTGTGGGTGAGGTTTTCTTACCCAATTTGTATCTAGTTAGTTATCCTTTTATTAGTATTGATGAGGTCTTGAATGTTTCTAGCCCAATGCGCCTCTAGTTAGTGTGGTTTAACATTTGAAACGCCTTGTAGCATATTCAATTTGTCCCCCTTATGTGATAAGTTTTAAAACCTGTGTATCGATAATTTTGGGAGCTTAAGAAAAATGTCATGGATAGCAAGAATAGTATTTTCAAATTGGTTGTTAGTGTTGAGATGCTTTGGATGGTTGTAAACATGGGTTATTCCAGCTAATGTGCACCATGTACATAGGAATTCTGTCATACTCATTGCAATTTTTTAACTAACTTGTAGTGATTGGGAAGTATAAACTGTAGTCTTGTTGCTTACTGTTGAAAAAAAGGTTTCCATAAATAAAATGGATAATAACAAAAACTACCCTGAGGATTGAGTTAATTACAACAAAACCCACGTGTTTTTGGAAATTACAAAAACCCTGTCAGGTTTGATTATGTATTACACTTTATCCCCGTTATAACATTTCAAACATCCCACTTACATTTGTAAATATATTGCAATTACCCCTTATATTTGACACAAAATCAAACCTCAAGGGGTTGTTTGTAATTTTCAAACATCTCTGGGTTTTTTTTGTAATTAACCCAAACCTCAAGGGTAGTTTTTGTAATTATCCCTAAATAAAATGTGGAGGTAATACAACTGTGGGGAAACTCATTTAGGGATGACAATGGAGCGGGTTCAAACCCAAACCCGTAAAAACCCGCCTCGTATAGGGCGGGTCCGAACCAGGTGAAGTGGGTTTTGGGGCGGGTACCAGGTCCATTTCTTCTAGACCGGTGTGTCCGGGCGGGTAATGGGTCGGTTCGACCAGCCCATTATTATTATTTTTTATTATTATATGATTTTAAAAAAAAAATATTATTAGTTGTATTTCTTTTGCTTTGTCATTAGAATTAGTTAAAATTCACAAAAATACTCGATCAGTAAATAACTAGCCTTCATTTCATATCATATGTACTCTATTTTTATTGCAAGCCACAGCCACAGCCACAGCCACTGATGAGCGGAAAACAAAGTTAACTTTTAAATTTTTTTTGCATTTAGTAATGTATGTCTGCACATAGGCAACTACATGCCTGTCAATTCCTCTTTGAGCTTCTTCAATTAGACTGTTACAGTGAACTTCACCTTTATCATTTCTTGATTTCTGAAAATTGAAAGTTTGCAGTTTACGTATTCACCAATGTCCATGTTTTTATTTAGTTATAATTGTTTAAAAGAATTTTAACTTGAAGTTTATTATTAAAAATTGCATAGACATTCTAACATATTAATAATTTCAAATTTTATGAAAATTTTTGTAAGTTAAATTTATGTGTTGGCGGGTTTGACGGGTTTGACCGGCCGGGTAACGGGCCCATGGCGAGGTGGGTTTTGAACTATGTCTAATTGTTTCTGGCGTGGCGGGTCCCGGATTCAGCCAAACCCGTCTCAGATCCTCTCTGTTGCGATCCCTAAACTCATTCCTCTAGCACGCGTCCTATTTAAGAAATAATTGTGCTTGAAGTTAAGTTGTAAGGAGGTTTATGGCTTCTACTCATGCAAATTCTTGATACACTACATATCATGCATTGACAAAATCATAAGTCTGAAATAGTGTGTGTACTTGTGCCATCTGCCTGTGTAGTTTTCTATTTTCATTTCCCTTGATTATAGCAATCTGTAAGATGAGGTTCTATTTTTATGACAACCTCAAAAAATTTCCTTAAAAACAGAACTCAACCGATATGGTGGCGGACCAGCGGACTCAGAAGTTAAAGATTATTCGACTCCCGATGCTAAGCAAGGGGCACAACCGGCTAAAACTTCAGTAGATACTGTTGTTGCATCTGTTCCTTATTCTGATGGTTATCATATGGGAATTACGTCCCAAAGGCTGTCCAATGCGATACAGAAGACGGGACAGAGATCGACTCAGAAATGGAAGGGGCCAGACAAAATTAGCAAGATTTATGGTGATTGGATCGATGACCTCGAGTAGGCTTTCTATTTCTGTCACTGAAGACATTTCTTGCAAGTGGCTTCTAATGTTTTTATTGTTGCAATAAAAATGTTTTCGTGTTGAAAAGATGGCCATGGTAGCTTAATGTTGTCTGTTCCTTTTTTTTTTGTTTTGTTGTATCATCTTTTTATTTTTGGTTGTATCAGAATATAATGTTGCCCTGTAAAATATAGACCCTTGTATGCAATGTCTTTTTTTTTTTCCCCTTTTCTGGAAGGCTTCTTTTGGCAGGTTTTTGTGTACAATTTCCGTGCCTACCTACAATTATAATTATTATGTCCCAAAGCAATTTATGAACATGCATGTTTGTTGAGTCAGTTCCAACTTCCAAGAGTTTCTCCATTTATGTATGGGTTAGAATGTTGGGATAAATCCTTTCAAAAAAACAAAAATGAATTTTGGATAAATAGACGGGGATAGTTACAAAACTACATCAGAGACTTGGTCTAATTTTATGAAAAAAGACCCAGTTATCTTTTGAATTTACAATTACGCCCCACAACACCTCTCATTAGATGCAATTTGTAACTAGAGACACGCATCAAGGGGTATTTGTATTTTCCAAAGATAATTGGATATTTTCGTAATGAAATTAAACCTTAAAGGTGTAATTACCCCTTCGATGATAGATCCATTTGATTGGAGTCAATTTTAGATTGGGTTTAGTTTGGTTTGAGTGTTAGGCATATACTTAAAAGCATCTTGTTTCTTTCATTTAGGAAAAACAAAATTGGGATTGGGACATAACTCGTGTGTAGCGGACCCAAATTCCAACCCCTCTCCCCTCTCACGACATCCCATTTCCCCTTTCTCTTTAAAAAAAAAAAGACAAAAATACAAAAAGTTGATCTATGCATCTTTACTGCATAAACAAAATAATACCATCTTATAAAATATATCATCAGATGACAACTAATATAGTTATAGCAAAATCAGACGAACATGTACTTAAAATGTAACCAAACATTTAAAATTGTGATAGGCCCTGTACTTAAAATGTTGCTATCTTGATACAGGCACCAATGCATATATATTCCTTGTGTGGTTCCATGGCATTTTGCTTCAGTGTATTCATGTGCAATTTTAAGAAAAATGTAGAATTTGTCTTATCCTGTAATGATTTATATTTCACTTATTCTAATTTAGTATTATTGCAAATCTTAATTGGAAATACAGCGCCAATTGTTTAGGGTTGCAACTGACCGATGGAAAAGACTACATTTGTTTCTGATACATAACAATTAGGTAGTGTGAAAAAAGTTTCTTCATTCAAGTAAGTAATCAGTGAAAATATTATTAGATTACTTATAATCTCTCATACTCAATTAAAATTGTTTAATAATCTTATGTAGAAACTAACGAATGATTATTTAAAGCTTTGAATATTTACTCTATATTTGTGCAGGTTGCTGATCTTCTGTCTGTCTCTAAGAAACAAACTTGTTTGCAAGGTATGATCAAAATAAGCTTAAAGAGGATCACCACTTTGTGCCCAAATGGTCGAGTGAAAAATCTCTTTTTAAACACTTTTTTATTATTTTGCGATGCTTGTTTTTTTCATGTTAGTTTTTTAGTCTTGGGCCCTTAAAATTGAGTCCCCATGTTAAGGAAATGATACATTTTTAGTGTCACATTTTTATGTATTTTAAAGAAAATTATATTTAATAAAATTATGTTATCAGAGGCAACCCACGTTTACCTTTTATATGCGCCTGAAAACTGTAGTTATTTTCACGCCCAAATAATAGGCTATTGTCACAACTCAAATTAGCCATACATTTTTTTTTTTTAATTATCCAAAGTGTGAGATTGTAAATTACATGACGAAAATCTTGATCAGAATAGGCAGGATTGCACACACTTGACGAAATTATGACCCCAGGAACAGCACTGAATCCTAGAAACTTGAATTTGGATCATATATAATAATATTATGTTACCACAACAACAATAACAAAAATATCTCCCATTTCAAATATTGTGCCTTGTGTCTCAATGTCTTTTCTTTTCCCACTAAAATCCAAGTTCCAACCTTAATTAGGATCACTTTATTTCAGAAGCTGTATATTCAGCTGCTAAATTTTAACATTCTATTTCCACCCTTTTGTTTGTGTTTTACTCCCTTCACAAAGAGTAAGGTTCAAGATCAGAGAATATCCATATATTTATTTACCAACAAACACATGAGGACATGCACGCACAAACACGAAGACATGGGGTTATAAGGTGGATCAAAAATGCCACATTCCATAATCGATATCATTTCGTAACAAAACATTGTTGAGCATGGGAGAAGCTACAAACCTTTCCTCATACATTCAACTAAAGCTCTAAGGAGGGAACAAAAAATATATATATATATGTATCTCTATATATACAACTACAATTGCACCATCCATAATCAAAGGGTTAGTAATGAGCAGGGCCTCAGAAGCACATACCATTAGAGTTGTCCTCAGAATTCCACTCGAACCCCAAGGCCCCAGTAAAAAATATTGAGTTTTAGATCAGCCCCCTTAGTCGCAAAGCCAATAAAAGCTACCCCCACGAGATTTTTCCATGCATGGGGCAACTCTTTCACGGACAACTAGCTCGAAACCAAGTTTAGGCTCTAGTAAAATCAGCTGTCTTCGTCTATTGCGCCAATATATGTGAGGTCTGTCCTCCTAACTCTGACAGCCCCCTTAAGCCAATTCAATGCCTTCAAATTAACATTATCACTGGTACTAACGCCAGCGGAGCTGGGTGAAGGCTGGCCCGACCCAGCTCCGTCCTCCAAAACGGTCCATTGGTCAATCTCCGTGCCAAATTCTTGCTGCAATATCTGTGGCTTCGTTTTCGTACTCGTGGCAGTACGTCCTGGCAAGACAGGATTTCTCTGAGGCAGGTTAGAATTGCTAGGATTTAATGAGGTTATTAGGTTGCTGGGTTGAAGACAAGCAAGGGCAGTAGGTGATACTGATGGAGGCTGGCAAGATATTGAACGCCCGACGGATGGAAGAAGAATTGGAATTGCAGTTTGAACGCGCCACCGAATTGTTTCGGGCAATTCCATGCGATCCAAGTCATTCTGCATATATTCATTATAGATAAGACATGCTATGTCAAGATTTGATCTTGACTTGTAACGATTCAAACTATAAGGCTTCATATGGATGGAAGGATTTGAAGTTTGGGATTTCAAATCCATAATAACAAATCCATTGAGTTTGTTTGTATGCAATGGATTTCAAATTCTTAGGTTGCGATTGGATATGTTTTCGTCAAGGAAGTTTTATTTTCACAAGAGAATAGTGATGAAAAAAATTTGAAAGAGGAAAAATAAATTTCGGGATTGTGATTGGATGAGATGAAAAAAAATAGAGAAATAATGATTGTATGTGATTGGTAATTGGAAATGTGTGAGTAGGTGAATAGTAGAATTCTGGAAAATAGGTAATAATGATTGGTAATTTGATGGTTTTAATTTAAAAAAACAAATAGATGTGATTGGTGTAAGAAAAAGTGAAAGTGGATAAATAATATTTGTTTCAAAAATTTCATTTCCACTTACATTTCTTTATCAAAAATTTCCACTAATCAAAAATTTCCTAAATATTCTTATATCCAAGCACAACCTTAGGCTCCTCTTTTGAGCTATTTTGTGAATCATTATGGTGGATATCAAATCCATCATAGATGGAGTCACTTGAAATCCTTTTCCCGAATCCTCTCTTCAAATCCAAATCCTTCTATCCAAATGCAACCAAGGGATAATTGCAAAAACTACCCTTGAGGTTTGGTCTAATTACAAAAAAATCCAATAACTTTCAAAATTATAAATACCACCTTAAGGGATAACAATCACCCCCTTGAGGTATGTATTATTGTATTCTCTTAACAGGTACCCCCTATTGAGAGTGCAATTTGTAAGATAAAAACAAAACTCAAGGGGGTATTTTATATTTATAATTTTGAACGATAGTTGGGTTTTGTTGTAATTAGATTGAACCTCAAGGTGTCTTTTTGTAGCTAACCCAAACTATAATTGTAACAGTTGTAAAAAGAAGAAAAAGAATTTGAACTGCAAAGCCCCCGTAGACTTTGACCGAGAAAATATCCCCTAAGGTGGAGCGGCAAATGAAAGAAATAAATGGAAGTCGGTTAAAGTCAAAACCTGCATGCTTTCCGCCAATTCACGATCAAATGCAGCATAGCTCTTGCCGCATTCAGTGGACTTGGAGTCAGATTTCATTTTCAACCAGCTTGGCTGGTGACTGCTCAGCAAAACATGCAGCACTAGCAACAAACAATCAAATAGACTTTCCCGCATGGAAATGTAGCAGAACTAGAACTCTCCATAAGAGACTCCACATTTCTCTTTGATGAAATCAAGGGATTATTAACAAAATGACGGGCATCTTCATGCACAACCCTGCTTCCAAGGAGACGTAAAATCACCGATGCGAGACCATATCTCATGCTACGGCCTGAAGGCTCCCTGAAAAGCATGCAATGCAATATCAGACATAATTATTAGCTGCAAATAAGCAGTATCGTTAACAGTTGCTACACATAGTTCAGATGATATTTACAGAAAAACGGTCAGACTAGCATGTAACATAGAACAAAAATCCACAATTTGATCAAAAGAAAATGATCGTAACTTCAAAGTATATTCACAATGGAAAACTAGAATGAAAAACTCGTTCACCCCATCAATGTCAAACAAAATCCAATAGGAGGCCATAATTGGCAAGTCGAAGGGCACGTGTATTTAAAATGGTCAGGATGGATATATTGAGACTCAAACCAAAATCATGACACTTTCTATCATATGCATCAACATTCTTATAGACGCAATAATATATCATCAGTCGGACAGAAATTCAAATTGGTTTCATAGAAAAATATACACGTGTAGTCTATGCAATACAACAAAAAGTGAGGATGGATGGACTAGCAGGAAATCAGACACAAAGTAGAACCACCTCGAGTAATTAACACAAACACCATCAGAAAGTGAAAATTACCTGTCTGCAGAAATAGTAGGGAGTAATCTGATCAAAAACTGCAATCGCAAAGCCATGGAGGCTCGCAATGCTGCAGGAGGAGGTGGAACAGCATCAGCTGATCCAGTTGATTGCCTAGATATCCCAGGACTAGCATTTTTCCCACTCTTACGACTGCCACTTCTATTAGCAGGACCTCCAATTGCAGGACTAGAAGTTGCCGCAGGCTTACTAACTCCACGAGTAACTACATTTATTTGTTGCTCAATATTGCTCATCTGCTTGATCATTTCACTTGCAAAATTACTACGCAAGTCATCAGAACCTTGATCCACACATGGAAGGATCAGTTCAAGAAGAGCTCTCTCAGTCAAATGCTGCTGACTGACAATGAACCCTTCAACATCCAAAAGACCAAATCCTTTTCCAAACTGGTTAAAATTAGTCAACTCATCAACAACTTCTCCTTCTTCAAGGGGCCCACCTTCAGATTTCCATTTTTCTCCCTTTGCTTTAGTATCAGCATGACACCATCCCCATGGTTTCCAGTATTGGGGCTTAAGAGACAGGTCTTTGAGCTCAGCAGCAATATTCATAACTTTCTGCCGAATTGATTTCTTACCATAAAGAACTTCTGCGCCCCTCAGCAACCATTTTGCTTGTGCTAGCATTGAATCCTCAAGCGACTTCCCCAATAGATGTACAGCTTCAGAGAATAAAGGAGCAGCATCAGGCCTGACCAATAACCTGGTAAGGATAATTTGAACAAAGTTGCTCTCATTCTCAGACGCAGTACTTTTATCAGGATGAGGCGAGAGAGATCTTATAGCATCAATCAAGGAGATATCATTCTCCATAATCTTTTCATTAACAGCCTGTTCATTTAGGAGGAGCCTGAGCTCAACCCACTGCCAATGAAATTTTGCAGGTTGCAGGGTATCCAAAACATGTATAAGTTTACTCATAAGCTTTTTCATGCTTTCTCCACATTGTTTTTTCAACTCCCCTTGACCAGAGTTCCAATTCCCCCCTTCCACTTTAATGACAGGTTCGGCATTTTACAATCTATGAGGGCATCTAGAAAAAGCCTAGAACGGAGAGGAACCAAGGCAGCAGCTTTCAAGTTGCTGTCTGAACCATATGATTGTAGCATAGATACAAATTCAGAATCAAGGGTATCAATGGCTATGAGATCGTATAACCCATGAGTTTTCGGAGACATATTTCACGAAAAGGCAGGTGCTTTATGGCATCGCCGATAGCGACAGCCAATAATTGAGACAATTGTTGGAAATCTTCACGTATTCCAATGCTAGCATCGAGAATGGGCTTCCATATCACAAATGCAAATATAGAATAGGCTGGTGGGAGGACCAATTTCAAAGATAGCATCCGCTGCATTCTAGAGAGAGCTACAATTGAGGGTTCACCTAAGAGCTCCACAATGAATCCATCAGAAACCGTCCTGCAATTTCCTACAAGCACTCTAAACCAGTTCACAGAAACTTCAATCAAATTATCCACCTTTAAAACCCCCATCGAGCGTGCATTCCCATTCACATTGGATTTCAGACTCCTTGCAAATTGAATTAGATCCAGCCCTTCCTTTATTCTAAACAGGGTAACCATTCTGTCCAGGCTAGCAACTCCTGCAGAATTGCCCCAATGACAAGTGCCGAAACAGCAGCCGTTATTCTTGCAGCTCTCCCAAGAACTACTTTATTGGGATTATTTAAACTTTCATTAGGAAGATTTGCATTAGAATCATGGGATTCAGGAGACATCTGAAACTGACTGCGAGGTGCCTTTCCATGGGCAAACGCTTGCATGAGAACAAAAGAAGCTTCTGTTGCAAGAGCAACCTCAAAGACCGGCTCTGACGTTCTCCAAGTGCTTCCTTCAATAGACATAGGCAAGTTATATGAATGCGTAAAATGCGCCGAGCAAAATTTAACGATCCAGAAGGGAAGAGGCATTTAAGTGATTACTGCCAGTATTTAGATCAGGAATTCTGGCAATCACATGCCCAACATTGTTAAGAATTGCAGCAATGGCAGAAGATACCAATGAAGGATCACCTTCCTGAGCAGCGCCACCAGTTTGTCTCATGCAGTCCAGCAATCCCATCACTATCTGGTGAGCTATTTGATAGACATCTTCCAACTTCTCCATGCTAGGACTTTTATTTATAGGCTTTTTATCTTTGCTGTAAAAGTACTGGAAAACTTCATCTACATGTCTCTGCACTATTTCTTTCATGCTCAAACCAACTCTAGAAACTCGAACACCATTTATTTTTTGACGGAAATAATCATCAAAATCTTCCACTCCGTTTGGAACACCAAGGCTAAAGCCAATGTCTCCTTCCAAAGATTTTCCGGATTCAATTTCAGAACTCTGTCTCTTATCACTAGTGGACTTAAAGATTTTTTCCCATTCAACAACACTAGATACATTGCTATACTTCTTCAGGAGGTCGCGGGCATAAACTAAGGCTGGTGAACCAGAAAACCGGCCCTTAGATGCCAAGAATGTGGCGGCACGACGCATTGTGGCAGACAACACATCAGGAATAAGATCAGCTGCAACAATTATATTTTCATAGCTGAAATGAAGAAAAATAAACGCATAAGATTAATAACAATCAACAACCTATCAACTTTGTTTGCACTCAATCCAATAGCCACTCATAAACAATGAGCATTAAGTTTATCCAAGAAAGGCGAAAAACCTGAGTTTGACCAGATATACACTGTTTTCTTGGGGGAGCATAAGAAAAATGGAAAAAATGATATGCTCTAATATCAGCTAGAAAGTAGTTTTAGTCACCAAACTACCCAACTGAATATTTCCAAAAAAAACAAAATAATACCTCAAAATTTCCGCAAAAATTCCTATGAAAGAAGTTACTGAGAAAGTTCGTATTTCCAATCCACCTTTCCTAGGAAAAAAAAGGCCAACGTAATCCAAAAACTCCTTGAACAACTCCATAGACCACAAAGCCAACATCTGTGCAATACTTCCCACTTTTTTGCTCTCCAAACAAGGATCGTCACATTTTTTCCTGTTTTCTTATTCTCCCCTTCCGTTTACTCCACGCCAAACACTCCATAGACCACCAATTCCATTTTCATAATTATTACCCGAATTTTGGGAACTTATGCAGAACAACTTTGCTCAATGAGCAAACTAGAAACTTTTAGAAGTGGTCTTTGGAATTTTCAAAAACTAAATTGCTAGCCTGAGGGCAGAGCCTCCGTGGAATACATAATTAGTTTAATAAAGAGAACTGAACCATGTCGAGTGGAAATTACAAAAGCCTCCTTTGATCAATAAATCCTAACAAGAACCATGCAGACATTAAATGAAAATAAAATCAAGCTATATCCAAGTTAATCAAACTCATATGATACAGTGAGTTTCCGTCAGTGGTTTTTGTACAAATGTCTTTTATATGGTCCAATGCATTCTTAACAAGTATGAAATGTCTAAAGAGTGATTAACAAAGATTCTAACGAGAGACAGTAGAGCAATGAAATAATGGTCACAAGTGCAAATAAGAAATTCAGTGAAGACTGGAATAAAAGCACACCTGCGGATCAACGATAAAATAAATGCCTCCCCAATGTCACACGCATTGTTCTCCGTAATCCTAGGAAGCATCATAACATTCCTGCTGGGGATGGAAGAACCAGGATTATTAGGGACTTTCTGCAACAACCATAGAAGAAACCTTGTTGCTGAAACGAATTCATTACAGAAGTCCATTATATACAAAATTGCCGATAATTCATCTTCACCAAGCCTCCAGTGGATGGAGCTTCGATCATCAGCAGCAGGAAACGGCCTACCATATTTACCAACCTTGGGTGTAGTCCTTTCAGCATCTTCAATAAGCTGTTTTACAACAGATATCAACCATACAGCCAATGTCCTCTTCTCTACAAACTGCATCTGCTTCAGAAGTTTTCCAATTGAAACAATATCTCCAGAGGGTGGTTTTCTGGTCTCATCAACTGATTTTGTGATATCATCAAAAACAGTTCTATGATGTGGACACCCTATCCTACTTTCACATATATGACTCGTTGATGCTCCCTGACTACCTTCAATTCGGGCAGCAGCTAATTGTGCAAGACTTTGAGTTTTACGAAAAGATTTTTGCCTACCCCTTGATGTCTGCTTGGCAGGCTTAGGAGGTGGTTCTGCTTTAAAAGATTCTATATTTTTAGGCCCTTTCTTATCCACCATATCTCTTCGTCGTCTACTGGATTTGACTGCAGGAATGAGCTCTCTTCACTTAACTTTTGTCTCTTCACCCTTCTGCATTCTTCACATCCAGATGTCTCTTCACTGTCATCTGGTCTATAAGGTCCACCAGGCCTCTTACTGCTCCCTTGAGATTCATCAACTCCGGCGTCTATCGACGCAGAAGAATGGGGAAGTTGTAATACTACAGAAATTGAGGCTTTTAATTCTTCAAGCTTGCTATCTCGTCAGCATCTGTTGTTGACAATTTGGACGTGGCTTGATACCAATGATCAACAGAAGATGGAGAAGCACTTCCACTTCCAGACCTATGATGATACTTCCGTTTCTTAGCTGCATTTTTTGCAGATTTACTGTGTCCTAATAGCCCATGAAGTACCATCCGGCGTTCGTTTGCGTAAACAATCATTGCCTCCAAAAGCGTTGGTGTTTCAGCAATCTGGGCTTCTTCCAGAGCATCACGAATATAGGGAGCAGGCAGTTGCTTCAAGAGTTTATAATGTCTCTTTCGCTTTTTAGGTCAGCTGTAGGCCCATTCCCATCCATTACTCCACTTACAATCAGCTGTCTGCCATATGCCAGGGGATTGAAAATACCAGACCGAATCAATTCTCTTATTAAAAGCTGCAATCTTACAAAACCTTCCCTATTATGCACTTCATGTTGATCAATCCAACATACAATAACATCGTGCAAAGGGCTAGGGCTCTCAAAAATATCTGAAATATCTCTGTTTTTCTGGTTCGAACTGTACAAGTTTGACATATTGCTTTTCTTCATTTTTAGAAGCCGTATTGCAATAAATATCTGAGAGAAGTCTTTTCTACCAGTGAACTTCAGACCATGAGGAGGCGCAGTACGAAAATCCCTAAACTCACAAGTTGCCCACTCACAAATGAAAAAAATGGAGCAAAGCAATGATGGTGTCACCATACCAATATGCTCAAGTGATGTATGCAAACAGGGGCTCACCTCAGCACTCCAATGTTCAGCGCAAACTCCGTCCCAGGTATTTTCTAGGAGCAAGTCGTATGGAATGCCAATATCTCCATGCATTAGAGCTTGGTCCAACACCTGCAAGGCTTTAGCTACATTATGACCAGGGTGGTTAGGTCTGACTGCTCTTAAAAGAGTCTCCGCACGCCTTTGGATTGATGACACCACACTTTGAAAGGTTAAGGACTCGGCTAGAACCTCATGATTTCTACTTCTAACTACACCAGCAACTTCAGTTTGACCATTCTTCACCTTCCTAGCGTCCCCAGCCTTTTTGGATAAGAAACTTCCATCATTTACGACATGACTAATCACACACCTTGGCAAAGGAAAACAATCCAAAGCAACAAAAGTATCAGGTACAGCTAGTATTAAATATCGAAGCATCTCAACAACAGAAGCAGTAGTGTATGCGTGCCGAGAATTATAGACAAGGTCAGAACCACCAGGAGAAGGCTCTCGGATGAACTGAATAGCTATTCCTACCAGAGTACATACATAAGTCTGAGATGAAACAACAGATTCTATGAAACCATATATAATGGGCAATAGCAACTGCAGAACACTGAGCAATTCCTTTTCCTGCAGTGACATGAATTCATGGATTAGAGCCCAAAACAAAAACATATTCATTACCAACAAAATATAGATAGCAAATCTTTCATACATCTAGGAAGTAAGCAGTTACGGTTGCGATTGGATATACTTTCATTTTGAAAATTTTCTTTCTGCCAGAGAATAGTGTGAAAATTTTGTTAGGGAGAATAAAAAAATATGGATGGATATGAAATGAAAATGTAATGAAGAAAGATGATGTGACATAAATATAGTAAAATAATAATTGGATACGGTTTGTAGTTAAGAATATGTGTGTGAGTGAATAGTGAAATTAATGGGAAAATGTGTAATGATGATTTGGTTTTTTTTTTTTTTTTTGAAAAGTAGTTGGATGTGATTGGTGTAAGAAAAGTGAGAGTGAGTGAATAGTGTATTTTTTGAAAATTTTGGTAGACAATCACATTTTGAATTGGAAATTTTTCTCTAGCAGAACGAAAATGAGAAATTTTGGTAGGCAATTGCAACCTAAGGAGTAGGATATCTATACCTGGAGCTGATTAAGAACCCAATCAATGATGAGAGAAGGAACAACCAGTCCCTCGGCTTGGTGCCAGTGAATAATCCTCACCACATACCACCATTTAGAGTACAGTGAAGGCTCCTCACCATCTATTACAGCTGAATATGAATCACCTTTTCGCTGAACTGAACCAGCAAAAACCATTTGTGGTGACCGATCTCTAGCATGCAAAGTTGGATTACTATTATTCCTTGTAATAAATTCATCCAGTAGACACTGCAAGTAGTGAATAACATCTTTTGTCCACTGTTCTGAACGGGAAAATTGATTTTTGTCATGATACCCGGCTGACGAATTAGAAGAGGTCGCATACGAACCTGCAAAATCAGGCGATAGTTCTCTAACTTCCAATATTTTGAAAAGCCAAATCAGTTGCCAAAAAAGCTTGCAATCACATGTTCTCTTAACCAAAGTCCATACCTGATTAAGATAAGTTACTTTGATGAACCACGTTGCTCTCAACAACGGAACATTATTTCTAGTTAGAACTTCAATAAGAGAATTCCGCCTATAACCATGAGGTACATGGTCGGCCAGTGAGCGCAATCTTTTGTGCGGTTGAGATAAACCCTGAAGAGAAAGCTCAGAAATGTTTTAGCAATTTCATTGACCTAGACATCTTGACATTGATGAAAATCAAACTTTTGACGATGAGAAACATCACATCCGCATCAAGAAAAACCCAGGCAGCAGGAAAAAGAGAGACAGAATATTAGTATCATGCTAGTCAACTAACGCAAAAAAAGCCTACAGAGTAAAATTTAAGCTGCTTATGGACAGGTTCAATGAAGTTGTTGGATCCACTAACTGCATCATATTTAAGAATGCCCAGATTAAATTCACCCAACGAAGTGGTACCATCAGCAAAATGGAAATCAAGTGGTGGGATCCACTTCATGTTATTTAAAACATCCCAGATTCAAATGCACCAAATGAAGTGGTATCATCAGCAATATGGAAATTAGAGAAACGAATACAGCAAGTTTTTTTCTTTTTTATCCTTATTCTTCTTGACATGTTATATCTTGATACAAATGAGAATATGGCTTTGGACCGTAAACGATGGCGTGATATGATCCATATAGCCGACCCCACATAGTGGGATTAAGGCTTAGTTAGTTGTTGTTGTTGTTGTTGTATTCTTCTTGACATTGACAAGACCGGTGACCATTGGCCAGCTCAAAAAACTGTTCCAACTTTGTACAGGAACAACTCAGAAAAACATGAGCATGTCATTTTTGTCAAATGACCAAATAAAATTTGCGTTACGCACTACAAATTTTTGATAAAAAGACAAGAAAATGTTACAGTAAACACTTTTGTTTGTCTGATTGCTGGAGAAAATACTATAGAAAAGAAAACATGGGGGAACATATGGTGTAAGCGCGGAAAACTCATTTTCTCACAAGATGGTGAGGATTGGCTCTTATTCCTTCTCCAACATACTTAACTCCTCCCCTCTCCCCTTTCTTCTCTTCATTTTTCCTTGGACACACTTAAATGTATTTTCTTAATTTTTCATTTTCCTGTTTCCTAACATTCTCCTTTCCTAGTCAAATCCTTGAATCAAACAAAGCATCAGTCTAAAAATCCCTAAGGGTATGTTTGTTTAGTGATTGGGGATGATTGGGGAAGTTTCGGGGAGAAGGGAGTTTGATGTGATGGATTAGGAAATGTGTGTATTAGTAAAGAAATGCATTGGAAAGCGTAATGTATGTTTGGATGGTGATTGGGGAAGAAGTTGAGAAGGAAATGTGATTGGGGTGAGTTAAACAAGCATAGCCTAAGGGAAACAATTATATATATGGCCAGATCGCCGATATCTTTGGTCAAAGTAGTGTGGTGCAAAAGAATATGAACAACTTCTTGCTTAAAAACCTATACTCATCACAACCTAAAATTTTACTGAAAACACCAAATCACCAACTTCGTCCTCCTACAGCCCTTCACTTCTTCGTCATTCCCCCGCCCCCTTAAAACTTCAAAAGATTACATCAAAAGCATTTAAAAAATACAATGCAGAAACTAAATGATACACAGGAAATCAACCTTAGAATCACTTGAACCAATTCGTAAAAATTTCAGCAGGGCCTTAGCAATCATAAAATATGAATGAAGACACAACTAAGGCATATATGATAAACTGTGTCTTGAAACCATATAGCATCATATGATAAAACTAGTCACCTTATATAACTATTAACTATAGATCATGTGGATCCTTAACGATTACGAATGTCGAAACTACAAATCAATATCAGTATTTATTGCAAATTGCTGTTTCTCATACCTATTAACCTGCACAGTATCCTCTTTTTTCATAAGGGTCAAATAGAACCGGAAAGTATGATGGCATAAAAGAGGATAAATTTGTCTACTCATGTAATCTCACTCGATTTCAATGGAAGTGAAATGACAAACCTCGATCCATTTCTTCCTGAAGTCTTCCCCGCATGGTCTTTGCTCAGGGAAGATACCAGGCTTGGTCAAAAGCGTACCAGAAAGTGGCACTCCATACACTTGTCCCGCCTGCATATGAAGAACATACATCAAACTCAGCTTCAATCATACTTGTTTATCAGTATCCAGTCTTGAAACATAACAAATTCATGTTCGTTGCAAACAGAGTGTCAAAATCGTTCTAGTTACAAGTAATGAGATAAGATTTATTCTCCTACTTCTAGGATGCAAGGGAAGAAATGCAACACCTTTCGCTTTTGGGCACGAGACTCATTGATAGTTCTGTGACATTTTCTGATTGCCTGAAAAAAAAAATTAGAGTACTGTTAGAAGTCTAATAACACCATAACTTACCCATAAAAGCCAATATGAGTATGCTCAAAAAGTCATAGAAAACATCAAACAACTAGAAATCTCCTAGTTTATATCTTCTTGCGCACCTCTTTACACTTGACAATGATGGGCTTTGTGAAAGCCTGGACCTGTGATAATGAAACCTCTCTAGCTTCCTGATTTTAGTTTCACCATACAAATAAGTACAAATACTAAAACGGCTGTCAGAGAATCATAATACCACAAATATTGACAAAAGGAAACGTAAAAACTACCTCAAGTCCTTCAACAGTCTCTCTGTAACCAATCTGCGCATACTCTCGGTTAAGTGTCTCCTCAGGGCAATTTGGAGCCTGTGGGTGAAAGTCAGGCGGCCCAAGTCTGTAATCATAGAACACAATTAAAGTAAGGCAAACAACGAAATTGAAAATAATATCAGGTGCAAGCCTGGGAATATTACGAATTCAAATGATGGAGAAAATCAAGAGGATATTTCTACTGTTGTGACACATAGTGCCTATAGACTGAAGGAAAGATTAAAACAACAAGCACACTCATTCAACAGACCAATAAAGTTGACCCAAAAAAGAAAAATAACTAGTTCAAAATTGAAACTGATATAGGTCATCTAACAATTACCGGGAATTCAGCTGTTCCTTATCGCACCTCAATTTGTATGGGGTTGGCTGTGCAGACCGTCTGAGATAACAAAATGAAAAAGATACTACTTAAGGGGTGAATAGATGTGACGGTTCCATAAAACAAGATAAACACAATAGCACACTACATAATGCTAAAATTAAATATAAAAAATAACAAGATAAACGGTATACTAAATGAGAACTAAAATACTAACAAACCTTTAACTTGCAATCCGAACGTATAAGTAAAAAGACACAATCTACTGTTACCAGATAGAGGGAAATGAATTAGAGCACAATCTAATAACTAAAGACTCTCCTCCAATGAAAAAAAAAATAGAAAAACAAAAAAGTACCTACAGGATGAATGGAAGAGCAATGCATGGTAAATCTAGGACTCATAATCCCATACCAAATCAGTAGTATTCATACCATAACTGATGGCAATTAATCCTACCCATTGGTCACAATACAATTAAGTAATAGACTGTGAACCTAATAAAAGATTATTTTAACTATTAAATAGAACCCATTCTAACCCCAATAGCCTTGGCATAAACTCACTTCCGCTATATCTTAATCCTCTTTTTATATCAGTAAAACTTTCATCCCTATAGTCAACCACTTCAATCCCTATTTAGGTTTCAAGCCTCCTTTCCTTCTAGGTAGCTAAATCTTTCAATTCATTGCTGCAGGTTGCTTCTTCATTCTTATAGTTTCTTATCTGGAAAAAGGCCCACGGTATAAATACAAATATTTGCTAATTCTGTCTGAAAGAAAGCTATTAAAACCAAATATAGACACTTTAAATAGGCAATTAACCTAAATAAACCAGGTTCAAGATCCTCACCATATCAATAAGAAAACCTGTGAATGTAACACTTCCACTAACAGCGGATAAAACTATGAAAAAGATAGTGTTCTGTTTTAGATATGGCTATTTCAGTCTAAATGTTCCAAATCTGTATCATATTAATGTGTTAATAATAGATGAGAATCTTGAAGCAGATGTAGGTTTTATTTTTCAAATATTGAAACAGTACAGGGAACCAAAAGTGCCACCTGAGGTAGAAGAAAGCATTTAAAAAAAAATTACTAAATCCAGATTCAACAGGCAGCATAACTTTAATTGATTATAAAGAAAGCTTTCATAATTTGAGGAAATATTTTACTGGTAACAGAACAACTAAATTTTTCAAAATTGACAGCAAATCAAACAATGATAAAGCTGTTTTTGCTCAATGTTCATCCAGGCAAATGATGAACTGCTATATACCAAGTAGATCCACCAGTGCACTTGCACATGCACGTCAAAAAACATGATATATAATGAACCCACAACAATCACTACCTCGAATTCAGTGAGAAGTTAGGAGGCAGAGCTGATGGGTCAGCACGGAATGTATCTCTTGCTTGTA
This sequence comes from Rehmannia glutinosa, assembly GCA_016081115.2. NCBI lineage: Eukaryota > Viridiplantae > Streptophyta > Magnoliopsida > Lamiales > Orobanchaceae > Rehmannia > Rehmannia glutinosa. Next base: position 36,828,200 of record CM071925.1, on the reverse strand, counting down.
TCCCAGTAATTGCACTGTTATTGACTGCACTAGTGCAGCTACCAGCATGATACCTTTGCATTTCTTCCAACAATCATCTGCATGCTGCCACCAGCATCGAGCAGCAAAATATATATGCTGGTGAATCTACAACAGTTGTTTCTTCACAACATTGCCACAATCCATTAGATAGCAGCTGCAAAAATTTTACAGACCTTAAAATCTACCAGATAAGAAAAATGCCAGTGGAACATGGCGATTAAAAGGTGGGGAGGAAAAAGCTAATTATTGAGTAAAATCACTAGCACAGTTTTCTCATAAATATACATAAATTCATACTTCTAGTACTTCCTTGGACCATCAGCAACCGCAGCAAAGCAAATTAGATTGTACATGATATGAAGAATGATATTTGGCATAAAGCTAATAAGTTAGAGATAAAAAGTTTAACAATGAGATAGATAATATAGACAGAAATATAAAGCATGCTAAGCAGCTAAGGAGTCATGAACTAGGTGGTCTCATTGTTCATGAGAATAATAGACTCATCAGCCAAAAAGAAGAAAAGTAAACCTAATTAGCAACCAAATCAAGAACAAAAAAAGTAAACATCAAGCCACTATTTTTAAATACTAATCATACCATATATAATGAATCCTCAATTAATAAGCTAAAGCTTCTTTGGTTAGCGAAATACTTTCCTTCAAATAAAGAAATACATAAATTGGAATCTTAGTCCGAGTTACACATAGCACATGAATATAAAGTATTGTTTTGCTACCAGAAATAATCTGGTCTGTATGTCAATAACAATGAAAACACTCTATCGTCTAAGCTTTGTGTCAAGGGATAAGAATATTCAACTCAGTTTCAATCATAAAAATGAAATCTTTGGACTTTATCTTTAATATAGCATGATAATAGACTCTGTTATCAGGAAAAAAACAACAAAATTGCATTTCTCACTAAAATCGCAACCATATAAAACATTTAGGATTCTACGGTTTGCAGTAAAATGAATAAGATTAATGAAGTCCCCCCCCCAAACGACGAATGATAGTCCCAACCAACTAGGAAATCGAGCACTTGGTTACACTCTTAATGTCAAATTAACTATATCTATTAAGTTAATAATTACTCATACAAAAACAAAAGTAGAAAATCATTTCAGAACAAGCAAAATAAAATGATCACTCCATCGCATCAATTTAATGCATGTGCTGCATCCCTAATTCCTGAGTTGACACCAAAAAAAAACAATATTGATTAATTCAACCATCAACCCATCAACAGAGTTCGTCAAAAAGGCAATCCCATGATAATCATTCTAACAACATCAATGAAAACTTGAAGAAATTTGCATCAATAGCTTAAACATATGAAAACTCAATCAAACGAATAGAAAAACCACCTGATTTTCTATTTTTACTAAACCAACATTCATCTAAACTAGAAAATAACTGCAAAGGAGCTAATCAGTATCCAATCATGCAAAGAACCAAAAACCAAATAACTTAAAGGAGATATTTCGACGTTCCCACAAGAGAAAGAAATCAAAATCAAAGCATACCTGATAAAGAAGAAGTCATAAATCCTAAAATTAATCGAATCCCTATTTACAATGAGTTGGGATTTTGAAGTATCATGAGTTCAAGATGTAAACTAGGGTTCAATGGAGCAAAGAAGCAAAAGCTAGGGTTTTTAACAGGATAACTCAAATCACGAACTGGAGATAAATTGAGGAATAAGAAAGAGAAAGATTGAGTATCAAAAACAAAAGGTTTACTGTGAGATTAGTGATTCGACAATCGAGTTGGAAGAATCAAATTAAGGAAAATTCCAGATTACGTAGTTGTTTTATTATTTCAGTATGTATCGATGTATGTATATATGTTGCTAGATATAGAAAGAGAGTGTAGGGAGACAAGAGGAAGTGATTTATATAATATATATAGAGACTATAGTACCCTTTACACAGAAATGAGAGTACTCAGTAAAATGACTTTGTACATCATTTTGCACCCAATAAAACAGAAATTACCACTTTTGCTACAAGAAAATGCAAGTTATCACTTTTGTGCCCAAATAAAATAAAAACTGTCACCTTTTTGCTCCCTTAGATAAGATTTTATGATTTATATTGATGCATTGCATCATATTAATTTTTTATCAATTTCAAATCCACTTTACATATAACTTCAGCACTACGAATATACTTTTATTTTTTTAAAATTAATTTTTTATATAAACATTTTTTTATTAGATTGTTAAATTTACATCAAATATACTTTTAGTTTTTTATTGTCGAATCAACTTTTAAAAAGGCATTTAGTTCAAAAGAAAAAGTGACGCTAACTTAATTGTTTGGTTTTAGTTTCATGGATATCAGTTTTATTGGAAATTTGAATAAAAGTTAAGTTTATTGATATGTTATTATTAAGTTCATACAAAATTAAAATATCATTATTGTATAACATATACATTTAATTTTTTAATGTAATCATCTATCTAAGCATATAAGACTATATTTTTCTCTCCAAAAAAATCTTATTCTAGTAAAAGTAAAGGCATCTTTTTTTGTTTTTGGGTACAAATCATGGGAGGAGAGGGGTGATGAGAATCGAACCTCATATATCTAGTTTGATTCCTCAAAAAATAGGGTTAGTCTCCTGCCAGATGGTCTAACGGATCTAATTCGTTAGATGGATCCAAATATCCGACCCGTCAGCCCACCAACAGCCCGCACAAGTACCAATACTACATCCGTTGGCCGCTGCTAATACATTTTAGGAGAGTTGTTAATACAGTTTAGGAGGACTACTAATACTTTTCGGATGGAAAACTAATATTTTTAGGGGTGCTACCAAATATTTTTCAGGATGACCACTGATACTTTTTGGGGAAGAACTAATACTTTTATGGAGAACTACTAATACTTTTTATAAGAAAAACTATTATTTTCAAGAGGAATACTAACACCATTTAATCGGAAAACATAATACTTTTAAATAAGACTACTAATACGTTTTAGTAGGAATACTAATACTTTTGATGGAAAAAATAAATATTTTTTAAGAGGATTACTGAAAAAACTGTTCGAGCAGATTAGTAATACATTTCATCGTTACTATTAATAGTCGAATACTTTTTTGAGGGACTGCTAATACTTTTTCAGGAGAAAAAGTTAATTATATTCAGGAGAACTACTAAAAAACTCTCCAGGGAACTACTAATACTTTTTCGAGGAACTACTAATACTTTTCGAATGCAATGTCCACCGGTGCATGAAATTATAAAAAAAAAAAAAAAAAAATCGGATGGATCTAACGGAAAAAGACCGTTAGGCGATTAATGTAAAGTTTTTGTGCAAAAAGTAAAGGCATCATAAATAGCATGGAAGTTCACTAAGGTGTGTTTCAAATTCCTCTAATTAAGATCAAATTATCCCAGGTTTCTTAAATCGATGGACCATTCCTTTTTGTAGGTGTCCTTTTTGTACTTTTCAAATTGATAAATTGTATTTTAAGTTTTCTATATCAAATTAAGGATTTGGGCTGCCATTTAAATTGGGGTTTTAAGCCAAAATAAAGAAAACATTAAAAATGCGAACTGTCAGCATGTAATGATAAGCTCTGGATTATTGGATTATATTTTGTGGGTGTAAAAATATTTAAATAGCTTGTTTACGAGGTGCAAATTGCATTTTACATTTAGTTTTGTTTGCTGACATTGGAAATCTGTGTGCCTATATTTGCAAACTTGTGTCTTTTTGCTGAGACAAAAGGGTGGACAAAAATTTCTTCATTTGGTAGTCTCACAGATGAAGGAAAAATTTGTGTTACTATTGTTTGTTTAATCATGTATTTCTTTATACTAGTAAAGTGAACGTTGCACGTGATCCAAATAATTTTAATAATTTAATTTAAATTAATCTTTAAATAGGAATTAATCATTATTATGTTATTTGTATTTATGATAAATGCCATTCATGTATTTTGATCCTAAAAGAAATTTTGCAAGACTAAAGTTAAACTTCTTTGTTTAGTGAAATATGATTAAGACATTTTTAATCAAAAACATGATATTTAAATAATATTACCGCTGAACAAAATACAATGGATATTAAAAAACTAATTGTAATAAATATATAAGTTATAATAAAATAAATTCCAAGAACTCATTTTGAATCAATGCATCTCTTATTTATTTTTCTGAGTGTATGCTTCTTCTTCATACTGAATTTTGAGATTTTTTTGCAAATTTCTCTTTGAATGTATTTTTAGCCCGAGCATGATTGATTGACATGTGGATGTCTTTCTATTTTTCTCAATCTCCTAAATGGGTGTTATCTTTTAAATCAGTTTGACTACAAGATTTAATTTTTCATTCACTGCATGTGTCTCTTTTAAGAACGACGAGAAAGTAAAATTTCATTTTATGTTTAGAAGCTTAGCTCCAGTAATATTATGATTCATGTTTCCTCTTTTTTTTTTATAAGTACATATCCTGGAGGGTAGGGATGAAGAGAATCGAGTCTCATATCTCTAGTTGGGATGAGGGTCTTAACCACTATCCAATTTTCCTCATGTTTTCCTTGATTAAATTAGATATTTATATATTTACAAAAAAAAAAGATAAAATAGACTAATCAATTATAATTAAAAATGGTCAATAAATTGATCCAATTTGAAAGAATAGTCACATTTGTATATCAAATAAATGATAGAACCACGTCATAAATTAGAGAATAAAAATTATAGAGGACAAATACTTGGATTAGACCGTCTAACGGGTCTTTTCCGTTAGACGGATCCGACATGGCCCAGAGTTTTCGTAATTTCATGTACCGGTGGTAATTTTGTAATATTATAGGGCGGTGTCATAGGATCTCCTGACCGGTGACATTTTTGTAATATTAGGGGTCTTTAAAAGTATTAGTTTTTTCTCTGAAAAATATTAGTAGTACATCTAGAAAGTATTAGTAGTGCATCAGTTAAGTATTAGTAATCCCCTTGAATAATATTTTTAGTAGCACTTATCAAAAGTACTGTAATAATCCACCTTATATGTATTAATTGTCCCCTTGAAAGGTATTAGGCAGTGACGTAATATTAGACAACCCTCAAAAGTATTAGTTTTTAACTTGAAAAGTATTAGCAATCCCTTGGAAAAGTATTAGTAATTCCCTGGAAAAGTATGAGTAACCCTTGAGCAGCTTTTTTAATAATCCTCATGAAAAGTATTGATTTTTCCCGTAAAAGTATTAGTATTCCCCCTAAAACGTATTAATAATATTATTGAAAAGTATTAGATTTTTTGATTAAATATATTTGAGTATTTCTCCTGAAAAAGTATTAGTAGTCCTCCCAAAAAGTATTAATATCCCTCCTAAAAAGTATTAGCAGCGGCCAGCGAATGTTGTGGAGTTAGTGGTTGTGCGAGTCAATAAGTGGATTGACCGCGGACCAGGTATTTGGATCCGTCTAAAGAATTAGATATGTTAGACGGTCTGATGGGAGACTAACCCATTATAGAGTGCATTACAAGATTTATGTTCCATTTTATTATCATTAAGAGCATGCACGACATCATAAATTTATTATTCCCACATAATTTTTTTATTATTGAGTGTGCTTATGTGATTAAGAAATATTCTAATTAACTTGTATATCAAAAAATTAGTTATGTCATATAGTAATGACAAATTTAATAACTGTAGAAAAACCATTAATTAATACATTGAAATAATAATATGAAGGACTTTAATTATATGTTTTTTATTATAGCTGAGATAATTTAAATAACTTGTAACATCGAAAACTACGTGTGTCATGTTGTTTCTTTCAAAAACCACTTAACATTTTAGAAATCCATACAATAGAGCATATCCAAAGAATAACCCTTCATTCCCCGGCAATGACGCCAAAATTTTATTCAACTGCTAAACACATGAAAGTCTAATGATCCTCGCAAGAGAAAAAGATCAATCGTTGGGTGGCAAGTTTACTCAAGTCATCTCTCAATGAAGACTTAGCCGACAAATAATTATCGTGCGTCACAAATAACAGGAAAAAAAATCCTAAACACTCTAACCAGATTTGTATGATTTTAATTAACTAAAGAAAAATAAATAAAAACACCAATTAAAACTAAATACAAATAAACCCGGTGAAAACGGTATGGATAAAACGTCTAGGGTTTCAGAATAATATCATCAAACTCTCAAGCAGAATATCAATCAATTGATCATGCGATTAACAATTAAAGCAAATAGATATAAACTAGGCCTAGGTCTGATAACTCTAGTATTCACAGATTAAGTCTATCCATAACCAATTTGCCTGATTGATTACTAAGTTAGATAAATACATTTCTGATTCATATATAACCCCCTAATTGAATTTCGTCCGGCAGTAATATCATCTATTGATCTCAATAATTCTATCAAAATAATCGAAAGTTGATCAGACAATATATTATAAAATAAAGCAATTTAATCAGAAAGGTAAATCCATCAATCCATGTTTAATGCTGTTTTTTAGGACATATCACTCTAAGTCAATGATATTGATAAAATCCTCCTTCCCAAGGGGGAAGTCTGCAAGTCTTCTTCTCCGGAAGCTGGAAATTCTTCAATTGGGAACTTGCCTGCACACGTACGCAATTGTTAGGGGGTCCTTGGGGATTGCCGAGGGAGGCCCCTCCGACGCTTAGGTCAGCTTGGTGATTGAGAGAAAATAATACAGTAAACGAATACTGAATTAAATGCATCAAAAAGTAAGGATATCAGTGGGTCGGGTCTGGGCCGGGTCAACCTGGACCGGAGACCTGATCCGTTAAGAAAATACAATACCCATATCCGCCCCGCCCCGCCCCACCCCACATCATCTAAGACCTATTCCGCCCGACCCATACCGTGTCTTGCGGGTAAGACCCGTTAGACCCATTACTCAAAATAGTGCACTCAAAACTTATATTATTTATATAATTTGTAGATATTATATGGATTATGAAATAAACACCAGTATATATAAATCAAAAGTTCTTAAACAACAATAAGACAATATAATCATTCTATAGATAAAATAAAATAAAAATAAAATAAAATAAAAATTATATGGGCCGGGTCCTGCCATACCCATTACCCGACCTATACCCGTCTAAAAATCAATACCCATTACCCGCCCCATACCCGTTTATTAGACCCATACCTACCCCAAATGAGGCGGGTCTGATTTGGGTTCGGGTTTTACACAGACCCATTGCCATCCCTATCAGAAAGTTATCAGATAGATCTTACTTACAAATGAATAGGAGGCACCTTTTTATACCTGGGAGATGGGCCCTGTGGGCCGCATCGGAGAAATCGGCCTATGGGTCAGTCCGTGTAGGAGAAATCGCCCTATGGGCTAGTCCCTGACTCCTTTGGGACGAGTTATTTTATTAAGATCCCATTGGGCAATTAATATTTAATTAATATATAAACCGAATTATATATTAAATAATATTAGGAAATTTATCATTAGATTTTGATGATACCATGTAAAACTTAGAATAGGAAGTTGGCACCCCATTTTCCTTGTATTTCTATTTGTAATAGATAGGATTGCATGAGCTGAGTGAAGTCAGCCATGTTGAAAAATACAAGAGTCAACTGAAGACTGAAGTGAAGACCCAACTGCGTGTCAGCTGAGTGTAGTCAAGATGGAAGGCACAGACTCGACTGAATAAGAGATTCAGCTGTGGGACAGTTGAGTAAAGGATGAAGAAGTGACAACCAAGTCAGTTAAGAGTCAAGTTTGCCAGTTGAACTGACAGTTGAGTCATTCCTAAAAGATTGGAGCAGACTCAAGTCAAAGGGGTAAAGGCAGCTGTCAAGTCAAGTCGACTGAAATTAATTTGTTGCACAGAAGTCAATGATATTACTTAAATTAGTAATACGTCCATGCTGCCATATCTAAAAGTGCTCGTCCCAGAAGTGTGCAAAAGGAATAAACCAATGGGAAGCACTGAGCTTGTGTCAGGTCCTGAAAAGCTGCATGCAATATTTAATACGAGGAAATGTCACCATCACAAGCAGCAAATCGAGAAAAGACAAGCCAACGAACAAGAAGTTTTATTTGAAAATATCATATCTCTTTAACGGGCAAATTTTCAAATAAATACTATAAAAGGCTGAGGAAGCAAATGAGAAAAGGTAACCGTTCTTACAAGCAATACAAACAAGCAAAACTTGCAAATATTCTCTCAAGCTTTCTAAGATATTCCTCAAGCCTAAAATCGAAGGAATTCGATCCAACACATTCAGTGAAGGAAAGAATACTTCATCAAGTTGAAAAGGAAAAAGTTTAAAGAACTTAAGGGGTCTACTCTTCGCGGTTGAAGGAGCTGTAGTAAAGTTTAAGGTCGAACCAGAAGATTTGAGCTCACTGGAAGGTTGTGTGATCAATTCCAAGGGTTCAAAGGGAGCTGAAGTAACAAGGCAACTGTCTTGTGAAGAAGCTGAGTCCCAGGAGCTGCTAGATGTGTGATCGTTGTCTCGGACTGATAACTGCTTTGTAACATGATCTGTTACTTAGTGGATTCTTCCAGGGGTTGGAGAAGAGTGGATTAGAGGAATTACCCCATACTCGAACCACTATCAAATTTGCTTGTGTCATTTTACTTACAACACTTTATTTTCTTGCATACTTTTGATATATGTTGTTAAGTTAATATTGCTAACCTAGCTGATAATAATATTGCTAAAAACGAGTGTTAAAAACAAGTTTGAAACAACAAGGGTGATAAGTCTTCCGTTGAACAAAACCAAATCAACTGTTAATCTAAGTGTTAGTTGATCACATCTAAGTTATACTATCAACAGCTCAGTCGAGTCTGTTGAGTGGGTAACTTTGCTGAAGTAAGCCAACCTAGATGTCCCTCAAACACTTAGCTGATTTGAGTCAACTCTGAAATTATTTAAAGGACTAAAATTCAAAAATTTGGTAAGATTTATTCAACCCCCCCTTCTAAACCTTACAACTCACCCCTTGGGACCTACAAGTGGTATCATTGCGGTTGATTCATTGAGCCTTCCACACTGGTTACTGAACTAGATATCAATCTAAATCATGGAAGCGAATCTAACTCGTATTCCCATGTTCACCGTGGAAGAGTTTGATGATTAGAAAATTCGCATGCAGGCTCACATATCAGCCTTACACGATGAAATATAGCTAGTGATAGAAGATGGGCCACTGCAAATATTAAAGGTCAACACTGCTGTAAGAAGAGCACCTCCAGCTGAGGGAGAAGATGCTGCAGCAGAGCCAAGACCTGCTATGGTTGAAAAACCATGCTGTGAATGGACAAATAAAAATAGAAAACGATACAACCTTGATAATGTTGCCAAGGACATTCTCTACAAGACTTTGGACAAGGCTATGTTCAACAAAGTCAAATCATGCAAATCAGCCAAAGAAATCTGGGATAAGCTAACCCTGATTCGTGAAGGATTAGAACAGATTAAAGAGAATAAATTAAATGTTGCTGTTCAAAAATTTGAAAATTTTAAAATACTTGCAGGTGAGAGTCTGGATTAGCTGGATGCCAGATTCGCAGAAATTACAAATGAGCTTTCAACTCTTGGGAAGGAGTACACTCAAAAGGAGATGTGCATGAAGATTTTAAGATCCCTCCCAACTGAGTGGGAAATGGTCATGGCCCTGAGATATTCCATGGACCTCTCCAAAACATCAAATCATGAGCTATTCTCAAACCTCAAAGCTTATGAGTTTGAGCTAAGATGAAAAGAGCAAGAGGAAACAACTGTGCCCAAGACAGCTGCATTATTGGCCAGTGAAGGGAAGAAAGTTAAGCCAAAAGAAACAATTGACCAAGAGTAAATTGCTCTCATGGTAAAAAGATTCAACAAGTTCTTTAACAAGAACTAAAAAAGAAACAAGAGTGAAACCTCTAGAAGACATTCCGCGCCTTCCAAAGCAAGGGAGGATAGGCCACCCAAGAGAGCTGAACATCAAAGAGCTGACTATCAGAGAGCTGATAATCATAGAGCTGAGAGAGCTGACTTGTAGAGAGCTGAGAACCTGTGTTGGAACTGCAGACAACCAGGACACTTTGTTGTTGACTGTTTTTATCCACCAGTCAACAAATACAGAATTGAAGAGGATAGAAGAGTCTTCAGATAAAGAAGACATGAAAAGAAGAAAGCCATGTTGGCTGCTGAGACTGTTGAACCAACCAAGTGCAAGGAACCAGCAAACTCAGATAGTAGTGAAACATACTACTCCAGTGATACTGAGGAAGAGGCTATGATTTGCCTCATGGCTAAAGAACAAGACTTAAAAGATCAAGAAGACGAGGTACACTCTAACTCATCTCATTCAGATTCTAGTGATAATGATTGTGACACAAACACTTCATCACCCATAGATCTTTATGATTCATTAGGCGAAATGATGAGAGACTTTGAGCACATCAAAATCTCACACACACTATTAAATGAAGAAAACAACCAGCTTAAATGCCAAAACTCATAGCTGACTAAAGAGATTAGTACTCTAAGTCACATAGCTGATAAGAATACCAAGCTGAAGGCTGAAAATGCCAAGATCCAAGCAGAATTAATTGCTACTGAAAAGAGAGAAAAATATCTTAAAAATGTGATTGCTTCATTTACAAAGGCATCCAAATCATTGGATGAAATTATAATGAGCCAAAAGGAGTGTGGAGATAAGACAGGTATAAGATTCAATTCCTTTGTGCATGATCAAGCTCTAAGAGTGATTTTGGAGAAATGATCCTCAAGTAATGGGGGAGTCCAAAAACCCAAAACACCATATGTTGCACCAACACCCATACCAAAATACAATCACAACCATACTGGCCTTGGATATAAGGGAAAAAGAAAGAAGCCAATAGAGTATGTTGAAAAGACAGCTGAAACAAAATTCAGAACAGTCCATCAGCAGACTCCATATAGAAAATACTATGTGAAAACTAAGCAGAGCTACCAAAAACTCCAGAGATTTCAGCAAAGAAATACATATGATGGGAATGGTAGAAACTATCCCAACCAAGCTGATTGGAACAACCGAGTGAGATATCAACAAAGACCTATGGGATACAAGCCAAAATGGCAAAGACCTCAACCTCAACAAAGGTCATTCCCAAGACAACAGAGCTATTATCAGCACACATATGCACCCAGACACAAAACCCATCAAACACAAAAATTCCACTATTACCCCAAGAAAGCAAATGGTCAAACAAATACACAGGCATACAGACAAAAGAGACAGCTGCATGATCATAAAAATCCCATGAAATTGCTAATGTGCACTATGATTATGGAACTGATAGATGGCAATCTCTTAGAGTCAGATCATCTGGTTATAAGTTGGTTGGAGAATCTTATAGCACTATCCCCCCAGGACCCAGACAAGTATGGGTACCTAAAAATTAATTTCCTTGATTTTAGGTTCAAGGAACAGCTGAGTGCCAAGGAACCTGGTACATGGATAATGGTTGTTCCAGACATATGACATGAAACAAGAGAAATATATCAAAGTTCAAGGAAATCAAAGGTGCAAAAGTCATATTTGGAGGAAATGAAGCTCCAGGGGAAATCAAAGGCACATGATCCATAAAGAAAAATGGATTGGAGATCACATATGTTGCATATGTTGAAGGTCTTAACTTCAATTTTCTGAGCATCAGCCAACTCTGTGACAAAGGCTACAATGTGGGATTCAACATGGGAGTTTTCCAAATCAAGGATACTTAATCAAATGAGATTGTGCTACAAGGAACAAGGCATAAGAACATGAATGTAGTGGATTGGTCAACAACTACACCAAGCACGTGTCTGCTAGCAAAGAGTACAACCGAATCAAGTTGGCTGTGGCACAAGAAGCTGACTCACCTGAATTTCAAGACAATCAACAAGCTTACAAGGAGTCATCTTGTGGAAGGATTGCCTGACTTAGTGTACAAGAAAGAAAGTATTTGTGATGCATGGCAGATGGAAAAGCAAATCAAATCATCCTTCAAGGACAAGCCAAGTCCTTCTTCAACAAGGATTTTACATCTGTTGCATATGGACTTATTTGGTCATGTTTAGCCAACTAGCATCAGTGGAAAGAAATACACCTTAGTGGTGGTGGATGATTACTCAAGATATACATGGACAATTTTCATGTGTAAAAAGAAGGAAACACTGCAGAAATTGCCTCAACTGATGAGAAGAGTTCAAAATGAGATAAGTCAAACCATTATAAAGATAAGACCTGACAGGGGAACAAAGTTTGTCAATGGGATTATAACTCAATATTGTATTGAAAATGGTGTTGCTCATGAGTTGTCAGCTGCTAGAACTCCACAGTAGAATGTAGCAGCTGAAAGAAGGAACAAAACTCTCCAGGAAGCTGCTAATACAATGTTAGCTGAAGCTGGATTGCCTAAGAGATTTTGGGCTGAAGCCATAAATACTGCATGGTGTACTCAGAATAGATGCATGATCAACATGCAATTAACCAAAACTCCCTATGAGATTTGGACAGGGAGAAAACCAAATGTTGGATATTTCAAGATGTTTGGATGTAAGTGCTTCATCCACAACAATGGCAAGGACATCTTGAAAGCTTTTGATGCTAAAGCTGATGAAGGTATTTTTTTGGGATACTCAGCTGAAAGTAAAGCTTATAGAGTGCTAAACAAAAGGACTATGGTCACAGAAGAGTCTATCCATGTGGTATTTGATGAGCCAAAGGTAAATGGAGAAGACATAAATGAGTCAGCTGAGAAGCAGAATCAACCAACTATACAGAAGAGTCCCTATGTTGATACAGATGTGAGAGCATTAAATCCTGAAGATGATGAGATAGCAGAATCTCAAAGACAGCTGGAAAGTCTGCAGCTGAATGATGATGAAGAACCTGCTCAAGACAACTTAGCTGCAAGACGGCTAAATCCAGTAGACTTACTCCAACCAGATGTGAGATGGCTGAGAGACCATCCACCTGAGTTAATCATTGGAGATGTAAGGGATGGCATAAGAACCAGATCCAGAGCTCAACATGAAGCTATGTTTACTTGTTTCATTTCCCCAGATAGAGTCTAAAGATGTGTCTCAAGCATTAAATGACACACTAGATTCAGGCTATGCAAGAAGAGCTAAATCAGTTTGAAAGAAATAAAGTTTGGGAATTGGTTCAAAGACCTACTCACCAAAATGTTATTGGTACTAAGTGGATATTCAGGAACAAGATGAATGAGGAAGGATCTGTAGTTAGAAATAAAGCAAGATTTGTAGCCAAAGGGTATTGCCCAGAAGAAGGTATAGATTTTGATGAAACCTTTGCTCATGTTGCTAGATTGGAAGCAATAAGGATGTTTCTTGCTTATGCTGCACACAAGAACTTCACTGTGTATCAAATGGATGTGAAGAGTGCATTTTTGAATGGACTTTTAGAGGAAGGAGTCTATGTTGAACAACCTCCAGGTTTTGAGCAGAAAACTATTAGAGATAAAGTCTACAAGCTCAAGAAAGCATTGTATGGTTTGAAACAAGCACCAAGGGCCTGGTATGACACATTGACTCTGTTTCTAATTGACAATGGATTCACCAAAGGCAAAGTTGACAGAACACTCTTCAAAATTTAAGATGGAGAGATTATACTGCTTGTTCAAATATATATGGATGATATCATCTTTGGATCCACAAGTAAAGAGTTGTGTCACAAGTTCTCAAACCTCATACAAGGGAAGTTTGAAATGAGCATGACAGGAGAGCTGACTTTCTTCCTAGGTCTTCAAGTCAAGGAATTCAAGGATGGAACCTTCATAAGTCAAACCAAATATACCAGAGATTTAATAAAGAAATTTGGTATGGAAGAGAAGTCATCAGTGAAGATTCCAATGAAAAACTTCAATTAAGATGGATATGGATGCAAATGGCAAAGATGTTGATCAAACTAGATATAGAGCCCTCATTAGATCATTGCTCTATTTAACAACAAGTAGACCAGACATCACCTTTGCTGTAGGTGTATGTGTTAGATTTCAATCTGCAAATAGAGTCACATGACTGCAGCTAAGAGAATCCTAAGGTATTTGAAGGGATGCCAAGAAGTTGGCTTATGATATCCAAAGGATGGAGGATTCAAGCTGGTAGGCTACTTAGACTCAGATTATGCTGGATGTAGAGTGGACAGGAAGAGTACTTCAGGTACCTGTCAAATGCTTGGAAATAGATTGGTTTCTTGGTTCAAAAAGAAACAAAATTCAATAGCTACATCCACAGCTGAAGCAGAGTACATAGCTGTGGGCAACTATTGTGCCCCAGTTCTCTGGACGAGACAACAGCTGGGAGACAATGATATAGAAGAAAGAGAAATTCCAATTATGTGTGATAACACAAGTGCTATTGCAATTACTCAGAATCCAATATTTCACTTAAGAACCAAGCACATTGATGTCAGATATCATTTTATAAGAGATCACGTTGAAAAGAAAGACATCACTTTGGAATACATCTCAACCAATAAGCAGTTAGCTTATATATTCACTAAGCCTCTATGTGAATCAAGATTTGAAGAGTTTAAGAATGAGCTGGGATTATTTGAGCTGAGTTAGGAGACTCAGAAGACTCAATCATCAGAGACCAAGAATAGAGAAATGAAAATTAGCAAGTTTCATTTTCCAGCGAAGTGAAAACAAATTAAGATGAGAAATCAACAGATATCGAGTTAATGTGACGGTGAGTGATTTTATGTGAAGAGAGAAGCAGAGTTGAGTCACTTTTGGATGATAGCTGAGTTATTTATGAACTAAGTGACAAAAATACAGTCGTTTTCTACGAGCGGGAATGTTTTGGACACTACTTCAACATAATTGTGGTTTCACTACAAAAGTTGCACACGTATAGCCTATGATTTGATATAAATGCTGCTGCATTTAATGCGGGGAAATTAATGCAGTTTCAAAGGTTGAATCCTGACCGTTGATTTTGATTAAGTTTTTTTCAAATTCCAAAACAGTCCTTTCATATCCCATATAAACCAAAACCTCCTTTCTCTCTCCTCTCAACATTCTTGTCTTCAGCAAGCAAAAGCAAGTTTTCTCTCTGCAAAATTCTAAAAACCCTAGTTCTTCAAGCAAGATTTTTCATTTAATCTATCGGTTATTTTTCAAGGAAATGGATGCCATATGACTTCGTTAAATGTCTGAGAAGATCCACTCTGGATCGATAGTAGACTTCGAGGGTATGCTGAAACAGGGAGCTGATAAGGCCCTGGTTAAGAAGATCGCTAAGAAGATAGAGAAGTCCAGTCTGAAGGGCTTTCTTACGATGGAGTTCTCTCATACTTATTCTGAAGAAGTTGCCATGTTCTACGTGAACGCGGAGGTTCACGATGGCGAGATTCGATCATCTATCCACATCAAGGCCATAAAAATCACTTCTACGGACCTAGTTGAGCACTGCAACCTGCCTTCAGAGTGATTGAAGAAAATAACTGAGAAAGATGTCAACTTAGCTGTTGCTTGGAAAGCGATTGCCAAGCCTGAGTCAGCTGCGAAGGCTGTTTACACAGCCAAGAAGGCCCTGATCAAAGAAGATTACCATAAGTTGATGGACAACGTGTCCAAGTGCATTGATATGAAGTTTGACAGCTTTAATCAGCTATCTCGGACTAAGATGATTGTGATGGCTGCGATCATGGAGGAAAAGAAAGTAAACTGGGCTGAGTTTGTTTTCAGCCGCATATGTCAGAATGTGCTTCACAAGACCATTACTGGTGATGGTTTATTCGGAGGCTCGTTGGGATATGGCCTGGTGATTAGCCACCTTATGGAGGTGAAGGGGATTGCCTTGAGGCATGGAAAGCCTTTCCATGTCAATGAGAAGATGTTCAAGGCTAACCTTTCTGGCGCTCAGAGGCAAGCGCATGCACAAAGAGATGACACTAGCGAGGGTGAATCAGCTGATCTTGTTCCAAAAGACACAGCTGCAACTGCCCCAACTCATTCTCCTAATGATGCATGTAAAATATATGTGCATTTAGAGGCTTAAAATGGTATATATTTGATACATTTGCATGTATATTCAGTGTGCTTTGGTTGGTTTCTTTGTTAGGCGTGATACTGCGTATTCTTGCAACTTCTTACAAGAAATGGATCTAAATTGGATAAAAAGCGATATCAAGTTCCAAAGTATAGGTCAAGAGCTAAGGTACGAGCAAATATGTGAAGGAAAGAAGCATGGATGATCGAACAAAAGGGAATTTCCTTCAAAAACGTCCAAATGCGTTAAGAGTTTCCAACACTGGCATGGTTTAGTATTTTGGCCATAACGTTCTCTACAAAATTGATATTGAGGTGATTCAAGTGGATTTGGGAAAGCTAAGAGAAAGGGCTACAACTGTAATGAAGACCCCAGAAGCAAATTCGGACAAAAACACTTCACATGGCCGGACCGTGTGGGACCATATGGCCATGTGACATACCCGTGTGAAAAATGATATGTCCGTATGAAGTCGGGAAGAAATAGGGGACAGAAACAAGCCGCACGGCCGGACCATGTGGGGCCTACATGGGCGTGTGAGGTTGGTCTAAGATAAAGTCACTCACACGGTGGGGCCATGTGGTGCACTGTCTTCGGATTTCGGTGTCCTTTTCCCACTCTAACTCTGTAAGTGATCTCTCCAAGCATCTACAGAAGAGACCCAAAGGCTGCACGAAAATTACAACATTCATACCACATACAACACACCAAATTTCACAGGAATACAAGATCCAGGGTATTATGAGAGAGGAGGACTAGGTCACGAAGAACACCACAGGGCTTTTCGTATCTACGGGAGCACAAGAGCCTCGAAGGCTTGGAAGGAGAATCTATCCTGACAAGAAGGGTTTTCTTTCTTTGTCTAGATCTCTTGTCTATGCTTAAACGATGTCATAATGTTGATTTTGAATTTATCTATGAATTTGTTATCAATGTTTGGCTAATCTTTCGGATCTTAGGGCATAATTAAAATGGTTGATTCATGTTAAATCTTGATTAACTGTTCTCTTAATCGATTCATGTATTCTATTTTATGAATTCGAGTGCTTATTCTTAATTGTCGATTATTTGGCCAATAATTTTCATGTCTTACTTGTTAGTCCATAATCCGAAAGGTGAGTTCTAGGAAGACGAAAATCAAATTCAGACATAAACAAGGTAATATAACGGGAGATTACTTCTATTTGTGGGGAGTATTTCAATTCAAAGATCTTTTGGGACTTAATAATAGTTGTGATGGATCGGGAGACCTCAATTATTATTAATCTACTATTTATGAGCCACCCAGGAGGGGGAATAAACTATTTTAGGAATTGAACCCATAGAAACGCATGAAATGGTTATTGAAACTTTAATTGGATTTAATATTGAAGAAACATGTTGAGATTATGTGCCTAAGGTTGCTTCCGTGGTTGTTGAAAATACTCGCGGGGTTCACAAATTTATTTATATTTCTTTCATTTTTTTGATTTTTATATAAACTTGAGATTCGGCCGCTTCAATAAAATTGGAATACGATGTTATTATAGCCTAAGTGTTTCGTAGTCAATCCCTGAGGAATACGACCTTGCTTGCCATTATCCTATAAACTACAATATACACTTTCAATATAGAGATCCAAACAAATTTTTGGCGAACACCTAAGACAACTCAAAAGAAGAGAGCTGTTGCAGCTACGAAAGCTCCTGCCCCTGCAGCCAGTCCCAAGAAAGCACCATCCTTAGCAGCCAAATCCACCCAAGCTCCTGCCCCTGCAGCCCAGCTAGAAGATGCACCTGCCCATGCAGCTGAGACCGAGAAGGTTACATCTGCACCTTCTCCGGTTGTGAAGAAGAAATGCTCAGCTGTGCCCCACAAGCCAGCTACAGCAAAGAAGACAAAGATGGTGGAGCTAGAGCCACCAAAGAAGCTGAAGAGGAAGAAATTCATCTTGTTAAAATGCAAAGAAGGAGACTGTATAAGAAGTACGAGTTAGAGAAAGTTGAGTCCGGTACTCAGCGTACATGAGAGAATGCTGAAACTCAAGAAGAGCAGTCGAAGGAAGTTGTTGGTGGAGAAGTGGTCACAACGGAGGTGGAGAAGACTGCTGATGTAGATCAGCAGACTGTTGAAGACCCAAATGCTCGAGAGACAGTTGTGGAGGAACATGGAGCTAAGACTGCCGAGCACATTGAAGAAAGAGTTGTCCAGTTGCCTCAGACGTATGCTAGAGAACCTGAGGAAGAACATGCTCCACTCGCCACTATTCAGGAAGAAGGAGATGATGATGATGTAGTAATGCTATCTCATGTTTATCCTAATATCGAGGAGAGATTGAGGGTTTGGAGAAGTTGGAAGCTGAGTTACTCACGACATCAATTCCAGCGCCTGGAGTTTATTGAAGAAGAAGAGGAGCTCTTAAGCTTCTTGGGCAATATAGCCATCAACTCTGCCCTTGATCCTGACTTTTGCATGACCATTCTCTCTCAGAGGAGGGATGAAGAGAAAGAAAGAGCCTTGGAGAAGGCAAAAGCTATTGAAGAAGCAAAGAAACCTCACTCTTGTCCTTTCCCTGATGCACCAAAATTTTCCATGGACTCGACTGACAGTAGCGACAGTGACATCAAGGAGATAGACCATGCTTTAGCAGCCGAGAAAGAAGAGTTCAAACAAGTTGTTTAAGAGTCAAAGGAGATGCACGAGCAACAGTTGCATGAGGGTCCATGAGAGTCTTCTCAAATCTCTCCTAGCCTTGACATCATGGATGTGGTGCGAACTATTGATGCCACCACATCACTAGTGCACTCTGAAGATGGCACCAGTATAATTGGCGATGAAGCTAAGGATGGTGAAGAGGCGAGCACCTTAGCCAAGCCAACTCCTGCAGAAGGTGTTGAGACACTTGTCCACACGGCTGATCACTCAACATGAATAATAGCCGAGTCTCAGGTGTTGAGTAACCCCACTACTCATGACTCAGTTGGTGCGCCAGCTGAGGGGGAAACTCTCACCACCATAGCTAGGTCGGAGAATGCTATGGGCGACCAATCAACTATGAAGTTTGGAAGCGAAGGAGAG
This sequence comes from Rehmannia glutinosa, assembly GCA_016081115.2. Classification (NCBI taxonomy): domain Eukaryota; kingdom Viridiplantae; phylum Streptophyta; class Magnoliopsida; order Lamiales; family Orobanchaceae; genus Rehmannia; species Rehmannia glutinosa. The sequence continues at coordinate 36,809,098 of CM071925.1, read as the reverse complement.
AACCTAAATGTTCAGCAGAGTGAAGTTAACGACGCTCAGATGGTTCAGACTGTCTCATCTGAGACTTCAACTGCACTGCAGGCCGATGATGCTGCTGAGGCAAATGATGGAAGCGAGGCCATGGGAGTTGAGACTCCTAGCCCTGAAAGTACAATCCTAGGAGTTGAGACTCCGAAGGATGCCATTGAAGACCCCATGACAACTCCGTCTGCTAAAGGAATAAATGTCCAAGACCCTGCTGCGGTTGAGACTGCACACAGGGATGACCAAGGCCCATCAGCGGTTGAGACTACTGAGGGTAAAGAAGGCTTAGAGGAGGTTGAAACTTCCCTGGGTAAAAAGACTGCTGAAAATGAGCCTACTCCTCATGTGGAGGTTGCTAAAGAAGAAGCAGATATCAGCGCCTTTCATGATTCCCAGGAAAATATAGATACTGAATTCTTGGAGTCCGACGATGGATCTGAGTCCACACCAATTGACACATCCACTAAGGACACAGCTGATGAGGATGCTCATGCCTCTAGGAACCAAGCCAGTGGCAAAGCTGCTCCGATGCGATTTATATCGGTTGATGGGCCATCCCCAATGGCACCATCACACTCCGATGAAGCTGATAAGTCAGCTGAGGAACAAACAACTCAAAAGGAAGCCACAACTGATACCAAGGAAGTTGTTAAGACATCTGAGGATCAGTCAGCTCAACAGGCTAACACATCTGCTCAAGATGTCGATGAAGCTGAAACAACTGAGGCACATAGAGTTGAAAATATTTTGAGGGAAAAGGGAAAGGCCCCATAAGCTCAAGACGTGGGCATCCCTAGTTTCCCTGATGAACTCTTTGCGGGAATATTTTCCGTTAAACGTCCAAATTCCTTTTGAAGCTGAATCAACTGCGGAACAAGCCTGATACAATGTCCAAGTACCCTCAGAAGAACTCCGAGCTCCAGGTGAAACTGTAATTGTGCCTATTGGGTTCAATTTTGATGCAGTATGGCCAGAAGATCAGTCCGTCAAGACATATAACTTTAGGAAAGCCATTAAAGCCATATGTGCTGAGATAGAGAAGATAGAGCGTGGCTTTGCATCATTGGACTAGAGGCTTGATAACAGAGATGCTACAATCATCGGAGATATCAGAGGAACAATTCTGCGCATTAGAGAATGGGTTGGACAAGTGAAGGCTTTGAGGCGTGAGCAGGTCATCTACTTCAAGTCCTTATTTGCAAAGATGGTGATTTGGAGCTCCGACAACCTCAAGTTTCAGCAGAGGCAACGAGACTACATATTCAGGATTGATGAGTCACACAAGTCTGATATGGAGTTGCTCAAGCTGTAGCATAAGAATGAAATTGCAAGAATGGAGGTCAACGTTGAACATCAGATTAAGGTCCTCCAGACAGAAATGAAGCTGATGGCGGCTGAGTCAAAAGCTCTGCGGTCTGAATTCCGAGCAGCTTACTCCAAGACCCACGACAAATATGACTCCACGAATAACAAGCTTGATTTTATCCTGAGTTGTATGTTCCCTGGCATAACCCTACCCCTTGGTCATGATGCCAAAAAGGGGGAAGATGAAGCCATGAAGGAGCTGAAGGAAGGGCAAGAGAGTGATAAAGAGGGAAGTAAAGGGGAATCAAGCAAGGGGGAGGAAGTTCTGTGAAGAAACCCCCATTGAAAATTATGTTTGCTAAGACCCCACAACAAGGAGATGTAACATCCTCAATTCTCAGCAGACTACCAAAAGAGTTGACAGTTGAAGAGAAAGTTGAAATGGCTGTTAAGGAGTCGAGAAAGGCCATGGAAGCTGAATTTGAAAAGGTAGTTGAGAAGCACTCTAAGTGCATGAAGGATATCAAAGCAAGATTTGATGGCCCCCACCGGATTGGATCAAGGATTCCCAACAATAAAACCCCCAAGAGAAATCACGATACACGATCTTTGGATGAACCAAGATCACTAGAAGAGTTTCAAACTATTGAAGCTGAAGGTTATTTCAAGAATATGACTCTACCGCAGGCGTGGGACTTGTACTGGGAGAAAGATCTTGATTTGTGCAAATCAGATGAGAAGCAGCAGAGTTCCAGTAGTCACTCAGCTGGAAAGGCACCAGTACAGTACACTCCTAGAGGAGGAGCTGAGTCAGTTAGAGGGAGGGGAAGGTTTAGGAGTGGTGGAAGAGGCAGAGGTACTCCACCACAACCAAGACCTAAATATACAAGATTTATTGATCCACATAAGAAGCGGATCAATTACTGGGCTGGGTACCACCATCTTGCTAATCTTGAAGTAAAGCGCAAGAACGAGGAGGCATTAAGAAGGCGAGAGGCTGAAAATGAAAGAGTCACAAGCGAATGGGAAGAAAGGCAGCAAAGGGAAGACTCTGTTGTTAAGCGCGCCTATGAAAAGAAGAAGAAAGATGAAGAAGAGAGGAAGATAGAAGGAGAGCAGAAGATGAAGAGAGAAGAAAGAAGCAACAGAGGCATTGAAGACGGCTCTAACCCCTTCAATGTATTTTACTTAACTGTAAATACAAGTTTTTGTAAGTTTTCCTGTAATTTTATCCTTCCAGCATTGCTCTGATACCTGATGTATCTTTGTACAATAAGAAACTTTGATACAATGTAATAGATAGTATAACTCAGATACAATGTATAAAGTATACTATGTAAACATCTTTGTAAAGGACAAGAATGATATGATCAATAAAATTGACATATTCATCTCACACATTCTTTGTTACTGCACTGCTTAATTAGCTAAAAAAATTATTTAAGTTTTGGCATCATCAAAAAGGGGGAAATTATTAGGAAATTTATTATTAGATTTTGATGATAACATGTAAAACTTAGAATAGGAAGTTGGCACCCCATTTTTCTTCTATTTCTATTTGTAATAGATAGGATTGCATGAGCTGAGTGAAGTCAACTATGTTGAAAAATACAAGAGTCAACTGAAGACTGAAGTAAGACCCAACTGTGTGTCAGCTGAGTGTAGTCAAGATGGAAGGCACAGACTCGACTGAAGAAGAGATCCAGCTGTGGGGCAGCTGAGTAAAGGATGAAGAAGTCACATTCAAGTCAGTTAAGAGCCAAGTCTGCCAGTTGAACTGATAGTTGAGTCATTCTTAAAAGATTGGAGCAGACTCAAGTCAAAGGGGTAAAGGCAGCTGTCAAATCAGGTCGACTGATATTAATCCGTTGCACAGAAGTCAATGATATTACTTAAATTAGTAATACGTTCATGTTGCCATGTCTAAAAGTGCTCATCCCAGAAGTGTGCAAAAGGAATAAGAGATAATTATTTTTAACCACCCCAACTTTACCCATTTTTACACTTCACAACCTATACTTTGATTCGTAACACTTTGCACCCTGAACTATGAAAATAATTACACTTTGCACACTTTGGACCATTTTGCCCCTAGGATTGTATTCTTTAATAACAATAGTTCTAGTTATCCCTTTAAACTCTAATTTGTGGCAAATTACTACATAATGATAAATTTATTGCAATATTCAATAAACATCAAATTTTACTCCATAATCAATATGTTTTTTTCGGATTTTTTGAGAAATAAGAACTCTTATTTTCTGTAACTTGTTTTGTTCGTGGCATAGATCAAGTCTCTATTCAGAGGTTTTAAATGGATCATGTCAGGCTTCCAGCCTATAAACTCAACAAGCCATACTTTTATCAAGATCTTATTTCAAGTAAATATCCGTATACAAATTGGGTCTTTAGACTGAAAATGAAAATAGTCCATTACGACCATATCAGGCCCAACATGCTTCCGTAAAATTAATAAATCCCTTAAAGTTCATACCTTCTTTGACCGAAACAGCACCGGGTGAGATGGCTCGAACACCAAGCGATCGGAAAATTACGCCCTTCTGAGATCCTTTGACAAACAACTCCTCACTGCATTCAACTTCAACCTCGGGGAAGATGATCGCAAGTTATCCGACTCCTTCAAAGAATTGTTTCAAAGACAACCTTGGTCCATTTTCTACTCCAGGCGTATAAGTAATTCTTAAACGGGATGAATTAATAGAACATTATGAACACATGTTGAAGCAGAAAGCCTCTTTTTATTAAGAACTTATAGAAATATTTATTACATTAGTAATCTTCTTTTGGGAGGAGAATACCGGTTTAGCCTATCATAGATGAGGCTTGCACTCGAAAACACATAAAAATTTGAAAACTAAAACACTAAAAAATTACAAATTTTTCTCTCAGACTTTATTATAAGAAAACTAAGGAAAATGTTCGATGTCCCCAGCTTCCTTCAACTCCTGCAATTTATAGAGGTAAGTCCGGACTTCAAAGGCTGACTTCAAATCTTGTTGATATGTAAGATGTCACTGCTTACGTCATAATCCTGAATTATTGCCTCGCCAGCTGTTCCTTTTCTTTCCGCGTGACTCAGCCCATGTGTTGTTTATCGGGGAATCTTTTAAAAATTTGGTTTGCGTGGTCCCCGAGGATAACACATCTTGTGAGCTGGGCCCTTGCCCTTTCCAGTTGCATGGTCTTGTCGGTCGGGTTTGGGTCGGAAACCTTTCCCAAACTCGGGTTCTTCTATTCAGGGCATGCTTGACAGATCCGGTCGATCCAACGACCAACATGCGCCATGTTACAGAATTTTCGGTAAGTTTCTTTGCTCGCTGGAATCTTGTTCTCCTAGAGAATTCTTCTTTTCGTCTCGAAAAGCTCCTCTGCGAATCCTGTTGTTGATCCACTCATTGAATTCAGTAGAAAAGATCCATTTGCTGAATTCTGGAAAAACTTAAATGGATATTTGACTTTGTCCATTTCGGTTAGACAAACCCAAAGACCCCATGCTCATCATGGAGAAGCTTCGTCTTCCGAAATTGCTCCTACTAACACTGGTACTTCTTCCGGTGAAGCTGCCTTAATGTATTTTAAAGCATTTTCATCTGGTCTTCTTAGCTTGATGAAATGAAAAGCTTCATTAAAGCGTTTCTTTGCTGGTTCGGGAGCTGCACTAATAAAATACATTTCCAGAATATCTCCTCTGGCCAAGTGTGGATTATTGGCAAGTCTAAAAGCGCTTTCCCAATCCATTTCGGTAATTTTGAAATTTACGAGAATCCGGGTGACACAAAGTATATATTGAAGCTAGAGCTCCAAAAGTATACCATTCATGTACTTCATTTGGATGACTTCCTGGTTTCATCTAAACTCTAGGATATTTGACTGAGATATCAACTATTGTTTTTCCGGGTTAATACCTCTTCTTGTGACCAATTTCTCCTATTGTCGTTGATATACCTGCATTGGAGAAATCTTAATCTCGTCAGTTTGAACCTTAGATTTTCTGCTGTGGCCTAAGATTCAACTCTCCCTCTTTAACCCCAGGTCTTTGGGTTGACTTGAAGACTCGTGTTGTGACACGGAGCTTCAACATTAAATTCTGATTTGTACACCCTCGGGGGATCGTCACCGCAACACTTGTGATTATGGTACTTGAATCTATAACCTCCAGGGTTAGAGCCACATTCTCTATTCAACCCTTTTTGCATCGTAGGAGATGCGGCTGGAGGAGAGGCCCTTGCGATCTTAAGAACAATTGTCCTTGAGCGAACCGGCATTTTGTATTTGACTAGAAGCGGAGTTTACGGTCACTGTTGAAGTCGTCCGGCAAAGAACGCATTGATACATAACGTCCCAAAATCTCGTTCCGGACTCTCCAGGTTTTCCCGAGATGTCTTACTCGTTTAAGGACTTCGTCAGCAACGCGTCCTTCCATCTCGTGTCAAAAAATCTGCAAGAACATTTTCATGAGATTTTATAATGACAACATCATAATCATAATATTGACATTCAACTTGCCATCTGGATATCCCAAATTTTAAAAATCGAGAAGTTCTCATTGATGATGGGCATCAGCTATAAGGATTGCAGCAGGTACCCTTGATCTTACGAAAGATTCCTTCATTTTATTCCTTGAAATGAGTCTTGAAGGATCCGTAAGGATTGCATGGGATATGACCAAAGCAAGTATGAAAAGCGCGGTCACGGCAGGAGAATCACTAAAAGGAATTGTCGATGATATGGCAAAATTATTCAAAATCCATTTTATCGGCACATGTTACTTTGAGGGATTAGAAAAAGAAAAAGATATAAACAAGCCCTCTACAGCCTCGAGTTACATGATATTTGTCATATTAACGAATATATCAAGTTGTTCACCGAGTACCAGTGGAAGTCAAAGATTGGAGACAAAGAAGCTTCACAACTATTCTTTGCAAAAATTCCAAGTACCTGGAGAGAAATGCTTATCAGGGAATACAAGGATGCATCGGATTTAGATACAGTGGCTAGAAGAATGTCTTTCTTGAAGGCCAAGTTATCTAAATGGTGCTACCAAGCAGCACTATACCGGAATTACAAGAGATTACGAGGAATTAACAATAAGCTTTTCATCATCTGTCATTTTTCGTACCACTTCGGTTGGTTTCCCATTTTGGTGTATAGGGGACTGTCCCGAAATTGATACGCTTCTTTCCTCTTGAAGAACTTGGTCTGTCCTCCAGGTTCTTGACTCGTTTCTGAATATCATGAAGGATTTCAAGAGTATCCTTCTAATATTTCACCATCGTCTCCATCTGGCTCTAGATCTGATGAATTTGTGTTGGTAGATGAATATGGCGGTTGCCATAACTCTGCACTGTCTTCTGGATCTCTCTAAGATCTGCTGAGATCTTAGATGTATCTGAAAGTATCTCGTTCCATTCTGGTACACCATCAGGAATCATTATTCTGATGGGCATTCTCATGAACTGCTTCTTGGAGATTCATCAGATCTACATATAAGGTCTGGTTTACTGTCCAAAAACTCATATGATATGTCACTCGCATTTCGCATTGCCTTAGGGTTTCCCTGTCGGCTCCTGCACGTTCTTTTTCAACATATTGGTTGTTCCAATATGCTATCTTGTCCTGGTGTTCTTGTGCATACATCGTCAAAATTTGATGATATGTCCTGTATGGTAAACATCTTGGACAATTGTCCAGATCCATATTTCTCGGAGAAATTCTCCTCACCAATTGTTAATTACATAAATATAATAAGGGATAATTACAAAAAGTACCCCTGAGGTTTGACCTAATTACAAAAAAACCCAGCTAACTTTAAAACTTACAAAAAGTACCCCTGAGATTTGAAATATATTTCAAAATCCCCCTTCATATTTGTAAAATCATTGCAGATTACCCCTTAATTTTAACACTAAATCAAACCTCAGGGGTACGTTTTGTAAGTTTTAAAGTTAAATGGGTTTTTTTTTGTAATTAGGTCAAACCTCAGGGGTACTTTTTGTAATTATCCCATATAATAAATATAACTAAAAGTTCTTAATAAACCTAGGCTCTGATACCATTTCCAAGGATCGCAAGACCTTGAGGAGTAAACGTAGAAAATGCAATAAAATTTATCGTTCAGGTTGCAAAGTGCAACAACTTTAAAGTTTAGAGTGTAAACTACAAACTAGCTTTCATGAAACCAGGGGTAGAACTGGAATTTTCTGCAAAGTGAAATTTTTTGTAAAGATGAGGTTGCAAACTGTAACTTTTCAAAGTTTGGATTGCAAAGTGTAAAAACTCGAATAGTTTGGGATGTTAATAATCTTTATCCCAAGGAATAAACCAATGGGAAGCACTGAGCTTGTGTCAGGCCCTAAAAAGCTGCAGGCAACATTTAATACGAGGAAATGTCACCATCACAAGCTGCAAATCAAGAAAAGACAAGCCAACGAACAAGAAGTGTTATTTGAAAATAGCCTATCTCTTCAACGGACAAATTTTCAAATAAACACTATAAAAGACTGAGGAAGCAAATGATAAAAGGTAATTGTTCTTACAAGCAATACAAACAAGCAAAACCTGCAAATATTCTCTCAAGCCTAAAATCGAAGGAACTCGATCTAACAAATTCAGTGAAGAAAAGAATACTTCATCAAGTTGAAGAGGAAAAAGTTTAAAGAACATACGGGGTCTACTCTCCAAGTTTGAAGGAGCTATAGTAAGGTTCAAGGTCGAACCAGAATATTTGAGCTCGTTGGAAGGCTGTGTGATCAATTCTAAGGGTTCAAAAGGGGAGCTGAAGTAACAAGGCAGCTGTCTTGTAAAGAAGCTGAGTCCCAAGAGCAGCCAGTTGTGTGATCAAGGATGTCTCGGATCGATAATCGCTTTTTTGTAACCGATGGACTGTTACTTAGTGGATTCCTCCATTGGTTGGAGAAGAGTGGATTAGAGGAAATACTGCATCCTCGAACCACTATAAAATTTGCTTGTGTCATTTTACTTACAACACTTTATTTTCTTGCATACTTTTGATATCTGCTGTTAAGTTAATATTGCTAAACCTAGCTGATAATAACATTGCTAAAAACGAGTGTTAAAAACTAGTTTAAAACAACAAGGGTGATAAGTCTTCCGTTGAACAAAACCAAATCAACTGTTAATCTAAGTGTTAGCTTATCACAGCTAAGTTATACTATCAACAGCTCAGTCGAGTCTGTTGAGTGGGTAACTTTGCTGAAGTAAGCCAACCTAGACGTCCCTCAAGGACTTAGCTGATTTGAGTAAACTCTGAAATTATTTAAAAGACTAAAATTCGAAAATTTGGTAAGGTTTATTCAACCCCCCGCTTCTAAAAATTACAACTCGCCTCTTGGGACCTACAAATAATTACATACCATTTTTGCCCACAACAGAAGCCCCCCAGCTCCGGTGCTGCGGAGGTATGAAGCAGTGCGGGAGCTAAATCGGTATTATGTCTGGCTTGTCTTGTTGTACATTTAGTCTTGCCTTTGGAGAATATTTGACCATATCTCCCAAAGGTAATATTTCTCTCTCTACTCTTTAACTTTGAAATATTTTACTTTGTAGAAGACTTAAAAAAAATTCTTGAGAGTTGGCGTGAGAATTGAGGTGAGAGTTGAGGTCAGAGCGCATGGAGAGTTGGAATGTGTCATGAGAGGAGAGCGATGAGAGTTCGAATGGTGGAGGAGGGATTGCTCTGAGGTGTCTCCTCGGAGTGGGCAAGGATGCCTCCTAGGCACCCTTGTGGGGTGCCTCTAAGGGCACCCTCGTGCACCCTCCTGTGCGGAGAAGGGCGACCTCCAGGAGGTGGCCTAAGCCCCTTGTTCGCCAAAAATATTTGGATCTTACAACTGCAAGTGTATAGTGTAGTTTATAGAATAATGTAGGTCCCAAGAGGTGTGAGTAAGGTTTAGAAGGGAGGTTGAATAAACCTTACCAACTTTTCGATTTTAGTCCTTTTAAAATAATTGAGTTAAATACACAAACTAAGTCTCGAGGGACGGCTAAGTTAGTTAACCCAGAGTTAGCCACTCAATAGACTCGATTGAAATTTGTTGATAGAATAACTCATTTGTTTATTCTAAACCTTAATTTGGTTTGTGATGAGATTTTTCATTGGAAGACTTAACACCCTTAAATTTGGTTTAAGTTTGTTTTAACACTTGGTTTTAGCACTTTGTTAATTATCGGTTAGAATGCAAATTATCGTGAGATATAAAGTAATACGTGAGAAATAAAATCTTTGAAATGTAAATGACACAATAAGTTTTATAGAGGTTCGAAGATGGGGTAATTCTTCTACTCTCTCGTTCTCCAACTCCCTGGAGGAATCCACTAAGTATTGATCAGTACAAAGTGGTTATCGGTCCGGATACAAGTCTTGATCACGGTGACTTGATCCTTTGGGACTCGATCTGGAGATGCCTTGGTCACACTGGTGGCTTCTCGTCCGACTCAGCTTCTTCACAGGGCGGCTGCCTTGCTACTTCGGTTCACTTGCTCAAGCTTCTTGGATTTGATCACGAAGCCCTCCAATAACTTGAGACTGGTTCGACCTTGAACCTTTCTACAATCCTCTTTGGAATGTAGACCCCTTTTGATTCTTCAAAAGTTTCCTCCTCAACAGTTTGAAGTTGTCTTTCCCTCACAACTTGGCGTTGGATTGATTTCCTCCAAAGTTTAGGCTTGAGGATTTGCTTGAATGACTTGAGAATATTTTGCAGGTTGCAATTCAAATGTTAGCTTGAATGTTCGTGGTTCAGGTTACCTTCTCTCAAAGTGATTCCTCAGCCTTTTATAGTGAACTTTCAAAAATCTGCCCGTTGAAGAGATAGGCTGATTTTCAAAAATCACTTCTGTTCGTTGGCTTGTCTTGTTGCAGTCCTTGATGTTGACATTTCCTCGTATTAAATGACTTGCAGCCTTCCAGGTTCTGACACAAGGTGCAGTGCTTCCCATTGGTTTATTCCTTTTGCACGCTTCTGGGACTGAGCACTTTAAGACATGGCAGCATGGAAGTATTACTTGTTTAGGTAATATTCTTGACTTCAGTGCAACAGATTCTTTTCAGTTGTCTTGACTTGACTGCCTTTTCCCCAGGTGACTTGAATCTGCTCCAAGGATTGAAAGACTCATCTGTCACTTCAACTTGAGACTTGGCTATCTTGAGTTGACTTAACTGACACTTCACACAGATGTATCCAGCTGATACTCCTTGATCAATTCTTGACTTCTCCTTCTTGCCATACTCGGTGCTTCACAATGAGTCTTCATTTTAGCCTTCAGTTGACTTCTTGTATGTCCAGGCATAGCTGACTTGACTCAACTCGTACAACCCTATCTATTACAATACAAGGAAAATGGGGTGCCAACTTTCTAGTCTAAGTTTTACATGGCATTCATCAAAATCTAATAAACAAATTTCCCAACAATTTCCCCCTTTTTGATGATGCCAAAACTTAAAATATACATACAAAATGTAAATAGCAAAGATACATACAGGCAATGTAGAAGCAGAGAATGTATGCGTAGAATCGATCTTTTTATTGATCATAACATTCTTGCCCTTTACACAACTGTTTACAAAGTGTATCAGAGCAATCATAGTGTTCTATATCTACAAAAAAATATAGAAATTCGAGATACTTATTCAATGTACAGAAGACTTACATACATATGCATTTGCAATAGTAAAATACATGAAGGGGTGGACATCAACACTTCATCGCCTTCGTTGCCTCTTTCTTTCCTCTTCAGCCCTGTCGTCTTCTGGTCTCTTTCACTTCTTTTCTTCTTCAGCTGCGTTCTTTTTCTCATAGGCTCTTCTGGCAGCTTCGTCTTTTCTCTTTCTTTCTTGTCTCATCTGACTCTCTTCCCACAGGTGATCTTGTCTCTTATTTTCTTCTTCAATCCTTTTGACATAGTCAGCATTCTTCCTTGCCACTTCCCTGTTGGCTACTTCGTCATACCCAGCCCAATAGATCCCTCTTTTCTTCCCTGGATCTATGTATTCGATGTTTTTGGCTAGAGGCCTAGGTTTGAAACCTCTTCCTCCACTGCTTCTACCTCTTCCTCTGGGTGTGTATTGTACTGGGGCCTTCTTCTTTCCAGTAGAGTGACCAACAGAGTGACCAGCAGAGTGACTGCTAGGAGTCTGCTTCCTGTCAGCTTCTTCGCACAGTTTAAGGCCTTTTTCCCAATACAAGTCCCAGGCTTGGGCTATGGACATGCCTTCGAAGTATCCTTTGGATTCGAGCGTTTTGAATTCATCGACTGATCTAGGCTCGGTTCCGACGTCTGAAATGGCATCAGTGTCTCTTCCTGCTGGAATGCCTCCGTATTGTTTCAATATGTCCATCACACGGGCATCCATTTTTCCTTCAACCTCCTTCATCCCTGCTTCTACTATTTTCCTTTTCTCAAACATGGGCACAACAGAGTGTTGGAGAGGCAGAGTTACTGGAAGTTTGCTTATGATGTCAGCTGTGACAAGTCCTTTGTTGAGGGGTTCTAGCAACCATTAAGGTCATATCCTTCGAACCTTCCCCCTCAACGGATTATCCCTTACCTTTCTTCTGCTCTTCAGCTGTTTTCTTCTGCTTCTCAATAGTTGCGTCCTTCTCTTCCACACCAACCGTTCCCTTTAGCATCTTCTGGGATTCCTCTTCCCCCTTTTTGGCATCATCAAAGGATAGAGGAACCCCTGGGAACATACCTGCGAGCATAAAGTCTAGGCGATTGATAGCTGAGTTCTGCTTGGATTCTGCTGCGGAGTATCGTTTACGAATTTCGAGCGGGTGGCTGTGGACTCATTTTGCCACCGGTTTATTTGACCATAAGTTCTTTCCTGTGAAATTCTCGCAGCAGTTCCATTTCAGTGTTGTGGGAGGCATGCATCCTGTCAATATTTTCTTGCATCATCTTCTTCATATCAACATTATTAGCGCTCCAGATCAGCATCTTATTGTGCAATGCTTTAAAGTATCGAACTTGTTCCACCGCATTGTCTGCTGCTTTGTTGCCACCATTCCGGATCGACTATGATTCCACGCAGATCGGCCGTAAGATTAGCATCTCGTTATCATTTGCATATCCAATGAGGCCGGTGCCTTTCCATCTTTTTCTATCTCGGCAAAAATCGCCTTGAAGACTTCTCGAACCTCATTTATTTACCTCGTCTCGGCTAGCGGCCAAGCAACATCAAAATCAAAGTTTCTTTGGGACGATGGTATCTGTTGGAATGATGGATCGGAGTTTGTGAAAATGTCTCGATCTCTAGCGATTCTTCATCAAGATCGGCGACTCTAGTGAGAAGGGGAACGTTTGTTCAAATGCATCATCATGGACATAGGGAATGTGTTCAACGGTGACTTGTGGCCGTGATGTGCCCGGTTGAGTCGATTCTGCTGCAGCTTTGGGAGCTCGCGATTGGTGTGATTGGTAGGGTTTGTTGTGGTATGGACCTAGTGGTGAGCTCATTTGTCTCAATAACCGTGGGTCTCATTTGGTTTTCCTTTTGAGTTATTTGTTCCTCGGCCGTATCAGTAGCGTGATCGGAAGATGATGATATTTGAAGTGGTGGCTCATCATCGAAAGTGAATGTTTAACGAGTAGCCTTGAGATCTGACTTACTCGTGCTTGGGAGAACATCCTCAGCTGAGTCTTTTAGATGTGCAGTGGGGGATGACTCAGCTTCATCTTCACCTTCAGATCCCAGAAAGGTTACATCAGGGTTATCCTGGGAATCATGAAGTGCACTTATCTCCTTCTCGGATGCATCGATGATAACGGGGGAGGAATGTTACGTGTTTCTGCCTCTTTACTTCGGGAAGTCTCAACCTCCCGTAGGCCCTCATTACCTCCTGCGGTCTCAGTGCGTAAGGCTTGGACATTTCCTTCTTCGGACTCATTTGTCTTAGGGTCTTTGCGGTGGCATCCCATGTAGTCTCAACTCCGTGGATTGCACTTTCATTGCCTGAGAATGTTAACTCCCGGGCAGAGTCCATCCGTGCCTTGGTTTTGCATCAGCAGCGTCCTCGGCTGCGGAGCGATTGGCACTTCATTTGAGACAGTCTCAATCGTCCGAGCTTCGTCGGTTACAACCCTCTTGTGTTTGTTTTTTTTTTCTTCTCCACTTCGCCTCCTAGATTCTTGGTGGAGTTGTCTGCAGCATCCTCCGAGCCTAGCTGCAGCGGAGGAGTTTCCCCCCGGCACACCACCGGTGATTGACTTGGATTGGGGTCACTCTTCTCCAAACTCCATTGTTTTCAGTTTTCGTGAGTGTTCAGCCGTTGGGGCGGGTGGTAAGACACCTTGCAGGGGTTGGCTCGACTTGGGTCCCCAAGTTCCCAGTTTCATCGCCAAGTCCCTAGATCCATCCTCGAGTGAGTGGGGACGTGGTTGGAGCAATAATGATGTGGCAATCTATTTGTACCACTCCCGGTGGATCGATCTCTGGTGAGATTTGGAAGACTCTCCTGGTCCTTCCCACAATCATTATGTTGCTCATGCATCATCTGGATTCCGCATGGCTTTTTGCATTTCCAATTTTTCTATATCGGCCGGCAGGTCCAAATCTTCACCACTTCCTGAAAAGGCATCGAAGTGAGGGTGGGAGTGATCAGTGGTTCCAGTGAAAGGACAAATGTTGGCTTTCTCACGAGCTTCAGCTTCTTCCGCCAACCTTTCATTCTCCTTTTATTTGAAGATATTCAAGATATCTATGCGATTCTCTTCATCCGATTACCTGGACCATCGTGGGTCAATCCAGGAAATTCATCGAGTTCTTCCTCTTCTTCAATAAATTCGAGGTCTTTGGAACTGTTCCCTTGAGCGACCCAACTTCTACTTCCTCCATTCTCGACGATTTTGGATGTGCGGATATGGTGGAGATAGCATGATCACATCATAGTCATCATCTTCATGTTGTACTTCTTTCTCGGGAATGGAGGGTAGCGAGCTTGCCGCTCTTCACCCCAGCCGTCTGTCGTGGCGGGGACACGATCTGTCGACATGAGATTCAACTGTCTCGGCTTCCTCTTGTTTCTCGATTGTCCTGTCCACAGTTGGGTGTTCGACTTACCTCTGCTGACCGACCTCAGCAGACTTGGTCGCATTTCATCAATTGTTTCTAGAGACTCTACTTCTCCATTTGTCTCAAGATCTGTTCGGTGAGTGGCGGGATTTCATTGTTTTCTCAAGCTCGAATGCTTATAGAGTCTTCTTTTTTGGTCCTTACCGAGAGGAATTTCGGTTCGAATACGGTTTCCTCGAGTCTGGGGCGGGGCGGTGCTTCTTTCTTTTTACGAGGAGGCGGCTTTTTGGCTTGTCAGTCCTCTTCTTCTTCACAACTAGAGAAGGTATTTGAGGTTCCTTCTCCACTACGGCTGCAGGGGCAAGAGACACGGCTGTAGGGGCAGGTGACTCGGCTGCAGGGGTAGGTGCAGTAGTTTTCTTTGTCGCTGTTGGGGCAGCAGTCTTCTTCCCAGCTGCATGGGCAGCTTTCTTCTTCGGAGGTGAGGCAACAACTGTTTCCTCAGGGTCAGCTGATTCCCCCTCACTGGTGTCTGCTCTCTTGGCATAAGCTCTCTTCTGAGCTCCCGAGAGATTTGATCGGAACATTTTCTTGTTGACATGAAACGCCTTTCCATGTCGGAGTGGAACACCTTTCACCTCCATCAACCGGCCAATTACAAGGCCATACCCCAGAGATCCTCCAAACGACCCATTGTCCTTGAAGGACTTATTTCCAACATTCTGGCAGAGTCTGCTGTATACAAAATCAGCCCAGTTTACCTTTTTCTCCTCCATGATCGCAGCCATGACGACCAGCTTGGTTTTGGACAGCTGATTAAAGCTTCCAAATTTTATGTCTACACACTTGGCAACAATATCCACCAGCTTATGATAATCTTCCTTCAGCAGCTTCTTATCAGCTGTGTAGACAACCTTTGCAACACATTCAGGTTTGGCCACTTCCTTCCATGCAGCAGCCAGGTTTACATCGGCCTCATAGATCTCCGGCACTCCGTCCGACGACAGCAAACAGTGCTCCGCTAGATCTTCAATAGTGATCGTAAACTCCTTTCCGTGAACAGAGGACTTGATGCCCTCGTCGTGAACTTCAGTGTTCACGTAGAATTGGGCGACCTCTTCCACGTACGTCATCTGAAACTCCATCGTGAGAAAGGGTTTTAGTCCAGATTTTTCCACTTACTCAGCTATCTTCTTCACAAGGGTTTCATCGGACCCCTGTTTGATCATCCCTTCGAAATCCACGGTAGAACCAGTGTGGATTTGCTTTCCCAACTTAGCGAAATCATAGGTAGTTGCCATTTCAGTGATATTTACCGAACGATCTTGAGAAACTTGCTTGAAGATTTGTAGGGTTTTGAGAGAAAAGAGCTTTCTTTGCTTTTGGAGAAATGAACAATTTGAGTAATGTGAGAGAGAAAACGGACGAAATGGTATATGTATGGGTTATGAAAGGACGTGCATACGGTTTTTGAAATTTGATCGAGATCAACGGCTCAGATTTAGCACGCCGATTAGCATTTAATTGCTCGCATTTAATGCGGCAACATTTATATCCAATCATATGCTTTGTCGTGCGACTTTTGGCATTTTTGTCATTATTACGCGCGTCATCCTTAAAACATTCCCGCTTATTAAAAACGACTGCGTTTTTGTCACTTAGCTCATAAATGACTCAGCTTACTCCTTAGCTGATTCAACTCTTCTTCTCTCTATTCACATAGGAACTCAGCTGTCAGCTATTTCGATACAGTTGACTTTCCAATACGACTGATTTACTTAGCTGATTCAAGAGCTCAGCTTTATTTTCATCTTTTCTTGTTTCATCTCTTCTCCTTGAGTCTTCTGAGTGTCAACTCAGCTCAATTAACCCTAGTTCATGCTTGAGTTCTTCAAATCTTGATTCACATAAGGGCTTTGTGAATATGTCAGCCAACTATTTATCAGTTGAGATGTATTCCAAAGTGATGTCCTTTTTTTCAACATGGTCTCTTATGAAATGATATCTGACATCAATGTGCTTTGTTCTAGAATGCAGCACATGATTTTGAGTGATTGCAATAGCACTTGTGTTATCACACATAATTGGAATTTCTTTTTCTTCAACATCATAATCTCTCAGCTGTTGTCTCATCCATAAGACTTGGGCACAACATATCGCATGACTATGTACTCAACTTGGTGTGGATGTGGCTATTGAGTTTTGTTTCTTGCTAAACCAGGAAACCAATCTGTTTCCAAGCATTTGACATGTGCACGAAGTACTTTTCTGTCAACTCTACATCCAAAGATAGTCAGTGCGAGTAACCAATAAGCTTGAATCCACCTTCCTTTGGATACCATAAGCCGACTTCGGCATCCCTTCAAATATCTTAGGATTCGCTTAGTGCAGTCATATGGCTTTCTTTTGGTGCGATTGAAATCTTGCACATACACCTTCGCAAAGGTGATGTCCGCTGTTCTTTGTGAGATGAAGCGGTGATCCTATAAGTGCTCGTATCTTGTTTGATCCACGATCTTGCCATCCGCATCCATATCCATCTTGGTCGATGTATTCATTGGTATTTTCACGAGAAGACTTCTCTTCCATACCAAATTTCTTCATTAAATCTCGGGTATACTTTGTTTGACTTATGAAGGTTCCATCCTTCATTTGTTTAACTTGAAGTCCTAGAAAGAATGTCGACTCTCCCATCATGCTCATCTCAAATTTGCCTTGCATGAGGTTTGAGAGCTTATCACCTGACTCTTTGTTTGTGGATCCAAAAATAATGTCATCCACATATATTTGAACAAGCAGTATACTCTCTCCATCTTGAATTCTGAAGAGTGTTATGTCCACTTTACCTTTGGTGAATCCATTATCTGTTAGGAATTGAGATAATGTATCATACCATGCTCTTGGTGCCTGTTTCAATCCATATAAAGCTTTCTTGAGCTTGTACACCTTATCTCCAAGAGTCTTCTGCTCAAATCCTGGAGGTTGTTCAACATAGACTTCTTCTTCCAATAATCCATTCAAGAATGCACTTTTTACATCTATTTGATATACAGTGAAGTTCTTGTGTGCAGCATAGGCAAGAAACATCCTTATTGCTTCTAATATTGCAACGAGAGCAAAGGTTTCATCAAAATCTATCCCTTCTTCTTGGCAATACCCTTTGGCTACCAATCTTGCTTTGTTTCTTACCACAGAACCGTCTTCATTCATCTTGTTTCTGAAAACCCATTTTGTGCCAATAACATTTTGATGAGTTGGTCTTTGCACCAGTTCCCATACTTATGTTCCTTTCAAATTGATTCAGCTCTTTCTGCATGGACTGAATCCAATGTGTGTCATCCAATGCTTGAGACACATCTTTTGGCTCTATTTGGGAAATAAAACAAGTGAACATTGCTCCTTGTTGAGCTCTGGATCTGGTTCTTACACCATCTCTTACATCTCCAATGACTAGCTTTGGTGGATGGTCTCTCAGCCATCTCACATCAGGTTGGAGTAAGTTAGTTGGGTTCAGTTGTCTTGCAGCTGTGTTATCTTGAGCAGACTCTCTCATCATCACTTAGCTGTAGATTTTCCATTTGTCTTTGAGATTGACTATCTCATCTTCACCTTGATTAATTACTCGACTTGACTTCAACATAGGGACTCTTCGCATAGTTGGTGATTTAGCTTATCGACTAACTCTTCAATGTCTTCTCCATTTACATTAGGTTCATAAAAAACCACATGGATAGACTCTTCGTGACCATAGTCCTTTTGTTCAAAGACTCTATAGGCTTTGCTTTAATTTGAGTATCCCAAGAAGATACCTTCATCAGCTTTAGCATCAAAAGCCTTTAGATTATCCTTGCCATTGTTGTGGATGAAGCATTTACATCCAAATATTCTAAAATATGCAACATTTGGCTTTCTCCCTGTCCAAATCTCATAGGGAGTATTTGTCAGCTGTCTATTTATCATGCATCTATTTTGAGTATAGCATGCAGTGGTTATTGCTTCAGCCCAAAATCTTTTAGCGACCTGCTTCAGCTAACATGGTCCTTGCTTCCTTGAGAGTTCTATTCCTTCTTTTCGCAACTCCATTCTCTTGTGGAGTCCTTGCAGATGAGATAATTCGTGAGCAATACCATTTTCAACACAATCTTGAGCTATTATTCCATTGACGAACTCAGTTCCTCTATCAGGTCTTATCTTTATAATGGTTTGACTCTTCTCATTTTGAACTCTTTCCATCGGTGAGGTAACCACGCAAAGTTTCCTTCTTTTTACACATGAAGATTGTCCATGTATATCGGATTAATCATCCACCACTACTAGAGTGTATTTCTTTCCACTTATCTTTGGTTGGCTCAACTGGACTAAATAGATCCATATGCAACAGATGCAATATTGTTAGGAAATTTATTGTTTAGATTTTGATGAATGCCATGTAAAACTTAGAATAGGAAGTTGGCACCCGATTCTTGTTGTAAAATGCATTGTAAAAAATAGAGTCGCCAAGTTGAGTTAAGTCGCCTACGCCCTAACATGCAAGAAGACAATCAAGACTAGAAGGAAGACTCATTGCGAGACAGTGAGTATGGCAAAGAAGAGTAGACTGGAACTCTCTTGAAGAAGCGGTGAGATGCGGTGAGTGGAGTATCGGTCAAGTCAACTCGAGAAAAGCCAAGTCTCAAGTTGAAGTGACGGAAGAGTCATCCGATGATTGGAAGGCGACTCTAAGTCACCTGGGGGAAAGCAAAGAAATGCAGTCAAGTCGAGATAACTATAAAAGATCCGTTGCATAGAAATCAAGAGAATTACTTAAACAAGTAATATCTCCATATCACCTTTCTCGGAGTGCTCGGTCCCAGGAAGCGTGCAAAAAGAATGAACAATGGGAAGCACTACACCGTGTCGAACTCGAAAGGTGAAAGAACAATTCATACGAGGAAATGGCAATTCCAAGGATCGCAACAAGACAAGCCAACGATTTCGCAAGTGACTTTCAAAAATAAGCCTATCTCTTCAACGGGCAAATTTTTGAAAGATCACTATAAAAGGCCGAGGAGTTTATTTGAGAATGTGACACAAGAGACACAAATTCTGAGACTGAACCAAAGACGTTCAAGCAATTATTAGAAAATCAAACATTCTCAATCCTCAAGCCTACACTACGAAGAACATCAATCCAACACTCACTGTGAAGGAAAGATAACTTCAATCGGTTGAAGAGGAAAATACTGAAAACAAGGGTCTACATTCCACGAAGGATTGTAGGAAGGTTCAAGGTCGAACCAAGTCTTAAGCTTTTGGAGGGCTTCGTGATCAAATCCAAAGAGCTTGAGCAAGTGAGTGTAGTAGCAAGGTTGCCCTGTGAAGAAAGCCGAGTCGCACGAGAAGCCGGTGAGTGATCAAGGCGTCTCGATCGAGTCCCAAAGGATCAAGTCGGTTGTGTGATCAAGACTTGTATCCGGTATTTACCACTTTATATCGATCATTACCTAGTGGATTCCTCCGGGAGTTGAAGAGAGGAGTAGAAGAATTACCCCATCTTGAACCTCTATAAAAATTTCATTGTGTCATTTACATTTCAAAGCACTTTAATTCCTGCATCTTAACTGTTTAAATCTCACGACAAATTTGCTATCCACTTGATAATTTCTAAGTACTAAACTAAGCACTAAATCCTTGCTTAACCAAACTTAAGGGTGTTAAGTCTTCCAATGAAAACAAAACCACGAGTTGAGTTAATTTAGAGCCAATATGGTGAGTTATTCCATCAACGGCTCGGTTGAGTGCGTTGAGAGACTAACTCTCTTGATTGACTAAATTGATTGTCCATCAAGGACACAAATTTGCGGTGTGTAGTATCAACTCGTATATTTAAAAGGACTAAATCGAAAATTTGGTAAGGTTTATTCAACCCCCTTCTAAACCTTACACTTACACCCCTTGGGACCTACAAATATCCTTGTTGAAGATGGACTTGACTTTTCTTTGAATGATGATTTTATTTTCTTTCCCATCGGCATGCATCACAAACACTTTCCTTCTTATACACCGAGTGCGGAAGTCCTTCTACAAGATTACTTCTTGCAAGCTTGTTAATTGTCTTGAAATTCGGGTGACTCGGCTTCTTGTGCCACAACCAACTTGATTAATTTAGACTTTTTGCTAGCAGACAAGTGCTTGGTGTGTGATCGACCAATCTACAACATACATGTTCTTTTGTGCGGATCTTGCAACACCACTTCATTTGATTCAGTGTCTTTGATTTGGCACACTCCCATATTGAATCCAACATTATAGCCCTTGTCACAGAGTTGGTTGATGCTTAGTAAGTTGACATTGAGGCCTTCAACATATGCAACATCCGTGATTTCTAATCCATTTTTCTTGATGGATCCAATGCTTCTTATTTCCTGGAGCTTCATTTCCTCCAAATATGACTTTTGCACCTCTAATTTCCTTGAACTTTGATAGATTTTTCTTGTTTCTGTCGTATCCGGGAATGTACCCACTATCCATGTACCAGGTTCCTTGCGCACTCACTGTTCCTTGAACCCGCAATCAAGGAAATTAGTTTTTAGATACCCATACTTGCCAGGTCTGAGGGGTTAGTCTTTGTAAGATGATCCAACTTGCCTATAGCCAAATGATTTGACTCTAAGAGGTTGCCATCTATCGTGCCATAATCATAATTCACTTTGGAAAATTTCTTGGGGCTTTAGGTTCATACTGGTGTCTCTCTTGTGTCTGTATGCCTGTGTGTCTGTTTTAGCAATTGCTTTCTTTGGGTAATTGTGATATTTACGAGTGTAGAGCTTGAGTGCATAAGTGTGCTTGATAATAGCTCTTTTGCCTTTGGAATGACCTTTCTTTGAGTTCTAGGTATTTGCCATTTTGGCATGTATTCCGTTGGTCTTGGGCCGATATTTCACATTATTCCAATCACTTGACTTGGGTAGTTTCTACCATTCCCATCATTTGTGTTCCTACGATAGAACTTACGGGGATTTTGGTAGCTCTGTTTCTTCTTCACGAGTACTCCTGTTTGGAGTTTTTGAGGAACTCTGCTTGGATTTCTTCTGTTGTCCTCTCGTATACTCAATGGCTATTTTCCTTTTCCTTTATATCCAAGGCCAGTTTGTTTGTGGTTGTGCTTTGGAATGAATGTGTGTGCAACACTTGGTGTTTTGGATTTTTGAGATGCTTCATTACTTGAAGATCCTTTTTCCAACATCACTCTTGGAGTTTATTTGTGCACAAAGGAATTGAATCATATGTCCTGTCTTGTCTACACATTCTTTTTGGCTCATGATAAGGTCATCCAATGATTTAGATGCCTTTGTGAATGAAGCAATCATTTTTGAGATCATTTTCTCTCTTTTCTATAGCAGACTATCTCTCTTTGTTAGTTTCACATTTTCACCTTCAACTCTTTGTTCTCATCAACTATGTGACTTAGAGTACTCGGCTCCTTAGTCATTTGTGAGTTTTGGCTTTTAATGGGTTGTTTTCCTCATTTAATAGTGTGTGTTATGATTTAATATGCTCAAAGTCTTTCATCATTTTTCCTAATGAATCATAAAGATCAGTGGGTGATGAAGTGTGTGTGTCACAATCACTATCACTAGAATCTGAATGAGATGAGTTAGAATGTACCTTATTTTCTTGGTCAGGTTGATCTAGTTCTTTAGCCATTAGACAAATCATAGCTTCTTCTTCCGAATCACTTGAGTAGTCAGCTTCACTACTCTCGAGTCTCTTTGTGTCCTTTGACTTATTTGTTTAATGATTTAATGACCAACATTGCTCTTTTCTTTTCTTGCCTTCTTTTCTCTCAAGACTTTTCTTTTTCTTCTTCATTTATGTATTTATTGACTACAGGATATGGACAAATCAATAGCAAAGTGTCCTGGTTGTCTGCAATTCCAACACAGGTTTTCAACTTTTTGATCAGCTCTCTCATTTCTTGGGTTGTCAGCTCTTTGATATTCGACCTTTTGATACTCTGCTCTCTTTGGTGGCCTATCTTCCCTTGACTTGGAGGGAGCTGAATGCCTTCTGGAGGGTTCACCTTTGTTTCTTTTGTAGTTCTTGTTGAAGAACTTGTTGAATCTTTTAACCATTAAGGCAATTTCCTCCTGGTCTATGAATTCTTTGGTTTAAGCTCTCTTCCCTTCCTTGACTATGAGTGCAACTGTTTTGGGTACAACTATCTCCTCTTGATCCTTTCTTCTCAGCTCAAACTCATAAGCTTTGAGGTCTGAGAATAGTTCATGATTGGATGTTTTTGATAGGTCCATTGAGTGCCTTAGAGCCATGGTCTTCATTTCCCACTCAGCTAGGAGGCTCCTTAGTATCTTCACACATCTCATTCTGTGTGTATTCTTTCCCAAGTGCTGAGAGCTCATTCGTAGTTTCAGTGAATCTAGCATCCAGCTGGTCCATCGTTTCACCTGCAAGCATTTTAAAGTTTTCAAATTTTTGAACAACAACAGATAATTTGTTTTCCTTAATTTGCTCAGATCCTTCACAAATTAAGGTTAATTTATCCCAGATTTCTTTGGTTGTCTTGCAAGATTTGACTTTGTTGAACATGGCTTTGTCCAAAGTCTTGTAAAGTATATCCTTGGCCACATTGTCAAGATTGTATTTTTTTCTGTCATCATTTGTCCATTCAGCTCTTGGTTTTTCAACCATAGCTGGTCTAGGAGGAGCAACCTCCTCTTCCTCAGCTGCAGCAGCTCTCCTTGCAGTTGTGTTCACTTTCATTATTTGCAGTGGCCCATCCTCTATCACTATCCACATCTCATCATGTAAAGCTGATAGATGAGCCTGCATACGTATTTTCCAGTCATCAAATTCTTCAATGGTGAACATAGGAATGCGTGTCAAATTTGCTTCCATGATAATAACTTTGTTGTTTTTAAAAAAATGGCTTTTTGAAAGATTGGAGATCTAGTTCAGTAACCGAGCGCCAAGGGGAGTTTGTGTCTATCCTTTTTGGACTTTATTGTTTGTTTGTCCTCCATCAATGTGATGGCTTCTTCAGTGCCTGGTTTCTTTCCAGTTCATTGTTTCTCTCTTCCGTTCTAGTCGAGTGAGGGTCACTCTTCATGTAGCTATCGTTGCGGCCTACAACAGCAAGGTGCCCTTACGAGGGGTCTTTATGCAGCTAGCGGAGCTCGGGGATATCCTATGTAGGCCACAAGGGGTGATAAGTAAAGTCTAGAAAAGGGGGTTGAATAGATTTTACCAACTTTTTGTTTTTAGTCCTTTTAATAAATTCATAGTAGACTCAAGTCAGCTAAATCCTTGGTGGACAGCTAAGTTTACTTACATAGCAGAGTTAGCCACTCAACAGACTCGACTGAGCTGTTGATAATATAACTCAGCTGATTTAGTTAACACTTTAAAAATACAGTTGACTTGGTTTTTAACAGCGGAAGACTTTCACCCTCAGTTTTGAATATGTTTTTCAACACTTGTTTAAGCTAGGTTATTATCAATTAACTTAGCAAATTAACAAACAACAATAATGATAAGCAAGAAAGTAAGTGTGCTAAATGTAAAAGACACAATCAATTTATAGTGGTTCGAGGATGGGGTAATTCCTCTAATCCACTCTTCTCCAACCCCTAGAGGAATCCACTAATGTAACAGTGACTTTGTTACAAAATGGTTACAGTCCGAGACAACTTTGATCACACAACTAGCTTCTCCTGGGACTCAGCTTCTTCACAAGACGGCTGCCCTGCTACTTCACTCCTTCAAACCTTTGGATTTGTTCACACAGCCCTCTAACAGGTTCAAAGCTTCTGGTTCGATCTGGAACCTAACTACACCTCCTTCAACCTTGTAGAGTAGACCCCTTGTTCTTGAAACAAGTTTTCCTCTAAAACAAATGAAGTTGTATTTCCTTTACTGAGTGTGTTGGATCGATTTCCTTCGAGTTTAGGCTTGAGGATAATATTTGAATGCTTGAGAGATATTACTTTGCTTTGCAGGTTAATGGATTTTGCTTGCTTGCATTTGTATGGGTAATCTTCTCTCAAATGAATCCTCAGCCTTTTATAGTGGTAGTTCGAAAATGTATTCATTGAAGAGATAGATGCATTTTCAAACTCCACTTTTAGGTCGTTGACTTGTCTTGTCTTGCAGCTTTGATGTGGACTGTAACTTGAATTTAATGCTCTGAGTCTTTCCTTAAACTCTGTAGGATTTCAGGTACATCCCATTGGATCCTTGCTTTTTCCACTCTTTCAGCAAAATTGTTTTAAGGTAGGTAGTCCGACACATGCCTATTTTTAGCAAAAACTTGACTTTGCTTGACAACGGATCTCTTTAGCTTTCTTTGATCCTTTTTCTTTGCATAACCCTTTGACGATCCAACTCTAATGATTTTGGAATGACTTTCTTTGTCGGTCGGTGACTAAGACAACTTTTTTCATCGTCACTTGATCGAAACTTGACTTCACTTCACTCAGTTGCCATACAACTGTGTCTTCTCTTCGATCTTCAGTCGAGTCCTGTAATCTTCAACTTGGCTGCTTCCACTCAGTTTACATAGTTCTATCTATTACAAGTTGATTTACAGTTGAATTGGGGTGCCAACTTCCTAATATAAATTTTACATGGTATCATCAAAATCTATTACATAAATTTTCCAACAATTTCCCCCTTTTTGACGATGCCAAAACTTAAATAAAATAGTAAAGTAAATAGTGCAGAAACAAAGAATGAATGTATTGAATATGTCATTTTATTGAACATATCATTCTTGCACTTTACAAAGCTTTTACAATATATAAACATCAATAGTGTACAAAGTATTTACAAGTGTATGTGTATTTACATTTAAGTAAAGATACAACATGAAGGGGTTCACAGCAGTCTTCAGCGCCTCTGCTGCTTCCTTCTTCTCTCAGCTTCTTCCTCTGCTCTTCTTTTATCATCTTCATCTCTCTTTCGCTTGATTTCTTCTTCTTCCTCCTTCTTCTCATAAGCTCTCTTTGCAACTGGGTCTTCCATTTGCTGCCTTTCTTGCCATTCGTGATCGAGCCTTATGTTTTCTTCTTCCTGCCTTCTCTTCATCTCCTCATTCTTCTGGGGATTTACATATTGAACATATCTTGCCTTCGATGGTGGAGTGCCTCTGCCTCTTCTACTCATCCTTCCACTTTCTCATCCAGAGTTCGCTCCTCCTCTGGAAGTGTCTGTACGAGTTGTGCCCTAGAAGTCTACTGACTGCTTCCTGAAGTCTGCTGCTTCTTGGATATTTGACAAAGTTCCAAACCCTTCTCCCAGTACAAATCCCACGCATCCTTTAGAGTCATTCTCTTGAAAAATCCTTCGAACTGAAGCGTTTGGAATTCCTCTAAGGATCTAGGCTCAGATCCTGTATCTTAAGCACGAGAAATTTCTTGAGGGGGCCTCACTTCTGGAGAGTCCTTGAGTAACCCGGTTGGGGGACCATCATACTTGGCTTTGAGACTTTCAATTCAACATTGCTGCCTTTCATCCACCTTGGCTAAATCAGCTTCGATTACTTCTCGAGACTTCTTGAAAGGTAATTCAGCTTTCTCTTCAGCTAATAGGTCTTGCGGCAGCTGACTAAGGAGAGAGCTAGTGACTGAGCCTAGTTAGGGGGGTTTTCAAGCATGATTTTAAGAGGGGGCTTCTTCACATCACTACCTTCCCCCTTACTTGCTTCACCTTTACCATCTTCCCCCTTTTTGGCATCATAATCACCAGGGAGATCGGCTGAGAGGGCATTCCCAGGATTAGATCTAGTTTTGCATTTGTCAAGTCCATCTTCTCATGGGATGTGGAGTGTGCTGCTCTAAATCCCGATCTCAGAGCCTTCATCTCAGCAGCCATTATTTTCATTGATTTGTTCATCACCATCATCTCCTTGCGCATGTTGGCTTCAGTTTTGAGAAGGTCTGCTTTATGTTGAGCTTTCAGCAACTCCATGTCCATTTTGTATGACAGTCCATCACGAATATATGATCCCTCTATCTCTCTTTGAAATTTGGCATTCTCAGAACCCCAAATCACTAACTTTGCAAACAGTGATTTGAAGTAGCTGACTTATTCATGTCTAAGTGCTTTAGTCTGTGCTATCCATTCCCTTATTCTGAGCACAGTTCCTTGAATGTCTCTAGAAATCGTTGCATCACGATTATCAAGCTGTTGATTCAAAGCTGAAAATACTTTTTCCATATTCTCTATTTCGTCTGAGATAGCCTTGAAGGCTTTTAAGTCGGCTCAATGAATCGGATCGCTCTTGAGCCATACATCATCAAAATCGAATCCAAACAACACTACTGTTCGATCATCTGGAGTCTCAAATTCTTCAGGAGGAATGTTGATAGCATATCTAGCATTTTCACCAGCAGACTCAGTTTCCAAAGGCACTTACGCCATAAATGGAAAATATTCAGCAAAATGGTCATCTGGGACCAAAGGAATTTCTCCTTCTTCTCCATCAAGAGCAATTCCTTTTCCCTTGACACTTGCTTCAGCTCTATGTGCCTCAGCTATTTCAGCGTCGTCGGCATCTGCAGCTGTGTTACCCTACAGAGCTGACTGGTCCTCAGCTGTCTCAACAGGTTCGTTGGTATCAGTTTGTTCTTTCTCTTAAGATGTCTTGTCCTCAACTGCCTTAGCAGCGTCATGGG
Organism: Rehmannia glutinosa; assembly: GCA_016081115.2. Classification (NCBI taxonomy): domain Eukaryota; kingdom Viridiplantae; phylum Streptophyta; class Magnoliopsida; order Lamiales; family Orobanchaceae; genus Rehmannia; species Rehmannia glutinosa. The sequence goes on along the minus strand of CM071925.1, from coordinate 36,782,044 downwards.
TTGGTGATGGCACCATTAGGGGTGGTCCATCAACCAATGTGAACTTGGAAATGGCAGCTTTCTCACTTGCCTTCCTTATGTTGGAGACATTCTCCTCAATCTCTGGGTCCTCTTCTGGTTTATCTTTTTGAGTGGACTCAACTTCGTCATCTGTGTCCAAAATTTCCACAGAAATGTTGTCTTGAGAGTCATGCAAAGCACTGATTTTTTCATTTTTGATTTACTGTATTTGAGGAGCTGGCATCTCTTCTTCAGCTATCTTAGCCAAAGAAGTCTCAACCTCCTTTGGGCCTTTATTACCTTCAACAGTCTTAACCGTTGTTGGGCCTTCAATATTCCCTTGTGTAGTCTCCACTGCAACAGGGTCTTGGACTTTTCCTTCAGCCGACTGAGCTGCTTTAGGATCTTTAGTGGCATCCTTCGAGGTCTAAACCTCTAGGATTGCATTTTCAGAGCCAACAGTCTCAACTGTCCTGGCTTCTTGTCCATTCTTTGCCTTAGCTGCATCAGCAGCGTCATCGACCTGCAGCACAGTTGGAGTTTCAGCTGGACAGTTTGAACCATCTGAGCTTCGTCAACACCACTGTGTGGTACAGTTATTTCCAATTCTTCGCATCCAATTCAAATTTGTGAGGTCTCCCATAGCTTCCTCCAACCCGGCTGTGGTGTTTACAATTTCCCTCTCAGTTGGCGCACCAACTGAGTTACGAGCAGTGGGGTCACTGGAAATTTGAGACTCGGCTATTTGTCCAATTGAGTGATCAGCCGACAGGGCAGGTGTCTCAACACCTTTCACAAGGGAAGGCTCAGCTAAGGTTCCCTCTTCATCACCTTACTTAGCTTCATCGCCATTCTTCCTAGGTTCCTGTTCCTCAGAGTGCACAGGTGTGGTTGCAGCATCGATGGTCCTCACCATTTCCAAAATGCCAGGGCTAGGAGAGATTAACATAGATGATGACTCTCTTGGGCCTTTTGAAAAGTCTGCTCATGCAACTCCTTACATTCTTTCAGTGCTTGCTTCAAATCAACCTTCTCTACTACATCAACGGCGTCTATTTCTTCGACATTGTTGTCACTGTTGGTGGCTGGCTGTATGGCATATTCTGCGGATTTAGTGAAAACACAAGTATGAGGCTTTTTGGATTCCTCAACTGCCTTGGCTTTCTCTATTGCCTTAATCTTCTCATCATCCAATATGTTAAAAAGGATATTGGTGCAGCAATCCTCATACAGTGTTGTTCAGACACCAATATTCCCCAAAAATTCCAGGAGGTACTCTTCCTCCTCAATGAATTGTGGGCTTTGAAATTGATACCTGGATTCACTCAGCTTCCAGGACCTACAAATCCGTAGCCTCTCTTGGATGTCAAGATATGTAGGAGATAACATTACCAAGTCATCATCCTCCTGTATAGGCTCAAGAGGAACCCTCTCTTCCTCAACAATCCTCGTATCTGTCTGAGGAGATCATACAACTAACTCTTCAGTGTCCTTGTCAGCTGTGTTTGGTTCCGATTCATCAGCTGTTTCCCTAACAGTTGGTTCTTCTGGATTCTGTTGTTCACCATTAGCAGTCTCTTGCTTCTCAGTGGCTTCCACATCACTTTTATCTTTCGGTGTTGTTGTTCTTCCTCAGCAACCTCTTTTTCTTCAGCAATTGTGCCAAATCAGCTGGCTTAGCTAATTCAGACTTTTCACAAGTCTTCTCCTTATCTTTACCAATGGAACTTCAGGTTCCACGTTCTCAGGCTCCTTAGCTGTGAAAGTTGTCTCTCATATCTTCAGTTTCTTGGCTGCAGCTGGCTTGCGAGGCGCAGCTGAGCGCTTTTTCTTGATAATTGGAGAGGGAGCTGGAGATTCCTTCTCAGCTGCGGGGGCAGGAGCATGGTTCTTCTCGGCTGCAGGGGGCAGGAGCTGACTTGGCTGCAGAAGCAGGTGCCTTCTTCTTCTTTTGGATGGGCTCCGGAGAAGAAGCTTTTGCTGAAGCAGTTGTGTCCACGGGGACGGGGTCAGCTGATTCCCCTCGCTTGTATCCATATTCCTTGCATTGGCTTGGCGTTGGGCAGTAGAGAGATTTTCCCTGAACATATTCTTGTTCACATGAAAGGTTTTCCCATTCCTAAGAGGAATACCCTTCACCTCCAACAGATGACCTAAAACCAGGCCATATCCAAGTGAGCTGCTAAATGTACCGTCTTCACCTATGGTCTTGTTCAGCACATTTTGGCACAACTTGCCAAAAACAAACTCCGCCTAATTGACCTTCTTCTCTTCCAAAATCGCCGCCATAACCGCCATCTTAGTCCTATAAAGCTGATTGAAGCTTCCAAATTTCATGTCAACACACTTGGCTACCACGTCCATCAACTTGTGGTAGTCGTCTTTGATCAGCGACTTCTTGGCTGTATAGTTGGGCTTCGCATTAGCCTTAGGTTTGGCTATTTCCTTCCATACATCAGCCAGATCGATATTCTTCTCAGTTATCTCCTTCAAACTAGAAGAAGGAAGATAACAGTTCTCAGCTAAGTCCGCAACAGTCAATTTAATCCCTTTATTGTGGACCGATGAGCGGATCTCATCGTCGTGAACTTGGGCATTCACGTAGAACATCACAACCTCTTCCAAATAGGTGTGCGAGAACTCCATTGTTAGAAACTACTTGAGACCAGCTTTCTCAAGCTTCTCAGCTATCTTCTTCGCTAGGGCCTTGTCTACTACTTGCTTGACTAGGCCATCAAAATCCACGGTTGCTCCAGTGTGGATCTTCTCAGCTAACTTGGCATAATCATATGAAGGTGCTATTTCAGAGTTTGGATTTGAAAAATGAACGGATGAAAAACTAGGGTTTGCTCTTAGTTGCAGAGAGAAAATTGCTTAGGTTACTCTGAGAGTAAGAGTGTTTGTGAGAGGAGAGAGAAAATTTGATTTCTCTATATATGGGATATGAAGGGATGATTTTTGGAATTCAAAAAGGTTGAATTTGATCAACGATTGAGATCACGTCTTAGAAACCGCATTAATTTTCCCGTATCAAATGCAACATCATTTATATCTAATCATGTGTAAAACGGGCGCAACCTTTTACTAACGTCATAATTAGTGCTGACGTCAAGCCTAAAAATATTCCCGCTGGCAGAAAACGACTGCATTTTGTCACTTAGCTCATAAATAACTCAGCTATCTTCATAGGTGACTTGAATTTGCTTCTCTCTTCACTTAATAAACACTTGGCTATCCAGCTAACTCGATATAGCTGACTAGCCGTATTAGCTATTTCACTTGGCTGAAAAGTAAAACTCCGCTAATTTCTATTTCTCTCTTCTGTAACTCTGTTGATTGAGTCTTCTAAGCCTCCTAACTCAGCTCAATCAATCCAAGCCCATTCTTAAGCTCTTCAAATCTTGATTCACATAATGTCTTAGTGAATATATCAGCTAACTGCTTATCATTTGACATATATTCCAATGTGATGTCTTTCTTTTCAACATGGTCCTTACAAATGATATCTGACATCAATGTGCTTGGTTCTTGAGTGCAATACTGGATTTTGGGTAATTGCAATGGCACTTGTGTTATCACGCATAATTGGAATCTCTCTTTCTTCTATATCATAGTCTCTCAGTTGTTGCCTCATCCATAAGACTTGGGCATAACAGTTGCCTACAGCAATGTACTCTGCTTCAGCTGTGGATGTAGCTATTGAATTTTGTTTCTTGCTTGACCAAGAAACCAACCTATTTCCAAGCATTTGACAGGTACCTGATGTACTTTTCCTGTCCACTTTACATCCAGCATAGTCTGAGTCTGAGTAGCCAACTAGCTTGAATCCTCCATCCTTTGGATACCATAAGCCAACTTCTTGGCATCCCTTCAAATACCTTAGTATTCTCTTGGCTGCAGTCATGTGACTTTCCTTTGGAGCAGATTGAAATCTGGAACATACACCTACATCAAGGTGATGTCTGGTCTACTTGCTGTCAAATATAGCAAAGATCCAATGAGAGCTCTATATCTTGTTTGATCAACAACTTTGCCTTCTGCATCCATGTCCATCTTGACTGAAGTATTCAAGGAATCTTCACAGATGACTTCTCTTCCATGCCAAATTTCTTCATTAAATATCTTGTATATTTTGATTGATTTATGAAGGTTCCATCCTTCATTTGCTTGACTTGAAGACCTACAAAGAAAGTCAGCTCTCCCATCATACTCATCTCAAATTTCCCTTGCATGAGATTTGAGAATTTATCGCATAGCTCTTTGTTTGTGGATCCAAAAATGAAATCATCCACATATATTTGAACAAGTAGTATACTCTACCCATCTTGAATTCTGAAGAGTGTCCTATCAACCTTGCCTTTGGTGAATCCATTGTCAATAAGAAACTGGGACAATGTATCGTACCAGGCTCTTGGTGCTTGTTTCAAATCATATAATGCCTTCTTGAGCTTGTAGACTTTATCTCCAATAGTTTTCTGCACAAAACCTGGAGGTTGACCCACATAGACTTCTTCTTCCAAAAGTCCATTCAAAAATGCACTCTTCATATCCATTTGATAGACAGTGAAGTTCTTGTGTGTAGCATAAGCAAGAAACATTCTAATTGCTTCCAATCTTGCAACAGGTGCAAAGGTTTCATTAAAATTTGTGCCCTCCTCTTGGCAATATCCTTTGGCTACCAATCTTGCTTTGTTTCTTACTATAGATTCTTCTTCATTCATTTTGTTTCTAAATACCCACTTAGTACCAATAACATTTTGGTGGGTAGGCTTTTGAACTATTTCTCAAACTTTATTTCTCTCAAATTAATTCAGCTCTTCTTGCATAGCTAGAATCCAATATGTGTCATCTAATACTTGTGACACATCTTTAGGCTCAAATTGGGAAATGAAACAAGTGAACATAGCTTCATGTTAAGTTCTGGATCTGGTTCTTACTCCTTCTCTAACATCTCCAATAACAAGCTCTGGAGGATTGTCTCTCAGCCATCTCACATCTGGTTGGAGTAAGTCTGCTGGATTCAGTCGTCTTACATCTAAGTTGTCTTGAACAACTTCCTCATCATCATTCAGTTACAGACTTTCCAGCTGTCTCTGAGATTCGTCTATTTCATCTTCATCAGGGTTGAGTCTTCTTATATCTGCCTCAACATAGGGACTCTTCTAAACAGTTGGCTGATTCATTATGTCAGGTAACTCATTATTGTCTTCTCCATTAACATTAGGTTCATCAAAAACCACATGGATAGACTCTTCTGTGACCGTTGTCCTCTTGTTCATCTCTCTAAAAGCTTTACTCTTAGCTGAGTATCCCAAAAAGATACCTTCATCAGCTTTAGCATTAAAAGCTTTCAAGTTGTCCTTGACATTATTGTGAATGAAGCACTTACATCCAAAGATATGAAAATATCCAACATTTTGGCTTCCTCACTGTCCAAATTTCATAAGGGGTTTTGGACAGCTGCCTATTGATACACCTATTCTGAGTGTAGCAAGCAGTATTCATGGCTTCAGCCCAAAATCTCTTAGGCAATCCAACTTTAGCTAACATGGTCTTTGCAGCTTCCTTGACAGTCTTGTTCCTTCTTTCAGCTACTCCATTCTGCTGTGGAGTTTTTGCAGCTGACAACTCATGAGCAATACTATTTTCTATGCAATACTGAGTTATAATCCCATTGACAAACTCAGTTCCTCTATCAGATCTTATCTTTATAATGGTTTGACTCTTCTCATTTTGAACTGTTCTCATTAGCTAAGGGAGCTTCTGCAAGCTTTCCTTGTTTTTACATATAAAGATAGTCCATGTGTATCTTGAATAATCATCCACCACCACTAAGGTATATTTCTTTCTACTAATGTTGGTTCGTTCAACAGGACCAAACAAATCCATATGCAATAAGTGCAGTATCCTTTTTAAAGAAGGGCTTGGCTTGTCCTTGAATGAAGATTTGATTTTCTTTCCCATCTGGCCAAAAACTTGTTCGCCAAAAATTTTGTTTTGGTTCATACAACTGCAAGTGTACGGTGTAGTTTATAGGATAATGGCAAGCAAGGTTGTATTCCTCAGGGATTGAATCTCGAAACACTTAGGCTATAATAACATCGTATTCCAATTTTATTGAAGCGACCGAAAATCAAATATTTTAATAACTAAAAAAATCAAAAAATAAAGAAAGAAAATAAAAATAAATTTGTGAACCCCACAAGTATTTTCAACATCTTTAGGAGCAACCTTAGGCACATAATCTCAACATACTTCTTCAATATTAAATGCGAATAAAGTTTTAAAAACCAATTCATGCAATTCGATGGGTTCAAATTCCTAATATCATTTACTCCCCCTCCCGGGTGGTGCGTAAATAGTTGATTAAGAATAATTGTAGTCCTCCCGGATCGTTACAATCATTAATAACTCCAAAAAGATTTGTGAATTGAATTACTCCCCACAAACACGCATGTGACACATGTTTCATGTCTGAATTCAATTTCCGTCTTTGTTAGAACTCGTCTTCCGAATGTTGTAATAACAAATATGACATGCTAATTATTGATCAGATAAAAAATAATTAAATAATAAGCACTCGAATTCATAAAATAGAACACATGAATTAATTAAGAAAATAAATAATCATATTTAAACAAATCCACAGTTTCGATTATGCCCCTAAGATCCGAAAACTATGCCAAACATTGATTGCAAACTCATAGACAAATCCGAATCAACCTTATGACATCATATAAGCACAAACAAGAGTTCTTAGACATAGAAAGAAAACCCCTTCTTGCCAGGATGGATTCCCCTTCCAAGCCCTCGAAGCTCTTGTGCTCCCTAGATGTGAAAGCCTTGTGGTGTTCTTCGCGACCTAGCCTTTTGCTCTCAAAAGCTCTTCGATTCTTCGATTCCCGTGTTATTTGATGTGTTTGTGCTGTATGAAGTTGTGTTTTTTCATGCAAGACTTGGTCCCATTTTATAGATGCTTGGAGAGATCACTTGTAGAGTTGGAACAGGAAAAGAACTCAAAAAACGTGCTGAAACAGACTCCCACACGGTCTGGCCGTGTGGGTCCACACGGTCTGGCCGTGTGGGTCCACACGGGCGTGTGGCCTTGGGCGTAGCCCTTTATCGCACGGGCAGGCATGTCGCACGGTTAGGTGGTGCGGTTGGAATCCAAGCCCACATGGCCGTGTGAAGCTACACGGTCGGACCGTGTGGACCTGCTCCGTCCTCTGTTTTCTTCCTTTCTTCCACACTCGTTCATTTTCCCAACACAAGTCCACATAGCCGTGTGAGGCTACACGGTCTGACCATGTGGACCTGCTCTTGTTCCCTTTTTCCATCGTTTTGATCTTCTCTTTGCATTCGGCAATCTTATCCGGGCATCCCTACTGATATTTCTTCATTTTAAGTTCTGTTTCCTGCAAGAATTACAAGAATACGCAGTATCATGCCCTTTAAAGGAAACCAAGTAAAAACATAGTAAATATGCGTGCAAATGCATCAATTATGTATAATTATAAGCCCCAAAATGCACGTATATTTTACACACATCAAAATCCCCCAAACTTAAAGCATTGCTCGTCCTCGAGCAAATTTAGAAAAACAATACAAGGGGTAAAAACGAAAGAACACCCAAGAACACTATAAACATTAAATGGCACTTGATCCCATACTCAAGAAAACCACGCAATTCATAAACTCGGCATCATTAATACTCTTTTGGGTACTTGGCATCGCGACTCACAAGTAGTAGTGTATCACTCATCTCTCAGAAGTGTATGGATAGTGTTTTGCTCAAATTCAATTCAGTGAAAGTAGAACTACCATAGGCTTGCAAATCGTCTAACATCTCTACCACTTTTGTGTGCACAATCTAAGAATCAAAAAGAACTTTTTATTTGGTTGTAATGTAGGCTCTTTGGTAAAGGTAGGGAAATTGGATTAAGTGACTTGACTTGAGCAAATAGAATTTAAGTACACAGACTTGCAATTCACCAACCCAACTTCAATATAATATCAGTTTTCTTTTTCAACTCAATTCCACCCTTATTTCTCCTTTTTCATTCTTAGGCCTTTTTGCCTTCTTTTCTTTTTCTTTAGCATCAAGCTCTCTTTTGTTTTCCAGACTTTTCATTTGGTTTGCTCGATTTTCATTAATTTCTTTCAGAGATATTTTTTTTTGAGCTTCATGTATTTTCTCATTTACCTAGATACTGCCCATCCCTCTTTCTTTTGCCAACTTCCTCTTTTTTCATAAATTTTCACCACATCTCCCCCAAACTTATTCATTTTTTATAAGCTCAAGAATTTGTAGGGATAAAAACATGTAAATTTTAAAGATCAATGTGGCTCAGAATAGAAGTTTTGGCTCAAAATTGGCTAACTAGGGAATCATGAGTTCATATGTAGGCTTTTTAGGCTAAGTAGGCTAAACAAAGATGGCCTTAGATCATTTTTAAAAATTGCACACACGCATGGCTTCAATGAAGATACCAGAGCAAGTTCTAGAGTTCTATCAATCATGAATGACACACTCAAGAAAAAATAAGTCTGCATAATACAAAGTAGTTTAAGGCACAAAAGCTCACAGGCTTATTTTTCGCAACATGCTCAAATACCCAATTTTCTTAACACATGCCAAGCAAATAACTAACTTTTCTCCCAAGAATTTATTGTATTATCCCGTCAGGTAAGTTATCCCATGCCATAAAATATTCATAGTAAAATCATAGGGAGTTGGGCATATGAACTGAAATAAAAATCCCACACCAAAGCAATTAAACGTGCTAAAGCAGTAAACGTGCTAAAACAAAAAAGGACTAAAAACCGAATAAAAAAATCGAATTTTTTTTCTAAAAATTATCATGCAACGTGCTCTACATGCAGTCCTAAATGCAATGCAAACTGCAACAGTACTAAATTACGCATTCTTGTCATGCCATCTTTTTGTGCGAACGGACCAGTCCACTTTGATTTAAGCATACCCGAGAATAATCGCAATCTTGAGTTGTAAAGCAGTACTACTTGCCCGGTTTGGAATTCTCGCCTTAGTAGCTTTTTGTCATGCCATCTTTTTGTGCGATCTTTGTATATTTGGGCATTTTTTTATGCATCTTGACGGAATTCCTCTAGTTCACTTATTTGTAGTTTTCTTTTTTTGCCTACGGCAGTCATGTCAAAGTTAAGCTTTTTCACTGCCCAAAACGCTTTATGTTCTAATTCCACCGGAAGATGGCATGATTTCCCAAAAACTATCGACACGGAGACATATCCAGAGGTGTTTTGTATGTCGTTCGATAAGCCCATAAAGCGTCATCAAGCTTTAAAGCTCAATGTTTTCGATTTATGCTAACCGTTTTTTCTAAGATCTGCTTGATTTCCCTATTGGATACCTCGGCTAACCCATTTGACTGTGGATGGTACGCGGTGGCCACTCGATATTTCACTCCATATTTTGCCATCAAGTTGTTGAACAGTTTGTTGCAGAAGTGAGATCCTCCATCACTAATGAGTGCCCGTGGGGTACCAAACCTTGTGAATATGTTCTTTTGTAGAAACTTTAGCACAACCCTAGCATCATTTATTTTAGTAGGGATTGCTTCTACCCATTTGGATACATAGTCTACCGCAAGGAGGATGTATATGTACCCATTTGAGATTGGAAATGGTCCTATGAAGTCTATACCCCAAACATCAAACAGTTCCACTTCCATGATGTTAGTTAATGGCATCTCGTGTCGCCTTGAGATGTTTCCCATACGTTGACACCTATCGCACTGCAAAATAAACTTATAGCAATCTTTGAAAATGGAAGGCCAAAAGAAATCGGACTATAATACCTTAGCGCCGTGCGTGTTGGCCCGAAGTGGCCTCCACATGGTGATGAATGGCATTGCTCCAGAATGCTTGACCATTATTCTTGAGGTACACATCTCCTAATAATTGAATCTGCACATCTTTTAAACAAAAGAGGTTCGTCCCACAAAAAATATCTCACATCATGAAGAAATTTCTTCTTAGCATGATATGTGGTATCTGGTTGTAGAACCCCGCTTACTAAATAATTGACCATATCAGCATACCAGGGGATGGTTTTTTCAGCCATTAGGATTAGTTCGTCCGGAAATGTTTCTTTGATTGTTGTGCCTATCGTGTTTTCATGAGTTGTTTGTTCTAGTTGTGAGAGGTGATCAGCTACCACGTTCTCACACCCTTTTCTATCCCGAATTTCGATATCAAACTCTTCTAGTAAGAATATCCATCGAATGAGCCTTGGTTTCGCATCTTTCTTTGCGAATAGGTATTTGACTGCAGCATGGTCTGTATGGACTATTGTCTTTGTCCCGATCAAGTAGGCCCGAAATTTGTCAAATGCTAACACTACTGCTAGTAATTCTTTTTCAGTTGTGGTGTAATTTTATTGTGCTGGATCCAAAGTTCGACTTGCGTAGTAAATAACACGAAACAACTTTTCGCGTTTTTGTCCCAGTGCGGCACCTACTGCATAGTCGCTCGCGTCGCACATTATCTCGAAGGGTTAACTCCAATCTGGTGTGATCAAAATTGGTGCAGTCACCAGAGTCTTCTTTAGTGTTTCAAATGCCTGTACACAATCAGGGGTGAAAGTAAAAGGTACATCTTTTTCAAGTAAGTGGGAAACGGGTTTGGTTATTTTGGAAAAATCTCGGATAAAGCGTCTATAAAAACCCACATGTCCTAAAACACTCCTTATTTCTTTCTCATTCCTTGGAGGTGGAAGCTTCTCAATTGCCACCACCTTTGCTCGGTCGACTTCCAAACCTGCGGAAGAAACACGATGACCGAGTACAATGCCATCTCTTACCATAAAATAGCATTTTTCCCAATTTAATACTAAGTTCGTCTCCTCGCATCTCTGCAAAACAAGGGTTAGATTATGCAAGCAATGATCAAAGAACTACCAAAAACTGAGAAATCATCCATAAAAACTTCCATGATGTTTTCAATCATCCCATGGAATATCGTCATCATACATCTTTGAAATGTTGCAGGTGCATTACATAGCCCAAATGGTAGCCTACGAAATGCGAACACACCATAAGGGCATATAAATGCTGTCTTTCTTGGTTCTCTGGAGCAATCACAATCTGATTATACCATGAGTACCCATCTAGGAAACAATAGTATTCATTACCTGCAAAGCGATCTAACATTTGATCCATAAAGTGGAGGGAAAAGTGATATTTTCGAGTTGCAGCATTTAATTTACGATAATCAATGCAAATGCGCCACCCTGTAACAACTCTAGTAGCTAAAATTTCATTGTTTTCACTTTTTACTATTGTCATTCCTCTCTTCTTTGGGACGACTTGTACTGGACTTACCCAATTGTTGTCAGATATAGCAGAAATTATACCATTATCTAGCCATTTCAGTACTTCTTTCTTAACGACCTCTTGCATAATTGGGTTAAGTCTACGTTGATGTTGCACAAAAGGTTTACAATCATCTTCCATTCTTATTTTATGCATGCAAATCGAAGGGCTTATACCTTTTAAATCAGAAATTGACAATCCAATCGCAGTTTTATGTTCCCTTAAGACATTTAGTAGTTTTTCTAATTGATTTTCAGTAAGGGAAGATGAGACTATTACCGGATAGGTCTCGTTGTTGCCTAAGAATGCATATTTGAAATGGTACATGAGAGGTTTAAGTTCTGGAGACCCCGGGATTTTATTTGTCGGATTTTCAGCTGAAAAGATGTGTCGCACGGTTGGGTTGTGTGAGACCACACGACCGTGTGGACTTGGGCTGTCGAAATCTTGTGGCATGGTCTGGCCTTGTAGGGTCACACGACCGTGTGACTGAGGGTTTCCAATTCCAGCATACCGCACGACCTGATCGTTTATATCCACACGACTGTGTGCATCTAGAGGCATGCATCGCATGTTCTGGCCGTGTGTCTTCACACGGTCGTGTGGGATTGTCAAATCACCGTTTTCTTGAATTTTCTCTTCTGCTGAATCTAAGGCAAACACAAAATCGATAACATCATTGTTAGTAATATCCAAACACATACCTCGGGATTCCATTGAGTGAGTTAAGCACCATTCCAATGCGTCTTTCATCACAACCTGTTCAAACTCAGCATCCATGCATGGGGTAAGCACATCAATCATGTTGCAATGTTCGACATTTTCATGAAATTGCATAGCCTTGTAAATTGAGAATAATATGTGTTCATCATTTACTCGCAATGTTAATTCACCTTTTTGCACATCGATAAATGCTCTACCTGTGGCCAAGAATGGTCTTCCCAGAATTAATGGGACCTCTCGGTCCTCTTCCATCTGTAACACAAAAAAGTCTGCTGGGAAGATGAACTTGTCTACCTTGATTAACACGTCTTCAATCACTCTTTTCGGATATGTTAGCGAGAGATCTGCTAATTGTAGGGTGATTGTTGTAGGTTTTACTTCGCCTAGTCCCAATTTTCGAAATATTGATAACAACATCAAGTTAATGCTTGCACCTAAGTTGCATAGTGCTTTATCAAAGGTTGTTCCCCCAATTACGCATGGGATCGTGAAACTTCCGGGATCCTTGCGTTTTTGAGGTAACTTCCTTTGAATAATTGCACTACACTCCTCTGTTAGTTTAACCATTTCATATTCCGAAATTTTTCTTTTGTTTGCCATGATATCTTTAAGAAATTTTTCATAGTTTGGCATTTGTTCAAGTGCATCCGCAAAGGGTATATTAACTTGAATTTTCTTAAAGATTTCCAAAAAATTGAGAAATTGATCATCTAATTTCTTTTTCTGAAACCTTTGCGGGAAAGAGATAGGTACCTCAGTTCTTGCAATGGTTGGAGTAGATTTTACCTTTTCTGTTTCCATGAGGGGTGGCGCCACTTCCTCTTCCTTGTCCTGCTCCTCGATTGCTTCTTTTTCTTGATCAATTGGCATCTTTGGACCTTCATAACTTGTTCCACTCCTCAGACGAATGGTTTGGCACTGTTCTCCCAGGTCTGTCTTTTTGGCTTCTGGGAGTTTGCATTTTTGGTGTTGGCCATGTATTGATGTAGCTATCTGGCCCACCTGTTTTTCCAAAGATTTCAATCTATCATTCGTGTTAGTATTTATTTGAGTTACTTGATCCTCGATTTTATCTATCTTGGCTTCATCTTGATTTAATCGTGCTCGAGTTTCTCCGATGAATGAAGCTAGCATTTCTTCTAGGGATGGTTTCGATTCCTTTGGTTACCCTGGATTGTAGTGAGGTTGTGTCTGATTATTTTTGTAGTAGTTGTACCCTTGCTGCCCTACAAAATTTTCTTCTTCTACAACCACTGCTACCTCCCTTGAATTTACTTGCTGCATCGCATCCAATTTCATACTTAGCAATTTGTTCTGTGAGTATGGTGATTCTATCCTCATCCTGAATTTCTGTGACATGTCTATTTTCGGATGGCCATTGGTAACTGTTGTTCGCCATCTCCTCTAGTAACTCTAGTGCCTCCTCAGGATATTTCCCTAGTAGTGCACCTCCAGATGCAACATTTATAATTGTTCTTGTGTTACCACCCAAACCATTATAGAAGTATTGAACCTGTTGGTAGTCGGGATATCCGTATTGAGGGCACTTCCTTAGCAATTCCCGGAATCTATCCTATGTTTCATATAGCGGCTCAGCATCTAATTGTCTAAACTGGGCGATTTCAGATTTCAACTGCAGCGTTTTACTGGGGGGAAAGTATTTGGCTAGAAACCACTGACTGAGTTCTGCCCAATTTGCGGTTGGTGATGTTAAAGAGCATAACCATCCCTTAGCCTTATCGCGCAGAGAGAATGTGAAAATGCGGCATCGAATGATATCCTCAGAAACACCATTCATCTTAACAGTATTGCAAATTTCTAGAAAGTGTGCCAGATGCGCGTTTGGATCCTCAACGGCTCTACCCCCAAACTGGTTTTGTGACACCATCCGGGTCAATGCCGGTTTTAGTTTAATATTGTTTGCATTGATCGGCAGACGGGTCACACCCCTATAAGTTTGGCTTACCTCCGACTGAAAGTAGTCCCTAACTGCCCTTCTCGTGGGCCTTTCGATAATTCCGTCCTGGACGGCGGCCCCTGGTGGGTGCTCCTCATTGTTTCTGTTTTGCACTGCGTTTGGATTAGTCCCATCCGCCATTGCTTTGGCTCTTTTCCTTAGTTGCTTAGCTGTCTTTTCGATTTCAAAATCAATGGGAATTGGCTGGGTTAATCTGGAACGCGTGATCATGCACTATCTGCACTAAACAAAAACAATGTTAAAATCGAACCAAAAATAAAAAATAAAAAAAATCGAAAACAAAAAGAAAAAAAATATTTACAAAAAAAAATGCTTCAATTAAGATTGAACTACTTATTACTGTATCTAAGTAGAATCTAATCAACCCCATCAATGGCGCCAAAACTTATTTGCCAAAATTTTTGTTTTGGTTCATACAACTGCAAGTGTATAGTGTAGTTTATACGATAATGGCAAGTAAGGTCGTATTCCTCAGGGATTGAATCTCGAAACACTTAGGTTATAATAACATTGTATTCCAATTTTATTGAAGCGACCGAAAATCAAATATTTTAATAACTAAAAAAATTGAAAAATAAAGAAAGAAAATAAAAATAAATTTGTGAACCCCACAAGTATTTTCAACATCTTTAGGAGCAACCTTAGGCACATAATATCAATATGCTTCTTCAATATTAAATGCGAATAAAGTTTTAAAAGCTAATTCATGCAATTATATGGGTTCAAATTCCTAATATCATTTACTCCCCATCTCGTGTGGTGCGTAAACAATTGATTAAGAACAATTGTAGTCCTCCCAGATCGTTACAATCATTAATAACTCCAAAAAGATTTGTGAATTGAATTACTCTCCACAAACACGCCTGTGACACATGTTTCATGTCTGAATTCGATTTCCGTCTTTGTTAGAACTCGTTTTCTGAATGTTGTAATAACAAATATGACATGCTAATTATTGATCAGATAAAAAAGCAATTAAATAATAAGCACTTGAATTCATAAAATAGAACACATGAATTAATTAAGAAAATAAATGATCATATTTAATACATATCCACAGTTTCGATTATGCCCCTAAGATCCAAAAAATATGCCAAACATTGATTACAAACTCATAGACAAATCCGAATCAACATTATGACATCATATAAGCACAGACAAGAGTTCTTAGACATAGAAAGAAAACCCCTTCTTGTCAGGATGGATTCCCCTTCCAAGCCCTCGAAGCTCCTGTGCTCCCTAGATGCGAAAGCCTTGTGGTGTTCTTCGCGACCTAGCCTTTTGCTCTCAAAAGCTCTTCGATTATTCGGTTCCTGTGTTATTTGATGTGTTTTTGTTGTATGAAGTTGTGTTTTTTCGTGCAAGACTTGGTCCCATTTTATAGATGCTTGAAGAGATCACTTGTCGAGTTGGAACTGGAAAAGAACTCCAAAAATGCGCTGAAACAGACTCCCACACGGTCTGGCCGTGTGGGTCCACATGGGCGTGTGGCCTTGGGCGTAGCCCTTTGTCGCACGGGCAGGCATGCCGCACGGTTAGGTGGTGCGGTTGGAATCCAAGTCCACACGGCCGTGTGAAGCTACATGGTTGGACCGTGTGGACCTGCTCCGTCCTCTGTTTTCTTCCTTTCTTCCCACACTCGTGTCATTTTCCCAACACAAGTCCACACGGCCGTGTGAGGCTACACGGTCTGACCGTGTGGACCTGCTCTTGTTCCCTTTTTCTATTGCTTTGATCTTCTCTTTGCATTCGGCAATCTTATCCGGGCATCCCTACTGATATTTCTTCATTTTAAGCTCTGTTTCCTGCAAGAATTACAAGAATACGCAGTATCATGCCCTTTAAAGGAAACCAAGTAAAAACATAGTAAATATGCGTGCAAATGCATCAATTATGTATCATTTTAAGCCCCAAAATGCACGTATATTTTACACACATCACATGCATCACAAATGATTTCCTTCTTGTACACTAAGTCTGACAATCCTTCCACAAGATTACTCCTTGTAAACTTGTTGATTGTCTTGAAATTTAGGTGACTCAGCTTCTTGTGCCACAACCAACTTTATTCGGTTGTACTCTTTTCCAGCAGACATGTGCTTGGTGTAGCAGTTGATCAATCCACTACATACATATTTTTCTGTATTTATCCTTGTAGCACAATTTCATTTGATTCAGCATATTTGATTTGGCAAACACCCATGTTGAATCCTACATTGTAGCCCTTGTCATAGAGTTGGTTGATGCTCAGCAGATTGAAATGGAGCCCTTCAACATAGGCTACATCTGTGATCTCTAGTCCATTTATATTTATGGATCATGTGCCTTTGATTTCCCCTGGAGCTTCATTTCCTCCAAATATGACTTTACCACTTTTTAATTCCTTGAACTTTGAAAGATTTTTCTTGTTGCCTGTCATATGTCTGGAACATCCACTATCCATGTACCAAGTTCCTTAGCACTCAACTGTTCCCTGAACCTGCAATCAAGGAAATTAGATTTTAGGTACTTATACTTGCCTGGGTCCTGAGGGGTTAGCACTATAAGATGATTCAACCAACCTATAGCCAAATGGTCTAACTCTAAGAGGTTGCCACCTATCAGTTCCATAATCATAATGAAAATTAGCAAATTGCTTAGGGGCTTAAGGCTCATACATCTATCTCTTTGTATGTATGCCTGTGTATGAGCTTGTGCATTTACTTTCTTGGGATAGTAATGAAACTTTTGTGTATAATAATCCTAAAGTAGTGAGGCAATGTTCATCGGGATACCTTGTTGAAATTAGGTCATAGATGAACAGAGTTTTCCTACGAGATTGATGTGTTTCATCTGTGAGGACGATGTTGGAGAATTCGAACGTGTTCATCTCGTACTCCGGCTCGGGTTCCGGAGTTGGCTCCCTTCTTCTTCTAGTATTTTTCCTATCACCACCATCTCTTCATCTTGAAGCCATGAATTTGAGAATTGAACTTTGTATAAATTTGGAAATTTTCGAAATTCTCACCCAAACTTCTTGAAGAAGAAATGAAGATGGAGAATTGGAAGGAACTTGTGGTGAATTTCTTGAGAGGGGGAGATGTGTGAACCCTAGCTTGAAGATTAGATGTGTGAACTGAGCAATTCGTGAGATGGGAGAGGTGTATTTGTAAGAGAATATTTGTACCAAGGATTAAGATGGGAAGAAATTGGATAAGTTTGGAGTGTTTCGGATTAAAGATGAAGGAGAAAAAACTAAAACGGGTCGCACACGAATGGCCCGTGTATTCTATCTGTTGTGTTTGTTCTCTGTGAAACATATCAAATGCCCGTGTATTTTACATGGGTTGTTCATGTAATCTATCTCTGTTTTTACAATTCACACCGTCGTGTCAATTATTTTTATTTGTTTTGTCTTTTTTTAAGAAAACCGGGAGAATGTCGTGACACCTCCTACACAACAACTCACAGAAAAAAACAAAACTAAAAATTAAGTTAGTAAAAATCAAAATTAAATGAACAAAGGCGATTAAAAATTTAGGTTGCCTCCCGAAAGCGCTAAGGTTTATGTCTTCAGCCAGACACCAGATTTTCTTATTCCTTTCTCTGGACTGCATCGGTTGATGTATTTGGGCCCTCGTATGCTGCACCACTCCTTAGATGAATGTCAGCATTACTCTCTAGAGTTTAATTCCGTATCGCTTGGGAATTCACCTTTTTGATGTTGGCTTCCCGCCACTTGTGTTCCCAAAGATTTCAACCTCGCATTGATGTTTGTGTTCAGTTGAGCAACATGTTCCTCAATTATGTCTATTTTAGCTTCATCTTTATTATGTCTATCTCGTCTCTCCAATAAATGAGGCTAACATCTCATCTACAAATAGTTTCTTTTCACTCGACTCCACCCTACCTTGATTTCCCATATTAAAACCCGGAAGTGGATGCAAAATGTTTCTATTGTTAGCATAAGAAACGTTTTTTGTGGTTTCGTAGCCCCAAATGATAATGTGTGGGTGCATGATTGTTCCTATAGTTGTTATTGAAGTTTTGTCCCACAAAATTTTCCTCTTCTTCAACAACTGATGGTTCTCTCAGAGTCGCTTGATGGATCGTGTTCATATTCATACTTAGCACAGGCACTTGTTCGGTTAGCATGTCATTCTTTTCCTCATCATGAACCTCTGCCACTTGTTTTGACATTAGATCTCTCGGATGGCAATTGGTAACTATTCTTTGCTATCTCCTCAAGTAATTCTAGTGCCTCATCCGGATATTCACCTAATAGAGCACCTCCAGATGCAACATCTATAATAGTTCTTGTGTTTTTACTTAAACTATTATAGAAATACTGCACTTGTTGGTAATCAGGATATCCGTGTTGACGACACTTTCTTGGTAACTCCCTGAATGTGTCCCATGCCTCATACAACAGCTCTCCATCAAACTGCCTAAACTAAGCGATCTCGCTTTTCAATTGTGGTGTCTTACTTAGGGAAAAGTACTTAGCAAGAAATTTCTTACTCAATTCTACCCAATCCGTAGCGGGTGGTGTCAATGAAGATAACCATCCCTTAGCCTTATCACGTAGAGAGAATGTGAAAAGGCGGTATCGAATGGTATCCTCAGAAACACCATTCATCTTTACTGTCACAAATTTCTAAGAATTGCACCAGATGCGCATTCAGATCCTCAACGGCTCTCCCCCCAAACTGGTTTTGCGACACCATCTGGATCAATGCTGGTTTCAGTTCAAAGTTATTTGTGTTGATCGGCTGACAGGCCACTCCCCCATATCTCAGATTAACTTCCGACTAGAATTAATCTCTCATGGACCTTCTCACATGCCTTTCCTCTATCAGATTTTGTCTATTAGCACCCGATGGTACCAACGGACGCTCCTCATTGTTTCTATTATTCACACCATTCCGACCGTTTTCCTCTGCCATCGGTTTTGACCTTTTCCTCAATTGTTTTGATGTTTTTTCAATCTCCAATTTAATGGGTATCGATTCAACTGATCGGGAACATGTGATCATGCACTATCTACACTCAACAAAAATAATGTTTAAAATAAAAACTAAAATAGTGTTCCAATTAAGATTGAACTACTTATTACTATATTTATGTTGGATCTCTCAATCCCCAGCAATGGCGCCAAAACTTGATCGTGAAAATCATTTCACTAAACTGCAAGTATACAGTGTAGCTAGTAGATAGCAGCGAGCAAGGTCGTATTCCTCAGGGATTGAATATGATACACATAAAGTATAGTAAACATCGTACTCCAGTTTTATTGAAGCGATCGAAAACCAAAAAGTTTTTTTTATCTAAACTAAACCTAAATTATCAAGTAAAAATATATAATTATTATTAAACAACCGAACTTCACAAGATTTTAAATAATTATGAAAAGCAATTCCAGGACTATGATCTTAACATACTTCATGAATATTAATTCCAATTAACGTTTCATCAAAATCAGTTTCTGTGTATCTATGGGTTCAATTCCTAAAGTAGTTTATTCACTCTCCCGAGTTCAAACAAACTGTTGATTAATAAGAATTTGAAGTATCCCTACTCAGCAATTAATATCAACTCTCAAAAGCATATAAAATTGAAGTAATCCCCCACAAACATTATAGGTCTCCCGACTCAATACATGTTTATGTTATCAATTGGTTTATCGTAAGTTAGATCTCATCTCCCAATTTTGAACTAACAAATAAGATATGCAAATTATTGTCCAGATAATCTACAAGAAATAAGCACACAAATTCATAAATAGAAGACAAGAAACCAATTAAGAAGAAACAATCAAATTAGACTTAACATGAATCCACAGTTTCGATCATGCTCTAGGATCAAAAGATCTAGCATAACATATTTGATTGCAAATTCATAGACAAATCTGAAAATAAATAGTCAAACATCGAATTAAGTACAGAACAAAATCTATAAACTATGATTATGGAACCCTCTTTGTGTAGATAGATCCTTCTTCACAATCTTAAACCCTTGTGCCTTCATAGTTGGAAGAGGTCTTGTATTATTCTTTGTTGTTTTATGTATTTTCTCCAAGCATTTTGTGTGTAATTCTATATCCAGCTTTAGAGTTTGGTCTTCCTTTTATAAATGATCTAATAGATCCCTAATAGAGTCCCGACGAAATTAGGAAACAAATCAGCTCGCGTACAAAACACATGACCGTGTAGTTTCACATGGCCAGGTCGTGTATTCTATTTTGGTCTCTGTTTTTGCCATGAACTCTTCACACGGCAGTGTACTTTTACATGGGTGGATCGTGTACTTTGTCTCTAAAATTCTTCCCTCAAACAAGTCGCACGGACGTGTAAAATTACACGAAAGCAATTCACACAACCATGTACTTTGACACGGGCAAACTGTGTGTTTTGTTCTTTCTCGTTTTCTTCGCGTATTTGATCGTCTCTTGGCATTTGACATTCTTGTTTTGGTCGTTCTACTGATATCTTTTCATATAAAGCTCAGTTTCTGTAAAAACATACCAGAATACGCAGTACCACACCCAACAAAGGAAACCAACAAAAACACACTAAATATTCATGCAAATGTGTCAAATATATATCAAAATAAGCCCCTAAATTCGCTTATATTTTACACTTATCAGCCCCCAACAAACTGATGGACAAACTAAAGTAGTCAATAGAACTTTGTCTCAATTACTTCGAGCTTTGCTTGAAAAGAACTTAAAGAATTGGGAAGATTGTTTGTC
Organism: Rehmannia glutinosa; assembly: GCA_016081115.2. Taxonomy (NCBI): domain Eukaryota; kingdom Viridiplantae; phylum Streptophyta; class Magnoliopsida; order Lamiales; family Orobanchaceae; genus Rehmannia; species Rehmannia glutinosa. The sequence goes on along the minus strand of CM071925.1, from coordinate 36,761,262 downwards.
ATTTGCTAAGTTTGCATATAATATAGGAGTGTAAATTACATTACTCCTTTTGAAGTTGTTTATGGATTTAATCCTTTGAGTCCACTTGATCTTGTTCACATCCATGTTGAAGAGCGAGCCAATATCCCTATTGAAGAGTGAGGCATGTCTTTATATAAAGCTAAGGCAGAATTGGTGAAGTTGCATGAAAAGGTGAAACTCAATACTGAGAAGAAAATTGAACAATATGATAAATAAGCGAAGAAAGACCGAAAGCAAGTTATTTTTCAACTAGGGGATTGGGTATGGTTGTACTTGAGGAATTAAAGGTTTCCAACCAAGAGAAAGTCTAAGTTTCACCCAAGGGGAGATGGACCATTCACGTGATTACAATGATCAATGACAATGCTGACAAGATTGATCTTCTAGGTGAGTATAATGTGAGTGCTACTTTTAATTTGACTGATCTCACTCCTTTTGATGCAGAATCAGATTCGAGGATGAATCCTTTTGAAGAAGAAGGGATGATCGAGACCATCCTAAGCAACTAGCTCCAAGCAAAAGAGATCCTTTGAAGATTCATGGTGGTCCAATCACGAGGACCAGAGCTAAACAAATCAAGCAAGCTTTGATGACTCTTATTGCTGAATATAAAGAAAAGGTTCAAGGGAACTCACTAGAAGGCCAAATAACGAATGTTTTTCAAGTTGTTGGGGAAGAATGCATCTAATAAGTGGGCTCAAGCATGGATTCAAATTGAAGACTTAATTTGGAGATTATAGGCCATGGTTTTCATTCAACACATGAAGCCCAAGAGGAGTGATCTTTCATTTTGCTTAGAATGGTCAATTTTGGCATTTGTTAGTCAAAGTGTACTCTTTAGTAAGTTAATTATGGTCAAGAATGACTCTTGAATAATGTATCTAGTCAAAGAGTCATTTTCTATCTTCTAAGTCTAGTAAATGTGGTAAAGAGGTATCTTCAAATCCCATGCATAACCAAATTCGGGATTAACATTGAAGAATCATATTGTAACTTTTAAAAGCATGACATCCTATGTAAAAACAAGAAATGATTGATATTTGAAATTGACATTTTCCATTGTGAGTTGAAATTCTCTTTGTAGAGTTTTCAATTATTTAAGCACTTATCAAGATACTTGAGCAATCTTGTGGCGTTCACCATACCAAGGTTCTAGGTTGATCATAAAGCCAATGGGTCAAGGTTATGAAGCTCTAGGTAAGATCAAAGTAGGTCACCAATCTGAGGTATCCGCTACCTACTTATATACGATGGGTTCTTGAATTGTTATATTTAATGGATCCTTTGTTATATCCGTATCATAATAAAACTCCAAAAAATTCATATCATGCATAGTTATGGCTCTTAACCCTAGAATACTACATGGTACTCCAAAGTAAAACCATCATTAATATCTATGAATTCATCTCTACATCCTAACAAAGCAAGTATACTAAAGTAATAAAGGTGTAAATGCAAAATCCTTGCAATAAAAACTCCACGTGCTCTACGTGCAATTCTTATATGAAATGCAAAGAAGGTTATATACTTCCCAAAGATAAACGAATAACCTCCCAAACTTGTTTGGGACCATATATCAAAATAGATAGAGAGAGCATTAATTTAATTAAGAAAAGCATAATAACCACTCACAGTTGGTTTATTGGTATGGCTAAGGCGGGTGGAACAGTCTTGACCGCTTTGCCATTGCTCTATTCTTTTCATCAACTCTAGTATTTGCACTTGCCCTTGCTCAATATTATCAAGTAGTCGTCGACTTTCAGCTTGAAAATTTTCAAAATGTTCACGCAATTTTACAAATTCACCCATCGAAAAGTTCACGTTTGTCTCAATAACTAATCAAGATAACATAAATAAAGCAAATAAAGTGTCTCGAGTAAAATCTAAACTACTTAGTACTGTATCTATGTTAATTAACTCAATCTCTAGAAACGATGCCAAAAAACATGTTCGCTCAAACTTATTAAGCTAAACCATAAGTGTATGGTGTAGTTAATAGATAGTGGCAAACAAGATCTATTCCACAATGATTGGTTAAAAAATATTATCGCAATCGTAGCAGCCTCAATTTTATTGAAACGACCAAAAATATGAGAATGAATTATATAACAATTCAAATAAATTAAATTAAAATAAACAAACAACTAAAAATTTCACATGTAGAGAGTTAATCAAGGAATAAAAGTGATCCTAGGATTACGACTTCGACATTCATCTCTAAATTATATCCAATTGTATTTCACAAAGCTAATTATACCTTATCTATGGACTTGATTCTTATCCTAGTACATTCCCTCTCTCGAAGCAAACAAACCATAGATCAATAATGATTCGCTAGAATCTCTACTCAACAATTAATATCGACCCCCAAAAGCATATTTAATCAAGTATAAAAATCTCATAAACATCATAAGCAACTCGACTCTACAATTATTTATATTGTGACTTCTTTAATCTGTTGTTGGAACTTATATCTTGAATTATGAATGAACATATTAAACATGCGAATTATTGATCAGGTAAACCACAAGAATTAAGCATAAGAAACCATATATATATATATATAGGCAAAACAAGCTAATACAAAATAAACAAATCGAATAAAAACTAAACACACAGTCTACATCATATCCTAGAATCAAAAGAAAATTAGCTAGATATGTTCGTTTGCAAACTCATGGACCAATCCATAAACGACATGGTTAACGTGAAAAGAAAGAAAGAAAGAGATAGTAATTATATTCTATGATGATGAATTTCTCTGGCTTGGATAAATCCGTCTTCAAAATCTGGAATCTTGGTGTCTTCCTTGACAATCCCCTTGTGTGGCTCACCACGGTCTCTATTTTTTTCTCTCAAGTATGGCTCTCTTTCTCTCTAAAACAATATCTCTTTGTTAGAACTTATATTCTTCCTTTTATAGTCGCTTCTAGGTCTCTCCAACTTAATCCAATCAACAAAAGAATAAAAATCCATCAAACAAAGCTTTCCCGCACAACCCGTGCGCCACCACACGGTCTGGTCGTGTGGTTCCACATGGTTGTGCGTTGATGCACGACCATATCGTGTGGTTCCAGACTGTCCACCCGAGTGCCGTTGCATAGCCTGGTCGTGTTGTTCTACACTGCCCATGTGATTTCGTACAACCAGGTGATGTGGTTCATGTTTGCCCAAAAATCCATCTATGGAATTTGTTGGACACACCCAACCTAATTGCTTCCAATTCTTGAAAGTTTTATTAGTACGTTCAGACACAGACCTACATTCCCTCCTAATGGGGCACGTGGCCCCATATTTTTATTTATTTATTTTAACTTATATATATAACTATTTATTATTTATGTTACATAATTTTTATATTTATAACACCACCAGTTCTACCACAAAGTATTATATAAATCTTATTAATTTTTTTTATAAAAAAAGTGTATAACATTATAAATTATATAGCATTAGGTTAATAGTATGCCCAAAACTATAACATTAACTACATTATAACATTATGAAATAAAAAGAAACTATTATAATATTATTAAAACAAGTGTTAATAGTGTTATATATAACATTATTATTAGTGTTATATAAAATTTTAACATCTAAATATTAATTAGTAAAGAAAACAAGTGTGTCTCATTAGTTATTTATGATGTAGTTTATAATTGTATTATTTTGTGCTCCCATTGTAAAAAATTCATGGATATGTCCTTGGGTCCGTCTTGCTCGTGGCGTATCCTTTGTGACATCCATTGATATCATGCTCTATTCTACTCTATTTCGGCTTTATTTCCTACAAAATAATATAACAATCGCAAAATCACGCCCAACAAATGAAACCAAAACTAATATGCATATATATATATATATATATATATATATATATATATATACACACAAATGCACCAATTATATGTTGAATTACATATCAAAATGCATGCATAAAAATCACTTATCAACAATTACCTTATCTACAACTTTTTTTATTAATTTATTTTCTAAATAAGTGATTTTTCCATATAAACATAGGTTATTCGTTTGTGATTTCGCCGTCTGGTGCGGCGTTTGGTTTGTTGTCGTCTTATTGCCGTCTTGTTGCAGGCGATTGAGAAAGCAAGTTTTCGCTTTGACAGAGAGAACAAATCAGATTGGGGTCTTCAGCATGTTTCGGACTTGTGCCTTCACAAAAAAAAAAAACCTAGATGCCATGAATCTTTTCATGGTTTCATCTTTTATATTTTCAACATATTTGATTTTATTTTCTATCGATGTATTGATAGTTTGAATTAAGTAATGAAATTATTCTTCTTATAAAAAAAATCTAAGTTTTAAATGCAGCGTGGAGTTGTTGAATATATCATATTACATGTTGTCTTACGCCGACGCCGTTGTCATCCTATTCAATTACATGGTAATTAGTTTACCTCGTTGTCTTCAATTTCCATTGATTTGTATATACCCTCACCACTGTTCAGTTTACCTTTTATACAAAAAACTAAAAAATAAAACATCATTACAACTACCTCCAAAAGAAAAAAAAAAGCAGTAAAATTACTAAAGGCGGTGCACTGAATTCTCTGTTGATCGGTGGCGGTGGCGGGTAGACGACGATGGAGGCAGGGGTTTATGCGTGAAAAGTGGGAGCTATAGATGGAATAAGGCCGCAGGTTACCTAATTTAAAATAAAAAACTTTTTGGTTGAAGACAATTAAAAACTTATATGTGTGAGATGTTTATAAGAAACTGATGCCTAAAGTTAAATTATAGGCTTCAGTTGTTAACGTAAAAACCGACACCTAAAGTTATTAAGTTAATTAAAAAATCAAAAGAGTTTATAAGCGTAAGTTTTTCATTAACAATAGTTGGTTTTCATCGGTTTTATAATTTATTTCATATCATTGCGGCATTTTAGAACTTTCATTATTTGGCCCTCTTTTTTAGGAAACAAACTCTTCACGCATATCAATTAGCAAAACTCCCGCATCAAATCAAGTATGCATTATACCGAGCATCATACAATAACTAACTATGCATTATGTTACAATTATATATGCATCAAACAACAACTAACTATGTATTATCTCATAATTATATATGCATCAAACAACAACTACCTATGCATTGTCTCATAACTATCTATACATCAAAGAACAGTTGAATTTGCATTATCTCATTACTATATATGCACCAAATAAAATATGACTATAACTATGTATGCATTAAGCAACAACTAACTATCTATTTTCTCATAACTATCTATGTTGTATATTTATTCTAAATATGCAGTAAAGTCACAATAATTATATTTGTGTTAATGGTGGAACTGTGTGTGTGTGTGTGAGAGAGAGAGAGAGAGAGAGAGAGAGAGAGAGAGAGAGAGAGAGAGAGATTTGATTATGGGATTAATGACGATTTTTGTGGGATTGATATATGTATGGAACGTGATTGATATTGTTTGATTTTATTTCCGTTTTCATCCATATGTATTTAATGGTAAGGAGGTTATATTTTATTGTGATTTTACATTGTTACCTTTTTTATGATTAAATTAAATATTTAATCTAATGTTATTCACTCTAATCTCATCCATAAATTATTTAATTGGAACGGTTGTGATTAGTCCTTACGGTCTCACGATAAGGGGTTGTCTCATTTAATCCAGTCCCTATATGTGTGTGTGTGTGTGTTTTGTAAGATTATTGACATTTTAATTGTTGTATTCGTGATTTCATTAACAAACTAATCTAAAGAAGTATGTGGTCATCATAATTGTTAATGGTTATCCAAATGTTTTTTTCCTCATGAAATTGAATCATGTTATTTACTTTCAACTTTTATGCTTAGAATGTGTTTCATAATAAAAGAAGTCTTTTTTTTTCGAAACGAAAGATTTATAGATAGCTCAGCGGGAAAATACAAAGGCGTGGGTCAATTGACCCAAAAAATTATTTTGGAAACAAAAAACTCTTCCAAATATAATCAGGGAGGACCAAATAAATTGGCCTAGACAAACAAGACAAAAACCAAAGACCAGTAGGAGAGACTTGATTGATGGCCTTGGCTATTAGCAGTGCAAAAGAGCAAGACATTCTAATAGCCTTGGCATCAGTCAAGGAGCAAACCAAAACCAGAAAGTACACAAAGGGAAAGACCAAACAAAACAGAAAATAAAGACCAAACCTTCCTCCACTGATAATTAAATCCTAGAGCAAGAAAAACAACAGAACTAGAAAAAAATAGAAAAAACAGGAAAAACAGCACCCAAAGTCGATAAGGATGGAGGCTCAGGCATAGGAAACATTTATCATTTTGCTGATATCCTAGAACTCGATCCATTCGGATACAGCGCTCTCCATAGTTGACACTTCGGGTTTCCAAACGCGTTGAAATATCCAGAGGTTACGCGTTTTCCATAGCCACCAAAGAAGATAGGTAGTGAGTTGGATGTGGTCTTTAATGCAGGCCCCATCTTTGAGGCAGGAAATATTGCTCCACCAAGCCGAGAAATTATCCATATCTTTTTCAAATCCGTCCCAGCTGATTGGAGCCAATTTCCAAATCAAAACCGCCCTCTTACATCTGAAGAAAATGTGCTCAATGGTTTCGATTTCTTCGCCACAACACTTGCAAATTGGATCAATCTCAATGCCTTTTTTCCTCAAATTGCAACTAGTTGGTAAGATGCCAGAAAAACATTTCCATAAGAAATGCTTGATCTTACCTTTGATATTTAATTTCCAACTCCGAGCTCGAACAGTCTTCAAACGGGGGCCAGTGTTACTACCTTCGGCAATGTCAAGGCTCTCGATTTTCTTCGAAACCAGGTAAGAATACGTGGAATGCACAGAGAAAATGCCTTTCTTATCAAGATGCCATCGAAAACGGTCTTTCTTATCAGGATTCATACCTCTAATATTAAAGATGTAATCACAGTCTTTATTATTAAACATCTGCTGAACCAATTCAAAGTTCCATTCCAAGCCATTTTCCACAAGCAGATCACTCACCCAATTGGATCAGAAACTGAGAGGGGCCGGCAAGAGGGCAGGAAGTCCGGAGCCTCTAGAATCCAAGGGGTAAGCCAAATGTTCGTTGATTTCCCGTCACCAATCTCCATACGCAAGCCATTTTTCAAAACATTTCGAACGCTAAGCCAACTCTTCCACAACCACGATGCGTTTTGCCCAATTTTTGCATTAAAAAGATCACCGGAGGGGAAATACTTAGCTTTGAGTACTTTTGCAACTAAAAGGTTAGGTGAGGTGATGATTCTCCAAAGGTTCTTGGTCAGCAGAGCTTCATTAAAGAGGATGAGGTCATGAAAGTCAAGCCCACCACAGTCTTTAGGAGTAGTGAGGAAATTCCAAGCTTTCCAATGGATGCAATGGCCTTTGTTGCCTTTGGAATTCCACCAGAATTGGGACACAACTTGGGAGATCTTCGAACAAATTCCAGCCGGAAGTTTAAAGCAAGCCATGACGTACACTGGAAGAGCATCAAGAACTGCTCGTATAAGGACTTCCTTTCCGGCGGGGGATAAGAATTTATTTTTCCAGCTTCCAATGCGATCCTGAACCTTCTCCACAACAAAATTAAACACCTCCTTTTTGGATCGACAAATTGCAAGAGGAAGACCCAAGTATCTGCTCGATTGATGTTTTTCAATCCCACTGAGGGCTTGACAGATTTCCGCTTGAGCATCAGAAGAAAAGTTTTTACTAAAAAAGATCAGGGATTTTGCCCAGTTCACTTTCTAGCCAGAAGAGCGAAATAGTTCCCTAAAATTTGCTTGATAAGATCAGCCTGAAACAAGTTAGCTTCGCAAAAAATCAAAGAGTCGTCAGCAAAAAGAAGGTGCGTAATAATAGGACCATTTTTTGAGATTGCAAGCCCTTTAAAGCATTTTTCAACAGCGGCAGTTTTGATAAGGGTAGAGAAAATTTCTGAGACCAAGAGAAAGAGGTAAGGAGATATTGGGTCTCCTTGCCTAAGGCCTCTAGTTGGAACCACCAAACCGCATGACTTTCCATTGAGATTGAAGGACAGAGAAGAGGAAGAGAGGCATTCAAGGATCCATTTGACAAAAATACCACAAAAACCCATTTTTAACATGACAATTCTCAGCCCATCCCATTCGACTCTATCAAAAGCTTTCATCATATCAAGTTTAATGGCCATGAAACATTTTCTACCCGAACTATGCCTATTAGGAAAATGAAAAGCTTCTTGAGCAATCATAACATTATCAAGAATGAACCTATCGTAGAAAAAAGCGGATTGATTATCACTAACACAGAAAGGAAAACAGGGTTTGAGCCTATTCACTAAGATTTTGGAGATGATTTTGTAAGATACGTTACAAAGGCTAATCGGTCTAAATTGAGTGATGAGCGAAGGATTCAGACACTTGGGAATAAGAGTGACAAGAGCATTATTCATTTTTTTAGAATTTTTCCAGAATCGAAAAAAGAAAGAACGGCATTACAAAGATCAGTTTTGATAACAAGCCAAAAGTGCTTAAAGAAGAGCGGAGACATACCGTCCGGACCAGGAGCTTTGGAGGGATTCATTTCAAAAAGTGCTTGTTTGATTTCCTTTTCCGTAACAGGGGCAATCAGTCTTTCGTTTAGCTCAGCCGTGATTGAGTGTGGAATTCCGTTAATGAGCCTAGGATCTCCATTGCATCCCTCAGTAGAAAAGAGTTGTCGATAAAAATCAGAGATATGATTTTCAATGTCTTCATCATTTTCGCAGACGGTAGAGTCCTCTTTTATCAGTCTCGAAATGCAATTTTGCTTTCTTCTTCGTAAGCAAGAGGCATGGAAGAACTTAGAGTTTTTGTCACCTTCCAAAAGCCACGTCACCCTAGATTTCTGTTTCCAGTGCACCTCCTCAGCATTGTATTCAACCTCAAGCTTGCATTTGATAGAATTCCAAACGGCCCAATTTCGACTACCACCCTGCTTCCTAAGACTCTCCAACTCCACCAAGAAAATTGAGATATTTTTTACTAATTCGGTTTTGAAGTTGCTGCTCCATTTTAAGAGATTAATTCTGAAATCTTTGATTTTATTTTGCAGCTGAAACATGCATGATCCACCTTGGGGTTGATTCCAAGATTCAGTGATTACATCTTTAATACCTTGCTTTTGGAGCCATCTTTTGTCGAAAAATAATCTCTTTTTTGGCGGCCGGATTTCTGGATTTGAGTTGAGGAATAACAGATTATGGTCGGATGCACTTCAAAAGACGTTGTTCACACAAGCCGGAGGAAATTTCTCATGCCACTCCAAGGAGCCAAAAAATCTGTCAAGTTTTTCTTCAACGAAACCTTCATTTTCATGATTATTTCCCCAAGTGAAATTTCCCCCCTTCAAAGAAACCTCAAGCATACACAAATCATGGATAAGAGAGTTAAAATCCAGAAAGCTACTAGCCATTCTAATTCTACCACCTTTCTTCTCCTCCGAGTTACAAATATCATTAAAGTCCCCTCCAATACACCATAAATCACCCCAATTGAGCTTGGCACTTCTCAAATAATCCCACTGGGATTTTCTAATTGAGGAGTTTGTACTAGCATAAACAAAGATAATCCAGAAGTGGTCCTCACCCTCTTGATAACAGAATTCAATTTCAATACAGAAGTTATTGGAGAGAATTTTTTTGATGATCACAGTGTTCCTCCAGCAAGCTAACAGGCCCCCTCCAATACCAATGGGTTCAACGCAGTGCCAACGATCATCCAAAGCTAATTTTCTAGTTACCATTTTCACAAAAGCCTTTTTTTATTTCACTAATGAACAAAAAATCCAGGAAGCATGATCTCCAAGATTCCTTCATCTGGGAAACTGTAGAGGGTCCTCCCAGACCTCTACAATTCCACACATATACCTTCATTGATAACTTTGGGGCCACTTATGGTTGGCTACCTCCACCAAAGTTGTATCACCTTCTGATTTCTTCCCTTTTTTCCCCAGTTTTTGATCTCCTTCAGAATTCTCCTCAAGATTTTCCTTATCCTCCTTACAGAGCTTCTTTCTTTTCGTTCCACCTTTAATAGTTTTAACCTCTTTAGATGTGTTGCTCTTGGGTTTCAGGGTATCTGGGAGTTTTCTCCTGCTCCATTTTTTGGCCTCGCTGATGTCGGCCAACTCAGAGGGTATGTTTGAAATATCCTTAAGGGCCTTTATTGGATTATCTGGTTGGTATGGAATAATTGATAAGGTTGTGCAATCAGGTTCATCAAGGATCATAGATGTGGGGTAACTGATTTCTGGGGTGATAGGCAGGGTGTTATTATGGGGGAGGACTGTTGGGCTTATATGACGAGTTGGGGGGGCAAGGGTGAAAGGTTTTCAAGAAGAACAGGGGCACGGGGCTGGATTGGGTGCGGTTGGGAGGTTTCTGGTAAATGAGTAAGAGTTAAAGAGGAGGGCTGGAGGGAAATAGGGATGATGTTTTGCGGCTTGGGATTTTGGCTATTTTCAAAAGTATTTTAATATTATAAAATTTAAAATAGTATAATTTTGTAAAAATAGGGAAATTTCATGAATAAATCGCTCTATTAACGAAAAAATTTGAGAGTTTTTGTCACATTATCAATGTGGATTTGGTGCGACAAATAGCTCTGAATCAAAGGCTAAAACCGTGATAGATGAAGATTTTCTCTGAGGAGAAAATGTGCATCCTTATGGCATGTGTTTAGTTGCCATAAAACAAGATGTGATGGTGTTAGTAGGTCCTCAAGTTTGCCACTGAGGGCTTCTCCGGACACCGATAGGTACAAATATAAAGTCTCCCTTCTCTTGGCTTCATCAGAAGCAGAGGTGAGACCAGATATGTCTTCAATTTGCTCAGGTTTCTAAATATTTTTTTATTATATCTGAAAATAGAAAAGAACGGAACAAAAAACCAACTATCCAAAGCCGGATTTTTGCTCTAAGAATTGACTTAGGTCTCCAAAATAAAGTCATATGACTGCAGCTAAGAGAATCCTGAGATATTTGAAGGGAAGTCAAGATGTTGGCTTATGGCATCCACAATAAGTTAAGCCGATTTGATACTCAGACTCAAACTATGTTGGATGTAGAGATGGCAGGAAAAGTACATCTGTATCTAATAACGTCTAAATATCTTGCTAGAATCTCATCATTTCATTCCCAAGTTGCCTCGTCCTGGCCATCTCAACTATTGTTATAAGAAAAACCCGCTAAAAGTAAATATGCCTCCAAATTACTCAGAAAATCCGAAATACATGTCTCTTAGGATACGGCGACGAGGGCGTCGCCCGATTGGGTGGGGGAGAATGTCACGCAGTTGGCCTTTACGACCCATTTTTCGCCATCTGCCGGAACAAAGAGGTTCACCATCATAGATAGTCCATCGTCTAGAATCACCTAGCATGATCTAGAATGATCTAAAAGAATCTGGAATGTTCTAGAAGAGTCTAGAAGAATATGGAATGTTCTAGAACATTGTAGGTGCGCAATGGTAGGTGTTGCAGCGCACGACACGGGCTGAACCTGGGCCTGTTATTTTTTGGGCTTTTCGACGGATTTTCGAGGGTACGATTCTGCCAAGTCATCGCCACCCGAGCGCCCGCCACATCACCGAGCCACCGAATCGAACCCTGGTTCGATTTTTCCAAAACTTTAAGGCTGCCTCGCACGTCGTGACGACGCATCCAATCGGGCGCCATGTGTGTCGCCACTCGTACGATTCTGCCAAGTCACTGCCACCCGAGCTGCCGTGGGTAGAATGGTATTTGTGTACAACCTTGTTATTGCTCGGATGGATACTATGATGATTATGCTGGTACATAACATCAATCCTTTTTTTCGGGGTTAATTAATAAGTTTTGGTGTGATATATGCCAAACAAGGGTGTGGATTTAGCTAAGGATTTCAAATTCCTCATCCTAAATCCCCTCCCAAATCCTCATATCCATATGCACCCCTAATTTCCATTGTAATAGGATTAACTCATTTTCTCTTGGACTTTTTTGATATTCATTTTTCATGTTACGACAAACAAATGATGTTTTCATGCGTCATGTCTAAAATGAAGACTCCGCTGTGAAGCAGCTGAGTATGGCAAGGAGGAGAAGTCAAGAACTCGACTGAAGGAGTATCACCAGTTCTGTTGTGAGAAGTGTGTCAAGTCAACTCAAGATACCGCAAACCCCCCTAACTTGGCTCACTCACCTCTCAATCCGAGCTACCGCCCAAGTGCCTATCAATCAAGAGAAAGCTGACTTAGCTTTCAAGAAGGCAGGAGCAATAATAAAAGCTGACTTCGCCAAGGTAGAAGAGAGACAGCATGGCAGGATATAAAGCTTAAAGGCAAAGTCCCGAGGCTTATGGGCTCACTATAAAAGAGAACGAGATATTGGACAGGTGGAACCGGCTGATCACTCGTTCTTTCACGCCCACACGCTATGCCGACGATGAGTGTACCCGAGCTCTCGGGATACATGAGGAGGTTTGGCACATGTTTGAACGAGGCCTCAGTAGATTTTTCTAAGTGAATTACCTGGTCCTCGGCTGCATCATCAGCGTCATCGGAAGATGATGAAACCTGGGGGCTTGGTTCATCATCGAAGTTGAAAGTCCGCGGACCAGCCCATAGATGCGGAAGCGGCCCGAAGGGCAGATATTCGGACCGGGAAGCATCCTGCCGACGATGTTCCTGAAGCGGAAGAGCCCCCCCTCCAAAGGAGAAGAGGGGAAATTGTGATTGAAGAGCCTGGGCAGACCGAAAGGGCTGGTCAGACGTCACTAGTGCGTCCTGGGCGGACCCCTGAAGATAGCTGACAAAATTGAGAAATCTGGACTGAAACCCTTTCTCACGATGGAGTTCCAAATGACATATGTTGAAGAGGTAGCACAGTTCTACGTGAACGCTGAAGTTCGGGAGTTACTCCACGAGACTTCAAAGATTCGACAGCGGTTTTGTTATATATATATATATATGTATATCAATATGATATTAAGAATAAGAAACCTCATCAAAAAGATACATATTAGATAAAATGGCTTGAGAATGCTAAGATTCGCGAGTTATTGAAGCATCGAAGGGGCATGAAGTCTCTAAGTGTCCTCTCTTGAAAGCTGAGTGGGAAAGAAAAGAACAAACAACTGGAGGTAGAGCTCGAATGTATGCTCTGACTTAGGAAGAAGCTAAGCAAAACCCGGGTACAAAGTCAGGTACGCTAACCATCTTAGGAATTCTTGCTATTGTACTTTTTGAAACTTGTGCCACGCTTTCCATTTTTTTATTTAATATGTTTTTTTTGTTATTTATATATGCAATTTGAGTGTCAAACTGAAGATCGTGAAAAAAAAATAATTAATTTGATATATTATATGATTTGTCAATAATTTATCGGTATAATTTGGGAAAAATAATATTTTTTATTTTGTAGGTATTCTGCGAGTAACTATAAAATTTAGTAACAAGATTATTTCTGTCGGTAAACTTGAATTTTCTTGTAGTGAAACTCATGAGTAAATCAAAAATCAACTTTAGTAGATTTGGAAGGGCGCCCTTCTAGGTCACTACATGCACACCTTCAACATTGCATAATTCTGTAGCTTTTTTAAGTATAGTTTCATGTGCTATGAGATTTTTTTTAGCCATCATTACATGGCAGATAATTCTGAGAAAAATCAAACAAGTATAACAAACACTATTAAAATTATTAGCTAGCCAAATGGGTACAAGTTCAAATGAACACATATATTGTACAAGTTATATTACAGAACATTAGCGATGCGTCAGCACAACGGCGTTTTCTATACAAACCAAACCTATTTGCAAACCAAAAATGAACACAACTCCAAACATACACACTCAAGCCTTGAATATTGTAGGATCATCATATACACCCAAAATCTTGACTTCTTTTATGAGGTTAGATCCACTTAACCTGCTGTAAAATCGCACCACCGAAATTTACAGTCTTCCTCTAAAGAGTACCTGTGGATGCTTTCGTGTAGCGCAAAGGATCCGTTATTTTGTAACTTCTAACATGAAAATTCCTCAAACAAGACTCACTATGTCCATATACGTTATCAAGTAATGTGGTAAGTAGATTTTTGTGACCGACCTTCATTTAGAGCTTCAAGTGAAAGCCATATGAGTATATGACACCCCCCCCACCCCCCTTCCAAAAAAAAAATAAAAAACCCAAGTCTAATGCAGAGATGTCCCTCATTTTCCTGGTGTACGAGAATAATATGTTTCTCCTAAGTAAAACTAGGAGACTCGGCCGAGAATTAGTTTGAAACAAGTTGGTTATATACTCAATGGCTTCAGATTCACCTCAAAGTACTGCAAACTCAGGCTCTCGAGTATCATCTTCATAGCTCAGTACAGTTTCCTCCATTAATTCCGAAAATGACCTCCCCATTTCAAAAACAATAACCTCAATATCTGATTGGATGTTCATCCAGTTTTTAGATTCTGCTAAGTCTCGTTTGACGAGCTGGTCTAGAGAATGAGGCTGCGGATGCTCACAAATAAGCCGTTCGACTCGTCTCCATACTTCATGAATAAGATCCATTCCTTTTGGGACCGGCCGCATATTTGGTTTTACACGTGATATATCAGTGAAGCATCCGAAATAACACTCACACACCTCCTTTAAAGCTTCATTAGCACAGTCGAAGAGGAGTTTCTGATCATGACGGGTCGGCTTGAAAATAACTCGACCGTCAAATAACGACGCAGTCGAGGATATCGTATAAGGAAAGCCACCTCAAGAGAAATTCGTCCCAGTTCAAACCTGAACCGAGCAAAACTGCTTCGACATATTCAAATGCAGATTCTTCGTCCTCGAGAGAAATTCTCGTACAAACTCCTGGGTCGTTAGCAAAAGATTGTTCTTCAAAATGGATATGCCGTGGTTGAATTTCTTTTTCAACTGAATGCCACAAAGAGTTTTATTTCAGGGTGAAAGATAGCATACAGAAACAAAACTGAGATTGTTCAGTTCTTTATCGACAACCTAACCTGGGTGAGATATGGTGCTTGCAGGACTGATATCATCATCTGTGAACAATGGCTCAAGAACAGATATGGGACTTGGTTGCTCTATTTTGTCAATTGCTCGATCAGAATCTTCAATTTCCTTGCTTGCTTGATTGTGTGAGGGTGACACTGTTGGAGAAGACAATATTTGATCTTCTCCAGATAACTGCTGACAAAACCCACAAAAATAAGAAACATTGTAATAAAAATTTCAAGAAAGGAACATCAGAAGAGAACAACACAAAATATCAAACAACACTCCACATGGGCAAACGACTCGGTGTTCATATGTTACTTTTTTTACTTTAACAAGAATTAAAGGATGGAAATTTACTGATTTGAAGCACGGCGAAGCACTTTCTTCATTGTCTACTTCTCTAGTGTCTCCGTTCTGGATATCTCCACCGGTTGAACTACTAGATGATTCAGAAGAGATATCAATGATCTTTCCTCTTCCTGAGGCCTTGATTCAATCGTCCGCTCGGTCTCCGCAACTATCGATTCAACTGTTGGTTAAAAAAAAAAATCAGTGTTATCAAAAAGTTAGGCTTCACAATTATCTTTAGAGAATGGGTTTAATTTACCTTCAGGAACTATAGCATCTTGGGTAAAGGGCTGCTTTGCTAAAGAATTTTCTTGATCATCTCTGAATGAATTGCTAACGCCGCATTCAAAGATTGTACTTTGTCCTCAGGTTGACTCTCAGAATTTTGCCTTCTTGGACTTGGATGATTGCTCTTGTCTTCCAGCAAAAGCTCACTCACATTATTCTTTATCATGCCACGTGGAGATAATCTCATCTGGGCAGTTATGAAGATATCATCGCCGTGCTTTCTAGGGCTAAGGCAAGGCGAAGCATTATATTCAGGAAGAGAGAGAATTCTGCCCAGGGGTTTGGCCAACTGCCCACTTATCGACTCTGGATTTTCATCTCCACTCTTCACCATCTCGGAGAGATGTTTCTTAGCCTCAATATAAATGTTAGATCCTCCAAGTCTTGGATATTGAGACGGTTCATTCACCACCTCTGAACCGTCGTCTTTTAACTTATTAACTGGTTCACCCTTCTTAAAGCTAGGGGAAGATGAAGTAAATCTTTCGGTATAGAAATGGTTCCTATTTGGAGACCTCCAGCCAAGATTTTCTCCTTTGTCACCATTACTACCGTTTTGGGGCTTCGGAGAAGATTTAAGAATCAGTTTATCACGGGAGATCCCCTGTCTCTCCTTTCCCATTGCATGCCTTAGCTTTCTTTTAATTTCAGTGAAAGAGAACTGAGATGTATTTCTCTCATTGTGCAGCTTACTATCCGTATCAGTTTCCGGGCTTCTTGACCCTGCTGGGCCGGGCTTCAAGATGACAATTTTATTCGGAGATGGACAATCTTTATTATCCCCTCCCAATGGGTAGCTTTCAAGAGATTTGCTCCTCCTTCGAAAAAAATTTCGATGTTTATGGCTACTCAATTCATCAGACTTTAAGTTTACTGGCTTCTCTTCTGAAACAGGCAAACAATTGGCTGTTTGGAATTTGCCTAACCGAGCATCTTCTAAATTTTGAATGTGCTTAACCAGTTCAGTGTTTGAATCTTTTAGTAGTTTCAAGAACAATCCCTTATTTAAACTCAATGTTTGCAGATTATCCATTAGCTCTTTCGAGCAACAATTATTCCCCTCTTCTCCAAAACGCTTGCTGTTACTCAGTTTTTGCTCTATAAACAGTTTTACTGCTTGAACTAACTTTTCTTCAACAATAGTGACATCCTCACCAGATGGTATATCAGAATCGACATCGAAATCATGCTTCAAGCAGTTTGTGTTTCTCTGGTTAATACGGGCCAACTCTTCCAATATTCTTTCCAGATCAAGATTATCCCAAGGCTTTTGCTCAGGAACTTGGTCAAAATTTCCAGGCATTGCAGCATCCAATTCGACGGCATCCATATCGGTAGACTTAATGGAACTCCTTTTTTTCTTTTGACGCCTTTTCATATGATTTCCAGTTTTTGAATTGACTTGTTCAATTTCAGAATCATCTGGGTGCTTTGAGCCTTGCTCATTGGTCATCTCCTCTTCCATAAGTTCCTTCACACTTGTTTTGGCAACGTCAGCCATTGGCATCTTACTTTCTTCGGTATCCTGGTTTAGTAAAGAGAATTAATATAATAAAAGAAAACAAACCGTCAAATTACAAGTCAGGCAGGATATTGCGCCACATACCACTAAACCTTCGCATTTTTTGGTCGGACCCGGTGAAATTGTATTGTTACTTGAATCTCCACCACCTGGGGTGGTTTGGAGGGGGGGTGGGGGGGTTGGTTAAACAACTTACATAAAAAAAATGGTTTCTGAAATAAGATAACGAGTATTTTTGTTAACATTTGTAAATAGAACTCTTACCAACAGCTTGCTTGCTCTCTCGCCTTCTATCAGCAAGCAATCGTTTAGTGGATCGACCATGACGGAAGTCAAATATGCTAATTAAACCGGATATACAACCTGCCTGGTCTCTTTCACGCCGTGAAGAGCGTCTATGTGATTTCTTTGCCATAATGTGTTATCTCTGGCCTTCAGTTCTTCGAGTTCACTTAATTATCCTCCTCTTACTGCAAGTTTATCCATCCAAAAGGCTATTTAATACTCAAATAGGAAAAGCTTATTGTCAAAGAATATTTCCAGTTCTTCATGTGTTGGGAATGCACAATAGACACCAAAACACGAATGAAATCACCCCCACCACCACCCCAAAAAAAGTAAGGAGGAACTACGAAATTTAACATTAACAGCCTCCAAAATGAAAAGGGAAAAACCATGAGGCAGACACCCACAAAAACATCCACTAATAAAAAGTAACTACAAATCTATACTTAAAATTTTCGCTTCAAAGTTGAGTCAATAATGGATAAAACACAATAAACTTTCAAGGCTAACCACAACCAGGTCCTCCAAATCATTCAAATTTCAAAAAATGACTCAAACTAGTCTTTCTCATTGAAAAAGGTCACGCCAAAAGCCCCTCAAACTGATGCAAACCCAATCATGTACAACTCATAAGAACTCTCGGCAAGTCTCTGAAAGTCACGGCCAACATGGCCTTTTGTTATGGAACATTCTCCGCTGCCATGCAATCCAACCAATTGAGATTGGAAAATGGTGATTCAATTCCTATTTCAAGCAAGATTATAATTCAAGATTCTTTTCTTTGTTCCCTTTCATGGAGTGGGCCCCACTCTTAAGGCGGAACCCAATAGTATAGACATTGTCCCTTCACTATCTTAACCACAGCAAGTTCTTTATGGAAAAAAATACTTCATAAATTGGCAGAAATTTCGCTCTAAAAATGTGGGACAGGATGTCTGGATGAGAAAGCTCAAAGCTTCAAAAGAACATTTTCAATTGCACAAATATATGTTCAATCCATGCGCATAAATTTTTTGGATCTATGAATTACTCAATTGATAGGTTAATGTAAGTGAGAATTGAACTGCTTTTGCAGGTCATACTAATGAAAAACCTATGCCAATTGCCACATGAACAACCAATTCTACCATAAAAAGCATGCAATCTCCAAAATATTGCTTCATATTAGCATTGATCTATATGCTGGTCAACAGAAATTAAACAAAGAAAAATAAGAGAAAAGGGGACAAAATACCAGAAACAGATAACACCAAAAACTATCTGGTCTTCCCAGGAAACATCCGGATCAAGATTGTACTTACAACTTAAGAAATAAAAAAACTAAAGGAAAAATGGAAAAAGAAATCAAAATCTGGTATTTAATTCAATATCCCTATTTGAGAGAGGGCTTATTACCTGAATCCTGAAACTTGATACAACATGCAGCCCAATATACTTTGTCAAGAGTCTGAGGAAAGAATTGTTCTCTGAATAAAAGGATAAATCCCAAGTCACTGTATCCCTCTTTGTTTGCCAAGGAATCAACTTTTTTGACTTTTATCACACAAGCATGGAAAGTGCTTATGGCAATAGCAATGTGATCTTCCCTTCAACGAAACAATTATTAACCAGAAAGTCTCCTAAACCAAAAAGAATTTCTTCTTTTTTTTTTTCAAATTATGGGATCTTTCAGCCCCCCTTGAAAGGTTTGATCAATGTACCCAAGTCATCCAATTTTGCTTTGAAGGGTGGTATATTCCCAAACAATCAAGCAAAGATTGTATGTATCCCTTCAAACGCACTGTGATGAATCTTTAACAAGCCTTAGTCTCAGCAATCAAACCCTCAAACAAATTTTCACCAGATTCATGCAAAATCTACTCTGGAAAACCTTTTCAGGCAAAATTAAGGCGAACCCAGACAGAAAACACCAATCAAGATTGAAAATTTTTCAGGAAAAAAAAAAAGAACTGAGAAAATTCAAGAAAACCCCACCAAAAAAAAACGTGTAAATGAGGTTTTAACTCGGACTAATACAAAATCGAAAGCTCAAAAATAAAAATCCAATATTTGAGAGGTATTTACAAGCATTCAAGACGCCCAAATAAAGAAAAGGTAAAAAGAAGAATAAAGAAAGAAGAAGAAAATTGAAGGTTTATTGCTCCGGTGGGAGAGTATCTAATTCGAAACCGACCAAAAAGAGAGAGACCCAGAGGTGATAATCACCAACCCACTTATTAAAAATTAGGTGTGGGGCAGCCATTAAAGACTGCAACACAGATAAAAAGAAAAGAAAAGGAAAGAAAATAAAGGTTGGAAAATGTGAGCAATAGTGTGTGTGTGACTGTGTGCGCGCTTTTCAGGGAGAGGACCAACGGTGCTGATGATGGCAATACCAATATATCATATATGAAATGAAAGAGGGAGAAGAATAATAGTATGTATACACCATATTACACCTGTGTGTGCAAATGTGGGAAGTCTTCTGGGCTGGGGCCCATCAAAACAAGGAAGAAACACAACTACACAATGAAATAAGATTTCTACTTAAATACGAAAAAGGAAAATAACAGAGGAGAATAATAGTGTTTGGGTTATTACATTTTTCTATCATTATTTACCAGGAGTTCTTATCTACCATGTTTTTTACAGCGTATGATATTTTTTCAACAATATTATATAGTGTAAAAATTAATGATATGCTGATGTCAGATGTTTTTCAACATTTTGTGTGGAAAACACCCATTAACAATTCCCACCAAGATTTGTTAAATTTTGGTATGACTTTTCTGCGATTTTTAATCTTGGGATAATAAAAAATTAATAGTTCTGTGTTATAATTTTTTCATACTATAATATCAAAATTGTAAATTTTCACGAATTAAAAATAATAGTACAATTAATATCATATTTGTCACGAAGTCAAATTTATAAAAAGAAAATAATTTGTTTTTACTGAATTAATATTAGTTAACAAGGATTACTTTTTCATGTAGTACTATCATTTGTTGGAATTTGGTTGTACAAAATGGGTGTTGACCGATTTTGACCAAATATTTAAGTGGTTTTCATTAGTGAAAAATGGAATTAAATTATTTGTAAAAATTCTACTAAGAGAGTAGATGAGAATAACATTTGGAATTTCTCAAAACCATTTCCGGGTGAATGAAAAATTAATGCTATAAGTTAGTGGTGGAGATAATATTTAATTTATTATATTTTAGGATTTTAGAATATCTTTTATTTTAGATAGTGATTTGTTTAGTATTATATTTGAGTTTATCTTTTAAGTTTCTAGTCAAGTTAGGAGTTTTATTGTGGTAGGATTTTAATCCTATAAATACTTGCTATTTTATTATTTTTTAGGAGGTTGGAATTTGATATTATTAAAAACGAGGGTTTTGAGTTCTTCTGTTGTTAGGCTTGCACTGCATCAGTTGGTATTCAGAGACCAGTCTACGCTCCCTGAACCATGTGGTCGGGCATCAATCCACAACGCATGAATGACATCGCACGATCCGCCAGCGGATCGACTTGTTGACCAACGGATAATCACGCGTTTCGCATCCACCAGTGATAATTTTTTCGACATCGTCACCGCCCATCTCACGGCTGATCGAGATCGAGCGCGCGAGGTAGGCAATAGAGGCAATAGTCAAAATTATCGCGATGGATGTGGTTTCGATTTTTATCCATCCCCACATATCTTGTCAAATGAGGAGGATGGTGGTTACGATGAGCCACCGATTTTTGATGACGAAGATAGAGACCATATTCTGGAGTTTAGTTATGATAAACCTCTACAAGTTGATGAGGGTAATGGTGGCTATGATGGCCCACCAATTTTCGATGAGGAGGAAAATGGTGGCTATGACGACCTACCAATTTTTGACAAAGAAATTGAGATAGCGCTAAGTGTTGTTGGAAAAACTATCATTAAACAAGAAGATTTTGATGGAGCAACAAATTCACTGTGTAAAGACTATGATGTGGCAATTATTTCTAGATCGAAAGGAGAGGATCAGAGAGAGACTAGTCTCCTTGCTGACGGACAAATCATTGTTGGTGTTGTTTCAAACGGTAAAATATTTATAGAATTGCAAAATGCAGAGAGAATTTCTGTTTGGAGATTACTACTCGATGACTCCAAAAATATTTCTTTTGAAACTGACAAGGCACTTGTCATGGATGGCTATGGAGATGGAGTTATATATTTGAGCGCATGAGAATTGATTCAACAAAGAAATTACATACGTCAACGTCATGCAACTAGAAGTAATATGTGTTTGAGGAATGTTTTATTTGCAAGGAGTGGTCACTTTGTCGGATGTGTCTTTGATGGTTTTCATATTATTTTCTTGTTTCGTCCTCCTCGCGCCCCTCCATGGTTTAATAATTATTCTAGTGACGATCTCTCTTCCGATTCGAGGACGAATCGTTTGGACCCCGGAGAGAATGGTGGAGATAATATCTAAATTATTATATTTTAGGATTTTAGAATATCTTTTATTTTAGATAGTGATTTGTTTAGTATTATATTTGAGTTTATCTTTTAAGTTTCCTAGTCAAGTTAGGAGTTTTATTGTGGTAGGATTTTAATCCTATAAATACTTGCTATTTTATTATTTTTAGGAGGTTGGATTATTAAAATTTGAGATTATTCTCTTGTTCATTGCAATTTACGTTTCTTTGAGAAGATTCGTGTTGCTTTTGCGCGTTCTTCGCTTATCCGTGGTTTTCGTTGCATCGAGTTAGTCACTTAAAACTAGAAAATGGTATGGAAAATAGAAAATATGGGAAGAAGAAATGCTCCATCCCACATAGGAGGAAAAGTCAAAATTTGCTCACTTTATAAATCCCAAGTTGGACATATGGGTTTGGGCCCTGGGGCACCCAAATTTTTAAAGGGGTGAGGTTACATACTTGTGGGTTTGGTTCAAAACACACACGCGCGCCGCCGCCGCTGTCGCGACCTGAAGCTTAGGCTCTTATACTTTGTGGACCAAATTTATTTAAACTCTTTAAAATTAATTAATTAATTTTAATTAATATTAAAGATTTCAATCGAGTCGCGGAGGGCAAGATGTGCACGCACTTGACCATGCGCCAAGTCGAAACTCGCACTTCGTTCGCAATCAAGCACGGGCCATGCATCAACGCCGAACATCCGGACAAATACACCTGTTCAAGCAACCAGGTACATCTTTTGGCTGTAAACATGTAAACATGTCTTTTCGAGCCAAAAGACATGATCTTTCCACCCGGGCACCTTAATGCCTATAAAATCGAACCATTGCAGATGAAACAAACAAGAAAAATATCAGTCTAATAATCGAGTCATTACATCTGCATATTGACATTCCTTCCTGTTCAAAGTTTGAAAGCCTTAAACATTTATAGTTCGCTGTAGTTTCGACTTTTGCAAGTGCTGCTAAGTTGGAATAGATTAAAGTCGTTGTATCTTAGGGACGAGCGTGGGAACCGTAAGCAATTAGTATACATGGCGTTTTCGTCTTGAGCTCGCATCAAATACAGGCCTCGACTAAGCCAAAAATATCCAAAATACTTAGCCATTTCTGAAAACAGTAAACCTTCCTACCAACATCATTCAGTCCTAATGGAATCTGTGAGTATAGATAAAATTAATCTATTACTCTCTGATGTATCCTGACTCAACGTGACACTGTATATACTTAAAATATTAACTTTAATTGAATTTTATTGATATTTTTCTTGTAAATTCAATTTTCAAAAAAAAAATTACACTGCTATATTTTCACTCTTGGCACTGCCAAAATCTCAATAAGCTGAAAATAAATTAAATTATTTAATATTCAATTTTGTTAAAAACATGTTTGGACTCGATTTTTTAAACATAACAAAATCAATTTGAACATATTTTTTTGGATGAAAAATGAGATTCAATCCGAGCTTTACTTGAGGTAAACTAATAAAATATGTATAATTTATAAAAATGCGAAGAAACACAAGCTTAATTCATGTTTGATTTGATTAAAGTTCATTTAAGTTCGTTTAAATTAATAATTAAATTAAGTTTAAATATAATTTTGAAAGTTCAACAAAAATTTAAATAAATTTAAATAACACGATATGTTTAACTTGACTCGATTCATTTACATTATTGAAATATGTCACTTATGAGTTGTCTTATATTAATTAATTAGCGAAAGGAGTCGACATATAATCTAAATGTATTCTTCTCCTACGCCAATTGGTTTTATGATGAAACTCACTTGGTGGATTGTATTAAATCCCTCTAAATTTATTATGGCATGCTGCATTGGTTATGTAGAACCCATAAAAACACACACATGACATAATGGACAAACAAAAACACAAAAACACATCACTGTTGAATGTTTTCTTGTTCTATGTTTAAGATTTCAATTTTGGAGGATAGTAAGATTGTGAAAAATGAAAACTGGAAGCATATACACAGAAACATGGAGAGAGAAGGCATGCACTGTGAGAGTGTGTCTTACAAAAAGAAATTATAATATGTGTTCTATTTGTTGTCTACTTGCTGCCTGCAATAAATATGTAACTACATATGTAGGGCCATGTCAAGAACTAGAAAAAGGTTAAAATAGGAATTGGGATTTGCAGAATTTTACTTTTTCCCATTATTGGTTTAGTGACCTTAATATTGAAATAAAAAATGATATAGTTGTTAATCAGTATTAAAGTTTTTGGCCATCTTTTATGAATTCAAGTGAATATAAACGAATCCCCTCAAAAAAAAAAGTGAATATAAACGAATAAATTTCCTGGCAAATTTAGTTTTTATACACTATATATGTTGAACGTTGATCAAGATTTGATATTGGACATTTTGTATAAAATACTTATTCTTTAAATTCCTTTTTTATGAAATAGATGTTTGATTTGATAATAGAATGAGAGTAATGATTGTAATTATTATATATTAATTAAAGTTTAGATTTGAATTCAATTTTTGTTTGCCTCCATGAGCGAAAGATTAAGCTTTTGGCCCTCCTCATGATAATGCTATTTGCTTTAAATTCTAGAGCCAATGTCTTATTTAGAGGATATAATTGTTTTTCTAATTTGTCAATTATCATCTATTGGAAAGTGTATATAGATGTAAGGAATTTGGTTGATGGATTCTCGATTTAAGCGACTATCTAAGCAAAGAAAAGAACTATGATAGATTCCAAAAAAAAAAAATCGAAAGGTAAATGCCTCCTAAAATAACGCCATTAAATACAAATAGTTACAATCTTATCCATAAAAAATGGTTTCAAAAAATCAAAGTATACAAAAAAAAAATGCTTGGAGAATCGTGCCATTCTACCCTTAATGAATTAAAATAAACGAAAAAAGTCTAAAATCGAGGAAAAATCATAGCCATTAAAAAAACCAATGAATGGATAAGATTGATCAATCTGTCTCACCAGAAGAATGTGGTCTCATTTAAGCCAATTCTATATATATATATATATATATATATATATATATATATATATATATAGGGATTGGATCAAATGAGACCACATAATTAGAAGTGAGACGTGTGGACTAATCATGTCCACAAATCATAATTTTAGATGGTTGAGATTTACCCAATTTAATAAATATTTTTGATTTATTTTAAATCGAAAAGGCACCATTGTAATTGTGTAATTACTTAATATTTTGGTAATTTCATATCCCCCAAACCAAATTACCTGCTCCAGTAAATCCATCGCCATTGTTGGCATCATATCGGGTGAGTGTTTTGCAAAAGAATTGGGTTTTCGTTAGATCTTGAATCCGGTGTTTCCCATTACTCTATCATCATCAAACAGTGCTCGCTTTTCCCAACTCAGGTGGGTGGGTGCATAGTGAGTTGTGGTGTGTGGCGAAGCTGGTGTGCCAGGAGACGTTGCGGAGGCGTTGGATTATGCTTGTGGAGATGGTGGTCTTGATTGTGAAGCTATTGGAGATGGTGGGAGTTCTTTATTTCCCATCGTAGTCGCGTACTTCTTACGCTTTTAATAGTTATTGGCGAGAAGAATAAGAGGAATGGTGGCACTTGTGCCTTTGGAGGCATTTCTATGCTTATTAATTGTGACCCCAGTAAGCATTTGTTAATTTCTTGTTTCGTGAATTTGATAATGCTTATAAGTCCATGCATTTTTTTTTGTCTATTTACTTGGTGGATCTATATTCTTGTTTTGTCTATGAATTTGTTTGTTTTTGCTAATAACAACTTTTTTTTTGAATTTATTTTTGCAGGTTATCGTCATTGCAGATTCAGTCTTACCTAGTGAGATTTTAAAGTGGCAATGGTTACTGTGGGTTTTCCCAACTGGAATCAACTTAATCTTAGCTAAACTTCATCTGTTTCGAACCAGGCGCATGCCATCCGTCAGGAGAACGCTAATCTCAAATGACCAACCTTGACTTGAACAATCGATTGAATTTGTTGCTAAATGCGACGCTGTTTCATGGTGTGGATCTTGGTCCGGTTTTGGACGGATTGCGGAAGATGATGGGGATCGGTGCGGCAGAGGCGGACGAGCGAGAATGAGGCGTTTCAAAAGAGTCCGACTAGTGTGATGGACAAAGCTCAACGATCCGAGTTCAGACCTCATATGTTTTTACTATACACTTATATGTTGGAAATGGAGGATTGGTGAAGAAGACGATCTTGACGTGGAAAACGAGGCCTACGAGGAGGCAATTAGAATTTCTTGTACACTTATATATTTTTCGATGTATACTTATATGTGTTTTGATGTATAAGTAGTTAATTTTTATGTATATATTTATGTTCTTTGTATACCTATGTTTTTTTGTTGTATATTTATATGTGATTTGTTGTATATTTATATGTGTTTTGTTGTATACTTATATTTTTGTTTGACAATTGTAATATGCGGTAAAATTATGTTAAACATACATCAAAATAGTGTTAAGTATACATCACATATATGCTAAATATACTGACAATAATGAGCGTGATTTTTCTCTCTCTATAATTGATTTACTTAATCCATGGTCTCACATATTTTTGTTTGACCATTTTAATATGCAAAGAAAATAATGTTAAAATACAAAGAAAAAATAGTGTTAAGTGTACATCAAATATATGCTAAATATACATCACAATAATGAACGTGATTTTTTTTCTCTCTCTCTATAATTGATTTACTTAATCCACGATCTCCACATGTTAATGAGCGTGATTCTTCTCTCTATATAAGCGATTCCTTGATTCACGGTCCCCACATATTTTTGTTTGACCATTTTTAATATGCGGAAAATTATCTTAAACATACTGATAAAATAGTGTTAAGTATACATCAAATATATGATAAGTGCACAACTCTTTGCATGGCGAGCACATGCGCGATTTTTCTCTCCGGTAGCGATTTTCAAGGGATTTTTCTCTCTCCCACGTGATTTTCTCTCTCAATAACTCGATTCCATATTTGGATGGTCCCCACTAGCAGTTAATTTGACAATTATACCCTTATTTTGCATTAATTAAATATTTAATGTAATTTTAACTACCTATTTATCTTAGCCGTTCGATCAGATAATGAAGGGTTGAGATGAGTCACATTGTCTCACTATAATATGTGGTCTCATTTTAACCTCCCCATATATATATATATATATATATATATATATATATATGGGGAGAGGATCAATGAGACCATTTTTATGGTGAGACAGTGTGGACTAATCTCAACCCTCCCCATTTACATCAAAGGCTAGGAATAATTTGGGATAATAATAATTAACCATTTAATTAAATTCCGAGAAAAGGTAAAATTGTCAAAACAAATATGGGGGACCGTCCAAATATGGAATCGGTTATTGAAGAGAGAGAAAATCGCGTTGGGAGAGAGAAAATCACATTACGTATCTCTGCCATGCAAGGTATGTTGTATATTTATCATATATTTTTTGTACATACTTTTAACACTATTTTATTGTATGTTTAACATAATTTTTACATTATATATATAGAGAGAGTGTTGGGAAATTTATTGTTTAGATTTTGATGAATGCCATGTAAAAACTTAGAATAGGAAGTTGCACTTTTGATTTTTGTTGTAAAATTCATTGTAATAAATAGGGCTAGTCAAGCCGAGTTAAGTCAGTATGCCCCAAACATGCAAGAACATAACCGAGAAGGAAAGGAAGACTCTGCAAAGACAGTAAGTATGGCAAAAGAAGAGAAGACGGAACTCTATCAAGGAGCGGTGAGATGCTTGGTGAGTGGAGTATCGTCCAAGACAACTCAAGTAAAGCGAGTCTCGAGTTGAAGTGTGGAAGAGTCATCCATGATTGGAAGTCGACTCCTAAGTCACCCTGGAAAGCAAGGAAATGCGGTCAAGTCGAGAGATAATCGAAAAAGATCCGTTTACAGAAATCAAGAGAATACCCAAACAAGTAATATCTCCATGCTACCTTTTGAAGTGCTCGATCCCGAGGAAGCGCAAAAAGGAATAAACCAATGGGAAGCACTACACCGTGTCGAACTCAAAAGGTGAAGAACAATTCATACGAGGAAATGGCAATTCCAAGGATCGCAACAAGACAAGCAGCGATTACAAGTGACTTTAAAAAATGTTCTATCTCTTCAACGGGCAAATTTTTGAAAGATCACTATAAAAGGCGAGGAATGACTCGAGAGGAGGTGGCGGAACCACAAACATTCAAGCAATTATTAGAATCGTAACTGAAATATTCTCAAGTCATTAAACGCTAATCCTCAAGTTTACACTATTAAGAACATCAATCCAACACTCACTGTGAAGGAAAGATAACTTCAATCGGTTGAAGAGGAAATTATTGAAAAATCAAGGGGTCTACATTCCACGAAGGATTGTAGGAAGGTTGGTCGAACCAAGTCTTGAGCTTTTAGAGGGCTTTGATCAAATCCAAAAGAGCTTAAGCAAGTGAGTGAGTCAGAGTAGCAAGCCCGCAAACCGCCTATGAAGAAGCCGAGTCGCACGAGAAGCGTTTGTGTGATCGGCGTCTCGATCGAGTCCCAAAGGATCAAGTCACGGTTGTGTGATCGCATTTGTATCACGGACTATTACCACTTTTATCGATCAATCATAAGTGGATTCCTCCAGGGAGTTGGAGAAGAGAGAGTAGAAGAATTACCCCATCTTGAACCTCTATAAAAATCTTATTGTGTCATTTACATTTAAGACTTTAATTCTTGCATCATATTTGTTTAATTACCGACATATTTGCTATCCATTAGATAATCTCTAAGTACTAAATCAAGCTCTAAATCTACTTAACCAAACTTAAGGGTGTTAAGTCTTTCACAAAAAACAAACCTTGATTGAGTTAATTTAGACTTAACAATGAGTCATTCCATCAACAACAATTGAATCCATTGAGAGACTAACTCTATTGATTAACTAAATTGGTGTCCACCAAGGACACGGTGTGTAATATCAACTCAATTTTTAAAAGGACTCAAATCAAAAATTTGGTAAGGTTTATTCAACCCCCTTCTAAACCACACTTACACCCCTGGGGACCTACGAGAGAGAGAAAGAGATAGAGAGAATCGCTCACATTAACATGTGGGGACCGTGAATTAAGTAAATCGATTAGTTAGAGAGAGAGAAAAAAAAATCACGCTCATTATTGACTTGTATTTAACATATATTTTGTATATTTAACATTATTATATTGTATATTTAACATATGTGTACTTTGCATATTATAATTGTCAAACAAAAATATGTGGGGACCGTGAATTAAGGAATCAATTAACAAGAATATTAAATGAGACCAATAATTACAAAGATATGCGGATAACAATAATTAAAAAATGAACAACTAATATACACAAATCAATTAACTAAATTATTATACAAAGAACTATGTCTAACTATACAATAAAATCAAAGTTATGTATACAGAAACTATGTCTAATCGTACAACAAAATCGGGACTACTATCAAGAAAACTATGTCTTGGACTCGTTATGGGCCAGGGGAGTTATATCGCCCTTGGTTTGCGCTCTTTATCATGCCTTTGCAGAATCGGTTGACCATTTATTTGTCTCTTGTGTCTTTGCGGGGGCTCTCCAGCGATGGATTTTTGATTCTTTTAACGCTCACCTATTTGAGGCTCACCGATTTAATGAACTCAAAAAGTGCGGCTAATGAACTTTCATTTGAGGAAAGCGTGTTTTTTCTATGGCGGGTGGCTATCCTTTCTGCATCCGGCTCATTTGGCATATCCAGGAATGAGTTGATTTTTCACAACAAAACGGATAGTGGAGGCGGCTACTATCCGTCGCCGGGTTCTCATCGTTGAATCATCTTCATTGATTGGGGATACATGCACAACGACCAACAGAACTTCTCATCTGCGTAGTCGCGAGTTCTGGCGGCTGCAGACAAGCACCAAAGATCGTGGAGGTTAATTGGCAAAAGCCCTCCGGGTTGGATCGAGGTGAATACGGACGCGGTTCTTTGGGCGTAGAGCAATGGCTGACTTCGGGGTTTTCCGGAATTGCAGAGTTTCTTTTGGGGTGTTTGTGAATCATTGTTGTTCGGCTATGTGTTTGAAGTCGAGTATTCGCAGCAATGTAGGCGATTCACTATGCGTTTATGAAGGGATGGACCAACTTTGGTGAGTCGGATTCGATGTATGTAGTGAACTTCGGATAAGAGATGCGCTAAGGTACCATAGCGCCACATTAGACAGCGATACACTGCATCTTCTCGCTCATGGATTTTGTGGTCTCACATATTTTTCGGGAAAAGGCATCGTGGCGGACATGTTGAGCAAGAAAGACGGATTACGAGGTACATGGTGGGGCGCCTGAGGAGCTCGTACATTATCTCACCGATGACTATGTTGGCCAATCCAACTCTAGGGTTTGTTAGCTAGTGCCTGGCTTCGAGTTTCTTTTCCCATTTTGGACGATATTCATTCATGGGGGTACTCTTTTTCCGCAAGAATTTTCCCCACAAGGTTGGATTTTACATTGGGAGGTTTTAATGAGGCCCCAACCATTCAACCATTTGACCGCTTGTGACCATTTCGTTTTATTTATGATATTGTTTTCGAGAACTGCTTACTTTTTTGGTTACGATCGCCTTGTGATCGTGGAATACTCTATTTTTCTTTTTTATATATATTATCGAATTTATTCAAAAAAAAAAGAAAACTATGTCTAACTATACAATAAAAAATCAGACTACCTATACGAAACTATGTAAAACTATACAATAAACCAGGTATGTACAAAGTCGCCCTCGAGCGTTGTTCACTTTTTCTACAATATCTAAACGCTTCAAAAAATCCTCACCGCCGGCGCCAATGTATGCCGCCATCGCGACTTTCTCCAAAAGCGGCTCAAATGGGGTCAACAGAAAGCAACCCAACATTCTTCGCAACGCAATCGAGTTATGAATTCTTCTTCTCCATCTTCTTCTAAAGCGAACACTGCCTTTCGCAAGCAAAACCAAGCGAAGTTGCACCGGTTTTCGAAAATCAAGCGCTTTCAGGAGAATCACGCCACCAAAGTCGCCAAAGACGGAATGATGAGTTTTAAAGACAACCCCGAGCTTGACAATCAATAATTTTTGACAACAGGCAATTAATCAAGCAAGTGGTGGGCATATTGGCCGACGGGTAATTTGCATTTGGGTCGTTGCATGGGGTAGTGGAGAATGGTCCGGACGAGGATTTTCTCGGTGTGAGGCGGAGCGACGGCGTGGGATGTTTTTTTGCAAAAGAGTGTGAAATTCTAATTATACAATTATAATATTGTCATTTACATATTTAAAATAAATTAAAAATGATAATTACATGATTAGTCCACATTGTCTCACTCTAATAATATGGTCTCATTTGATCCAATCCGTATATATATATATATATATATATACGTGTGTGTGTGTATGTGTGTGTGTGTGTTTGAATCATCACTTTTTTATAGTGGACCAAATTAGAAAGGTGATCGAGTTTTTTATTTCAATAATAAAAAGGGTATTTAGGTCATATTATATTTTAAAACAAATGCTAAATAAGATTTTTTGATTTAATCATATCATTTCCTTTTCATTTAACAAACACTTGACAATCCATTACATGTGATTCTGCCAATTCCACTTCATCACTTTTATTCTACCGTTTGGTCTCCTTTGTGGCATTTTTTTCAACGTGTTATGCTTGTGTACATTGTTAATCTTGCTTGTGAATGTAATGAATAGTGCTTATGTAATATTAGATTCTTGCATATTAAGCGAGCGATGTTGTGATTAATATGCTTGTGTAATCGGGGTTAATTTTACTTGTAAAGGTATTCAATGTTCCTAATGAATTGGTTATATAATTGATTTTTTCATTGTAGACATTATAAGTTTTGGAAGTCCAGAGTGTCATGCTTATTTAAGTGGTTAATTTTACTTGTGTAGTTATTTGATTGTTGCTTATAAAATGTTAATCATATTAATTTTTTTAATTGTGAGTGGTATTTGTTACGCTTGTACATTGTTAGTCTTGCTTGTGAAGGTCTTTGAATAGTGCTTATATAATATTAAATCCATGCATATTAAACATAACAAGTGTTGTCTTGGATGATTTTGGTATGAGATCATGGAATAATTCTCGGGATGAGTTTGGTAACTACTTCCTATTTTGTTGTGAGGAAAAATTTGTGTGAGCTAATTTACCCTTATGTTAAGTTAATTAGTTGTGAGTGGTATTTGTTATCTTGTATACATTGTTACCTTGTTCGTGAAGGTATTGAATAGTGTTGAAAATTTCTTTTTAATGTTGCAATAAAATAGTTTCATGCACATATATATAACCAAATGACTTCAAAGAAAGAATATATTTTATAAATATATTAAGCTAATATAGATTCATGAAAATAAAGGGCCGCCTATAGAGTCACGCCACTTGCGTTGTCCTAAGATCGTGATGGCCTCCCTCCGTGCAGGTTCCCGACGACTCACCACCACCCCAAGATAAAACCCAAGAAGACCACGCCCTATATCTTCTATTATGAGCACGGTCACAGAAGACTAACGAACAAGACACTTATCACGTTGCCCCAAACACAAAATAATAATTTTGAGAGTATAAGAATATTGTAGGTGTGTATGCTTGTAAATGTCTAACTAGACCCCAAGAGCCTATATATAGTGTTAGGATTATATTTGAAACATCAAAATTAAATAGAAAATAATAGGCTATTATGGGGTGTTAAAAATTGAATGAGAGGTTACAAAATTCAATCCATTTGAATTTATTCAAATAATCGTTTGTTGAAGTTTTCAAACTTAAAATATAACAATCCCCCACAAGGTTTAAAACTTCAACATTAGTTCTAGGAGGGCGGCTGATAGCTATTCATTGCCATTTCTTCAAGCAAGTTCAATGCATCCTCCGGGAATCTTGCAAGTAAAGCGCCTCTCGTAGCAAGATCTACAAATGACCTAGTCTGTCCCATCAACCTTGTTGTAAAAAAGGTAGCCGCCGATCCTCAGAAATCGCGTGTTGCGGGCACCTCCTCAATAAATCCGGAATCTTTCCGAGGCCTCATACAATGGCTCGGAGTCAAACCGCCGAAAGCGTGATCTCACTTTTGAAGTTGTAGTGTCTTACTTGGTAGGAAGTATTTAAACAAAAATCTCCGACTCACCATCCCGAGTTTTCACACTTCCCGAGTTAGTGTTAGCGCTTTTTGCTTTATCCCTTAAAGAGAAAGGAATAAGCGCGCAGACGATAGCATCATCACTCCCATTCATCTTGATTGTATTGCAAACCTATCTCAAGTTCGCAAGATGAGTGGGATCCTCGGACGAAACCACCAAACCGATTACGCCTTCGTCACACCATCGTGCGGCTTCACCAAAGTTATTCGCATTAATGGGGACATTGTCAATTCCACCATAGTTGCGATTGGTCGGTGGCGAAAGTAATCACGAATCACTTGTCGGCCGACTCCAGGAACCTCTAATTGTCGGTAACTTCATTAACGACCCTGTTGCTCCATTATTCTACTCCGCTTGTTTTCTCCGTTATTTCCCCATTGTTATCTTCCACGTCGCCATACCGTTTCTTATTGTCTTCCGCTTCGCCTAGTAGCCACTAATTCGCCGCTGAAAAAGCCTCAACCTCCCAGTATGAACGGTCTTAATTCTCCTTGCCGAGCGAGTGTTCATGCACCACCGAACCAACTAAAAAAACAAGTCAAACACAAGTAGAGTAAAAGAAATAAACAAATAATAAAAATAAAGAAAAAAATGTCTAAATTAAATATAATTCTATTTATAATATTAGTACTAAAAATTTAATTAGTCTAATAGCGCCAAAAAACTTGTTCGCTTTATTTTTTAGCTTAAATCATAAAATTAACATGGTGCAATTTATAGAATAGGGTTAGCAAGGTCGAATCCACAGGACTAATAAATTATTGTACTAAATACTTAATTGTAATAACCTTATTTTATCTAGACGATCAAAAGTTGATGGATTGGTTTTGTAAACTAAAATGAGAATTTATCCTAAATAAACAAAGTAAAGATTGATTGAAAGATCAAGGAGATGAATGGATTCTGGGGTTATGGTTTAGGTTAATATCCCCTTTTATTATCGATTAATCAAACCAAAGTTATACGTATTCTTCCCTATAGAACAATCACAAAAGTAATTTACCCTATCTCTCGAGATACATGTAAAAGCGTTGATTGGAATATCTATGCTTAAAGATCTCTACTCAACATGAGATATCCAACTCCCAAAAGCACAAAAGATTAAATATCCTCACAAATATTCACAGACTTCTCAATCATGCAAATATTCATGTCAAGTACTCACAGATCTAGTATTGAAACTCATCTGTTCGAATTATGAATCAATACATCAAACAAGTCAAACCAAAGGCCTTTTGATAAGACAAGAATTAAAACAAAGTACTCGAATAGGTTGGAAAACAATAGCTTCAATTGCAATTAATCATCAAATAAAAGTATCCATTAACCTACTCCCAAAAGGGAATCACAAGATGTTTAGCCGCCATAGAAAATAAATAATCCATGACAAATTATTCATGTTCATGTTTAACTAATTGAAAATAAAGATACTATGGAATGCGAAGACTCGGGATGTCGATGATCTCTCGATCTATCTTCAATCCTCAAGCATGTTGTTGTGCCTTGATCGATCTCTCCAATTCTCCGGTGGAAAGTTTCTCTTTTCTCTGCTTTCTAGGCAAAAATCAGCGTATCCTTGTTTATGGCCGCCTGTCTCTATTTGTACTTCGTTCGGTCGAAACCTAGTTCAAAACTTGTCAAACTCTATTTTCCCGCAGGCGCATCGGCCGTGCATCTAGCGCAGACACCCAACCCGTGCTAGGTGCCGCATGAAGTTTCTTTTTCGAAGGATGCACGGGCCGGCGCTTTGATCACGCACGACCAGCCCGTGCGCCATGCCGTGGCTCGAGTCTGAAGTCTTGGGTTGGCGACTGAGTCATTTTAGGGACGCACGCGTGCCGCCGGCGCACCTTCGGACTTCATATTGGTTCGTTTACTTCCATTTCTGCCTAGGTTCATCCGACTTCTTCCCGATTCAACTCCAAACTTCATACTTTACTTCAAGTATCGGCGGTTCTTTATCGCGATGCTCAGAATTGTTGCCAAAATGCTACAATTATCAATAAATTCCTACAAAACGAGCAACGCATAATACCTTTTCCACAAAATAGGAATAAAGCCCTTTTCACTTAAGTAATGCATGCATAACAACTAATTCTAACTACAATTATGCCCAAAATACATGCAAAACACATACCAATCATCCACCAAACATAAAAACAAATCCATTAGTTGACTTAATCTCAGAGTTATCAGTAATTCAATTTGCATCACTATATCCTTCAAGTACACTTGGAAAACTTTATAACATAAGGGAGTAACTTAAAGTTCCTCTAAGATATTTAAGAACTCTTTCTAAAGCAGTCAATGGGTCTTACTAGGATTATGAGTATATCTACTAAGTCTTTCCAACCGCATAAGAAATATCCGGTTGAGTCTTATGGAGGAAATATAATAATGACCCAATAATTTGAGAATACTTCAATTGAGATATAGGTTCACCCAAGTTTTTGTGTAAATGTACATTTGGGTCATAAGGAGTAGAAAGCGACTGCAATCATAATAATTGAATTTCCTCAAGAATTTTTTGATAGAGTCGATTGGTTTAATAAAAACCTTATTTTGTGATCTTAACTTTCATACCCAATATTATATGTGATTCTCCTAAATCCTTCATCTCAAAGTTATTAGACAAATAAACTTTCACTTTTTCAATAAACTCAAGCTTGACCCCAAAATTAATATGTCATCAACATATAAACACAATATTACACATCCACCATTTTCTTTTTCCTTAAAAATATGCATTTATCATGTTCATTTGACCTAAATACATAACCTTGTATAACATCATTAAACTTTTCATGCCAATCGTTTGGGTGCTTGTTTCAAACCATATAAAGATTTTACTAACTTACATACCTTATGCTTTGTCCTTTGATTTTAAAACCTTGATTTGTTCCATATAAATTTCTTCATCTAAATCACCATTTAAAAATGTAGTTTTGACATTCATTTGATGTATCATTAACTTATTTATAGATGCTAAAGCCAACAAGACTCTAATACTTGAAATCCTAGCAATCGGAGAATAAGTATCAAAATAATCTATTTCTTCTTGTTGTGTAAATCATTTTCGCCACTAAAATTTAGCCTTATACTTATCTATTGAACCATGTTTTAATTTCTTCTTAAAAATCCGATTACACTCTATTGGTTTACTACCATGAGGTAAACCGATAAAGCCAAGTATTATTTTGAATAATAGAATTGTATTCATCATTGATCGCTTCTTTTCCAAAAAAGTGCATCTACGTAAGATATCGCATCATCATAAGTTTGGGGATCTCCTTCAACTAAAAAGGTGATAAAGTCATCTCCAAAATTCTTGCTAACCTTAATTCTTTTACTCCTTCTTAATTCTACTAGTGTTTCTTCATTATTTTCTAAAATTGCGCTAGTGTTGACTTATAAGGTTCATATGGAATTCTAGTTTTAAAAGGAAAAACATCCTCAAAGTATGTGGCATCTCTAGCCAATGAGTGTTATTAGAAATTCCATTAACTTGAGAATTGACCACTAAAATCTATTTGCACTAATATTTTGAGCATATCTAATAAAATAGCATCAGCCTTAGGTCATATTTTTCTCTTAAACTCGGTATAGCTATTTGCTAAGCACCCAACACTTTAAGAAAATTCAGTCTCGAGCTCTCTTTTCCATAATTCATAAGGAGTTCTATCATTATCTTTAACAATCACACGATTTAATATAAAACAAGAAGATAAAAATAGCTTCACCCCACAAATTCTCGTGTGCTCGATTTAACAACATTGCATTTACAATATCGATCAAAGTTTTATTCTTCCTTTCAAATTTTACACCATTTGATTGGGGTGAATAAGGAGGTGTGAACTCATGTATTATTCCATTATCTTCACAAAATTTTATCAATTCACCTGAAGAATATTCACCTCCTCTATCGATCTAAGTTTCTTAATCTTTTCTCTATTTGATTTTCAACTTCATTTTTATAAACCTTAAACTTTTCAAAAACTTCATCCTTAGATTTGATAAGTTAAATGTAGCTATACTTAGAAAAATCATCAATAAATGTCACAAAATATTTATTTCCACCTCTAGTTGAGATCTATTTGAATCACATACATCATTATGAATAAGTTCCAAAATATCCGAATTTCTTAGAACCGAATGATAAGGTCTTTTTGTTTGTTTTTGCTTGTGCACATATTTCACACTTATGATAAACCTTTACTTGAGATCTTGAATCAAATTTAAATCCATAAGTTTTTTAACTTTTCTATTACTAATGTGTCCAACCTTTCATGCCATAAAATACTAGATTGGACATTAAAAATAAGATTAGGACTCTCATTAACACCATCCACAATATTCAATTTAAATAATCCGTACTTACAAATCCTTTTCCAATAAAAACACTATTTCTAGTGATTACAACCTTATTTGATTCCATAACTAGATTGTAACCACTTTGCACTAAACAAGATTCACTCACTAAATTTCTTCTAATATCAGGCACATGCCGCACTAAATCAAGAGTCAATATTTTCCCAGAAGTCATCTTGAGATCAACACTTCCAATCCCATGTATTTGTGCGCAATATTATTCCTTAGCGTCACGCTTCCTCCACTTATGTTTGATAGATTTAAATTTTAATTTATCAAAACAAACATGAATATTAGCTCCCGAGTCTAACCACCAATCATTATTTTGATATGTAAAGTTTACTAAAGAAAATTTAGATTCTAACCTGATAGTTGGTCTCCCTTCAACTACCATATTCACTTGGTTTTGCTGAGGTTTAGACTTGAACTTAGGTATATACTTCGATCTTTTTGTAGTAACAATCCCTAGCCAAATGATTGGCCCTTCCGCATACATAACATGCTCTTTCTTCCTTTTTCTTTGACTTTGACATCTCCATTTCTAGAAGTACTAGGTTTGGCATTATTATTATGGCGATAATTATTTCTCCCACCTTTTTCTTGTTATTCTTAAACTTATTACCTCACAGACTTATACTTATTATTATTATTATTATTATTACTATTTTATCTTCAACTAAATTAACCTGACTTTCATTTCTTCTCACTTAATATTCATCTATGTTGTTCTTCAATTCTCAATGACTTAAAGACTTGAATCAAAGTCAAAGCTCCTTGTTGATGTCTTAGACCCCTAGCAAAATTAGACCAAGAAGGTGGTAGTTTATCAATCAAACATGAAACTTTATATTCTTCGCTAAACTTTGATCCACTATTTTCAAGAGGCTTTATATAAATCTTGGAATTCATGAATTTGTTCATTAATAGATTTTCCATCAACCATAACATAATTCGTAAAAGTTGAGGTATAAAACCTTTGTATTCCCGCATCATCAATCTCATATCCAGTTTCTAAAGTATCCCAAAGTTCCTTAGCACTAGTGATGGAATGATACACATCATAAAGTCTATCCGACAAGGCATTAAGGATACAATTACGACAATGGTAATTTATTTGTTCTGGGGTATGCCAAGAGCTTGCTTCTATATTTTCATCAATTACAGAAATAAAACCAAGAATAGTTAACCAATATTTCATTTGATTTTTCCATATCTTAAAAGTTAGTCCATTAAATTTTTCGGCTTAACACTATTAGCTTCTTCATGAGATGTCATTAGTCAATCTTCAATTATAGCAATGTAGAGATTTAATAGGCAAATAAAGGACAAGAAGAAAATCTGTAGGACAAATATTCAATAATATATGTCAAATAACGTGTTTATCAAATATTCAAAATGAATTAAACAAAACTTTTGGTCATAAGCACTAAAGAATTTACAAAGTTTTGCAAATAATTTGCTTGGCGTAATTTTGTGGCACACTAATACACACTTTTGTTTTCAATTTTAATCTAACACATAACCTCGCTATCCACTACTCAAACAATAATTTTTTTTTTTTTTTAGCAAAAGAAAATAATTATGCAAAATTTAAGTTCAAATCCTTCACAAATACTTTCGGTTAATGTTGAACTCAATCAAATACAAATAGGATCGAATGTTTCAAATTGTTACAAATCAAAAGTTTAAAATTGAATTGCAAATTATCCTTCATGCGATTTTGGCCGGTGAATGTAAAACTTAAGCAATGAGTCTATTTCAAAATATAAGAATCATATATTTGTAAAATTGATTTCATCACGATCTTAGAATATTGAAAATTTTCTTTTTAATGTTGCAAAATAAAATAGTTTCATGCACATATATATAACCAAATGACTTCAAGAAAGAATATATTTTATAAATATATTAAACTAATATAGATTCATGAAAAAAAAAGGCTGGCTTTGTAGGAGTCACGCCACTTGACGTCCCTAAGATCGTGATGGCCTCCCTCCATGCGGTGTTCGACCACCACCACCCCAAGATAAAACCCAAGAAGGCCACGCCTATATCTTCTATTATGAGCACGATCACAAGAAGACTAACAAACAAGACCTTATCACGTTGCCCAAACACAAAATAATAATTTTGAGGTATAAGAATATTGTAGGTGAGTATGCTTGTAAGTGCCTAACTAGACCCTAAGAACCCTATATATAGTGTTAGGATTATATTTGAAACATCAAAATTAAATAGAAAATAATAGGCTATTATGGGGGTGTTACAAAATTGAATGAGAGGTTACAAAATTCAACCCATTTGAATTTGAGCAAGTCTCTTGTGAGACGGTCTCACGGATCTAAAATGTCAGGAGATGCTCCTAAGGGCCTGTCTTGAGAACATGAACCATGAAAATAAATTTAAAAATAATAATGAACCATGAAGAAACAAAAATAAACCCTAAAAACATGAACCATGAAGAATAAAACCCGAAAAACAAAAATAAACCCAAAAATAAAAAATAAACCCTAAAAAAAAAACTAAAATCCTAAAACCCAAATCAATTAAAAATAAACCCAAGAAACAAAATAAACCATAAAAATAAATATAAACCCTAAGAAAAATAAAATCTGAAAAAAAAACCTTTAAAACTTTGTAAAGACTCCGCCTCACGGATCTAAATCCAAGATGGAGATCGCCTCACGCAAGATTTTTACTATATATATATATATATATTCATATATGTATAATTGTACAAAATCGACAGAGGATTGAAATTGGTATGCGACTATATTGAGAAACTTCATATAAGTTAAGGTGTTAGATATCTAGTAATGAAATTTAATTATGAACTGTGATACTTGCGAAAAAATGAATGTAATATTAAAGGAACAGAGTTCATAAAAAGAGAAAAAAAAAAAGGTTAGAGATAAAGAAAATGAATTTAGATGAGGCAGCTACCTTGTAGATTATTTTTTTTAATTTTATTTTTCTTTTGTAAAATTTAGTCAAGAGAAAACAGATAAAATCACATTGTGCTCGAGACATATAAAGCAGGTTATCGAACATAATTGTAGACTTGTAGACTGTAGTATTGTACGCCTTGACCTTCCCGCCTTCGAAACTTTTTATATTTTTAATTAATTTTCAAATGCACCAAATAACGAGTCAAGAACATTTGAAATCATATGTCATCTGCTAGTTAAAACTTATATTATACTGTATAGTATTCATACGTGTATACGAACATTTGAAAATACTTCTATCTCTTGTATACATTTTGGGGCGCCGCGTAATAAAATATAAAACATTTAATGCACATATAATATTTTGGCAGACTTTACCACGTTTTTTTATAAATTATATAATATTTAGATTCATCTAAAAATTATTCAAAAGTTATTTTTAAGTGTTAATTATATATTATATGAATAATAAAATAAGATCATTAATAATTTATAAATAAGCTAATTATTATTAAATAATTATTTAGTTATGTTATTATCATAAATTAAACTAATATATTTAGATTATTTTTATATAATCTAAACATAAATATAAATACAATTCATATAAAATAATGTCACACTACAATTCTTTTTTGCTGATTTTGTCATCGTGACTTTTAATAAATATTCATTATATTCGTACTTTATCAATATTTCTACGAATCAGATATTAATTACTTCCAAATTTTTGTTAATTTTGTCATCGTGACTTTTAATAAATATTCATTATAAACTCGTATGTATTAAATGCCAAAAAAATATCTGTCCCTCTTTTTAACTAACTAGGAATTCACATCAGTATCCAACACAAAGGCGTGACGTGAATTTTTTGAAAATGGCAAAGCATTATAGCATGCTATATATATTGAAATAACAATAATAACTTATGTGAAGGCGGATGGGACTTATTTCAAAAACTAGTGTTCATCTCCTATTCCACCACACGAATAATCACATGTGTATAAAAATTTCATATTAATATTCAATCATAAATTGTGGATGAAATATTAGGCAAGTGATAACCGACAAAAATACGTGTCAACTATCCATGCGATAGATTATAAGATGAAACACCATTTCGAAATAGAAGACCATGTGAATGAAGTCACACCCAACAAAAGTGGTAAGAAATAACAACTTGTTTTAGTGAGGACTGAAGAGTAGTTCCAGTGTTAAAACAACATAAAATAAAAAAAAAAATAAAAAAGGGAAATTAGTACAAAAAAACTAGTAGCACGACATAAAAGCCAATATATTCATGCCTCTTTTATGCCTACTCTACTTGGTTTTCTCTCTGCCAAATTATTTTTCTTCTATAAATATTACTCTCTCCCCAACAGTGCCACACACACACACACATATACACTTTTATAGGTGCAAAAAGTGAAAACAAGAGAAACTTGTTTCTTTTTCTTGGTGGGCCCTTCCCTTTTTCTTGTTTTTGGGGGTGTTCAGATTCTTGGAAGAAATAAAAAAAAAAAAAAAATGGAAGCTGGTGCTGATAAGGAGAAGAAAGACAAGGGTGTTGTTGCTGATAATAAAAGTGAGAAGAAAGATAATGTGGTTTACTCTGATGAAGCCTTGAAAAAGTGTTTGGAGGAAAAGAAAGGGGATAATTCTGCAATGCTTAATTGCAAATCAATTGTTGAAGCCTTTAACAAATCTTCTTCTTCAACTTTGAAAAAGCCATTGACACCACTCAGGCTCAAGAGTGGATGCTTGACTGATGTGTGAGAAAATAATTAAGAAAATTTTTGGAAACTTTTATTTTACATATATGAATCTATGATGGTTTGGTTTCATGATTTCTTGAACAAGTATGTGTTCTGCATTAGTTTGGGGTTCAGTGAGTTATGTGAATTTATGATTTATCTATGATATAAATAGCCAAAAAATTAGGGACCATTACAATAAGGTCCCACCAACTGTATTAGTGTGCAATTACTATTATTATTATTTTTTTGGGTTGCTGTTCTATAGTTTGGTTGCAATATTGTTGAATTGCACTGTTTGTTTTTTGTTCTTACTTGCTGATTAAAGTGTTCTTTTACTCAAATTGTGGATTTATTACTTGTTGAATCCGAAGAATATATTTTTTTTTCTTTTTGAGGTAAAAGCAGAAATTTTGTAACTGAGCCAAACAAAAACAAATAACGAGAATCAATTAAGTTATTTGGAATTGGACTATGAAGAACCCAAATCAAGGTGAAGTGTAATTTTACATTCAACAAATTCTTTAAAATTGTGTTATTGAGTGTTTTGTTGCCTCATCAATAAGGATGGCAAAATCATGCACCCGCCGCCCCGTGAACCGAGACGGGCGGGGCTGGTCTCACTTCCGCACCGCGGTACCCGCCCCGCTCGTTTGACCCGCCCGCCCGTGAACCGAGACGGGCGGGCGCGGGCTGGTCTCACTTCCGCACCGCGGGTACCCGCCCGCCCCGCCCGTACTATTTTTTATTTATTTTTAATATATTTAATGTATATTATATATATATATTATATAAAATAATATATTTTTATGTATTTAATATTATATTTAACATATATAATGTAAAATTTTATAAATAATATGTATTTATAATACAAAATATAATATTAAAAATTATTAATAATATAAAATTTATGATAAAAAAAAAAAAAATCACCACAGGGCAACCCGTCCCGCCCCGCGACCCGCGGCGGGTCGCCTCGCCCGCCCGTCCCCCCACGGGCGGGTATCGAGATACCTGTCCCGTTGCCATCCCTACTCATCAAACACGTACTCACACAGAGTTACGCTTAAATTGCGTTTTTTAGATTGTAACTAGGGGTGTCAATTTGGGTTGGGTCCGGGTTCGTGGGTTCGGGTTTGCAGGTTTGCGCGTCAGAAGCAGCCGACCCGGACCCGACCTATTTAATTATTCGTGTCAGAATCTTCAATCCGGACCCGACCAGCTTATTTCACAGATAACCCGGATCCGACCCGCTTAACCCGTCTAATAAAATTATTTTGATATACATTTAATAGTTTTAACTGAATAAATTTATTTTTTTCAAAATCAATCACTATCATATACTATTCGATCAATAAACAATATTACAATTCACAACATACAAAAGGAAATAACATAATTGCATAAATAACATAACATACTAATCATATTTTGAGGACAATATTCAAAAAGATATGCATAATAATAACAAATACATAATTAATGAGGTTTTATCATTTGAGTTTTAAAGATATGTCTTGTTTGTTGTTTTTTCTTACAGTTAGTTATTTACTTAATTTTTTTTTAAAATTCACAAACGGGTTAGACGCATGGTCATAGTAGGTTGACCCGGACCCGATTGCTTAATTGGGAGTTAGTTGGTCCGACCCATTTTAACCCGGACCACGTAGCCGGACCCATACCCATTAATTTCATGTTAAGTTCGTGTCGGGTCCTAAATTG
Organism: Rehmannia glutinosa; assembly: GCA_016081115.2. Taxonomy (NCBI): domain Eukaryota; kingdom Viridiplantae; phylum Streptophyta; class Magnoliopsida; order Lamiales; family Orobanchaceae; genus Rehmannia; species Rehmannia glutinosa. The sequence goes on along the minus strand of CM071925.1, from coordinate 36,717,340 downwards.
ACACCCCTAATTATAACCTTAAATTTGTCATATTTTAATATATAGAGACCAAAAAGTAATAATTTTTACTCGATAATCTTGACAATAAAATGATAACTTTCGGGAAATAATCAACAATGGTCTAATTTTAAAGTCCATGTACAATTCTAGCCTTTTCTTATTCAAAATGATCAATTTTAGCCCTCTTTGTTTATACAACCTCAAAATACCTCTTATACAATTTTGGAGGCAAACCATGGTTTTATCAAGGTTTAAAAGAGTCGTTATGTGTATTATACATGTTTGTCCTTTTGGAATGTTGTCTGGTTCCTTATATAATTATATGATTTCCTCTTGATCCAAGTCCATCCATATGGATTGATGCTACATTTGGATATCACGCATTTCAAAATCGAGAATTTCTTATTGATGATTGGGCATCCGCTATGAGAATTGTGGCGAAACACTCAATCTTGAAAAGGAAGGGTTCATTTTACTTCTTGAGATGAGCCTTGAAGGATCTGAGAAGATTGCATGGGAGATGACAACTGCAGAAATGAGAAGCAATTTTACTTTTGGCGAGTCATTAAAAGGAATAATCGATAATATGACAAAATAATTCAAAATCGATTTTATCGACACATGCTATTTTGATGGATTGGAAGAAGAGAAAAAGAAAAGATATATACAAACCCTCTATTGTCTCGAGTTACATGATATTTTTCATATTGATGAATATATCAAGTTTTTTGCCGAGTGTAGATGGAAGTCTAAGGTGGATGATAAAGACATTTCGTAATTATTCTATGCAAAGATACCCAGTACTCAGAGAGAAATGCTCATTAGGGAATATAAAGGTGCAGATGACATGTATACGGTGGCCAGAAGAATATCATTTCTGAAGGCTAAGGCCTTGTATGGTTATGTTTCCATGAACCATTTCCAGTTTCTAGTGTTGGAAATAGAATTTTGAGAATTTATTGGTTTTCGTGTGAAAACTGGAATTATGTTTGGATGAGAGAATGAAAATAAGTTTTATATAGGTTTGAAAATGAGATTATGTTTGGTTGAGTAGTTTTGAAATAGTATTTTATGTATATAATAATTTGAAAAGTTGATAGTGGTTGAATTTTTTAATTGTATATATAATATTATATTTGGAAGATTGTAGGTTGGTGGGTCCCATTAAATATATATAATTAAAAAATAGTAATATTTTAAGTAGATAGAGTTGGTAATGGAGGGTCCCACATGTATAATTGGATGAAAATGTGAGAAAGTGATTGATGTGTGATATAGGGTATAGTATAGGGTTGGAAATTGAAAATATAGGTTTGAGATGTTTTATGTGAAAATTGGAAAATGAAAATGATGATTTTCATTGGAAAATTTAGAAACAAACATGATTCCATTTCTATGAATAGTTGGAAATTGGAAATTGGCCCTTGGAAACATAAACAAACAAGGCCTAAGCTATCTGAGTGGTGCCATCAAGCAACACTTTATATAAATTATAAGAGATTGCAAGGAATCAATAAAATAGTTCCCCATGATGACATATCAACAGTTGTAGGAGGTCAATCACGAAGACATAAACAAAAGAAGCAGAAAAGCAATTCATATAGTTGTGGAAGTAGCAGCAAACGAAGCAGGTCTTTAAGGAGACCTATAAAGTTTTGGTAAAAAAAAAGGCCCGAAGTGTCATAACCCGAAACTTTGCATATATTTACATGATTTATATCATTCTTAAACATAATTATATGCATTTTAGTATTCCATATTGACATTAGAATACATGAATAATCTTGATATTTCAATTTTTTTGTTAATTATGTTAGGTTACTACATGTGCACTATTTAAAGAAATTAAATAATAAATATTTGAGCTTTATTTTATTACATCAATGGATTTATTTGAGTGTATAAATTACAAATATATGTTGAGTATTAATTTTTAAATACATGTATACATATTTATTTGTTAATCATAAGTTGAGGGACCAATGTATTTTAAACATACTTTAGGTGCTAAAGTGCCATTTTTGAAAAACTTGCATTATTGCTCTCTTAATGACAATTATTAGCAGCCCATGTGATAGTAAAAATACATCTAGAAGTTTTCAAAGAAAGGATAAAAAAACAAAACAAAGAAAGAAAGAAAAAGGTGAAAGGAAAGCAAACTCACCAACCATATATTATATCTTTCATAAAAAAACCAAAGTTTCTTTTATTTTTTCTCTTGAAAGTTGAATCCAAGGACATCATTGATCAAGAGAAAATAGCCCTAATGATTAAAAGATTCAAAAAGTTCTTCAATAAGAGCTACAAAATGAATAAGGGTGAAACCTCAATAAGACATTCAATCCCTTCCAAAAGCAAGGAAGAAAGAAACCCAAAGAAAGCTGACAACCAAAGAGCTGAATACCAGAAAGCTAAGAATTTGTGCTGGAACTGCAGACAACCAGGACATTTTGTTGTTGAATGCTCATATCCACCAGTCAACAAATACATAAATGAGAAATAAAGAAAAGTCTTTAGGGAAAGAAGACATGAGAGAAAGAAAGCCATGGTGGCTGCTGAACCTGACACAACTAAGTGCAAAGAGACAACTGAGTCAGACAACAGTGAAGCAGACTACTCATCTGCCATACAAGAAGAGGCATTGATATGTCTCATGGCTAAAGAACAAGAAAATGAGGTAAAACTCTAACTCATTTGGCTCAATTCCTGATGATAGTGATAGTTACACACACACCTCATCACCCACAGATCTTTATGATTCATTAGGCAAAATGATGAAAGATTTTGAGCACATAAAATCCTTGCACACGAGGAGAACAACCACCTCAAATGCCAAAACTCACAACTGACTGAAGAGCTGAGTACTCTTAGTCACATAGCTGATGAGAATAAAAAGAGTCAAGATCAAAATAGCTAAGGTTAAAGAAGACTTAGCTGAAAGAGAAAAGAGGAAAAAAGAATTGAAAAATGTGATTGCATCACTCAGTAAGTCATCCAAAACATTGGATGATTTAATGATGGTACAAAAAGAAATTGGAGATAAGGTAGACTTAGGATTTAGTCCCTTTGTCAATGCTAAGACTCCTAGAGTGACTTTGGAAAAAGGATCCCCAAGCAATGAGGAAATCAAAAGGCCAAAAGCACCATATGTTGCACCCACTTACAATCACAAGCACACACATGCTATTCTAGGTTACAATGGCAAAGGTAAAAAGCCTGCTGAGTTCTTTGAAAGGATAACTGAAACAAAATTCGGAAGAGCCCATCAAAGCAGACTCCAAACAGAAAATATTCTGTGAAATCAAAGCAGAATTACCAAATCCCCAGAGGTTTCAACAAAAAAAAAACATATGAAGGGAATGGCAGAAACTATCCTAGTCAGACTAACTGGAATAATCAAATGAAATATCAGCCAAGTCCTATGGGATACAAGCCCAAGTTGCAAAGACCTCAGACTCAATATAGGTCATTCCCAAGGCAAAGAAATCAATATCAGCACACTTATGCACCCAAGCAAAATGCCTATAATACACAAAAATTTCCATATTATCCAAAGAAAGTAAATGCACCAGCACACTCACAAACATACAGACAAAAGAGACAGATGTATGTTCCTAAAGCTCCTAAGAGATTTGCTAAGATTCATTATGATTATGGAACTGATAGGTGGCAATCCCTTAGAGTCAGATCTTTTGGCTATAGGTTGGTTGGATCACCTTATAGTGCTAACCCCTTAGGACTCAGACATGTTTGGGTACCTAAAACTTGATTTCCTTGATTGCGAGTTCAGAAATTGTGAGTGCCATGGAACCTGGTACATGGATAGTGGTTGTTCTAGACATATAACTGGGAAGAAGCACTTATCAGGCTTCAAGGAGTCAAGAGGATCAAACGTCATATTTGGAGGAAATGAAGCTCCAGGGGAGATAGGCATTGGATCCATAAAGAAAAATAGATTGGAAATCACAGACGTAGCCTATGTTGAAGGGCTGAATTTCAATCTGCTGAGTATCAGCCAACTATGTGATAAGGGCTACAATGTCGGATTTGACATGAGTGTCTGCCAAATCAAGGATGTTGAATCAAATGAAGTTGTGCTATCTGGAACAAGAAAGAAAAATATGTATATAGTGGATTGGTCTACTGCTACACCAAGTACATTCCTATTAGCAAAGAGCACTGCCGAGTCAAGTTGGTTGTGGCACAAGAAGCTGAGTCGCTTGAACTTCAAGACAATCAACAAGCTTGCAATGAGTCATCTTGTGGAAGGATTTCCTGACTCAGTATACAAGAAGGAGAGCATATGTGATGCATGCCAGAAGGGAAAACAAATCAAGTCTTCATTCAAGGATAAGCCAAGTCCTTTTTCAATAAGGATCTTGCATTTATTGCATATGGATTTATTTGGTCTTGTTGAACCAACTAGTATCAGCGGAAAAAAATACACATTAATGGTGGTGGATGATTATTCAAGATACACATGGACCATTTTTATGTATAAAAAGAAGGAAACTTTGCAGAAGCTTCCACAACTTATGAGGAGAGTTCAAAATGAGAATAGTCGAACCATTATAAAGATATGATCTGATAGAGGAACTAAGTTTGTCAATGGGATTATAACTCATTATCGCACAGATAATGGTATTGGTCATGAGTTATCAGCTGAGAGAACTCCACAACAGAATGGAGTAGCTGAAACAAGGAACAGAACCCTCAAGGAAGTTGTAAGAACCATGTTAGCTCAAGCTGGATTGTTAAAAGATTTTGGCCTGAAGCCATTAACACGCTTTGTTACACTCGGAATAGGTGTATGATAAATAGGCAACTATCCAAAACACTCTATGAAATTTGGACAAGAAGAAAGCCTAATGTTGGATATTTTGATTTATTAGAAGCAATTGTTTCATTCATAAAAATGGCAAGGATAATTTGAAAGCTTTTGGTGCTAAAGCTGATAAAGGTATCTTCTTGGGATACTCAGCATAGAGTAAAGTTTTCAGAGTGCTGAACAAGAGGACAATGGTCACAGAAGAGTCTATTTATGTTGTTTTTGATGAACCTAATGTAAATGGAGAATACATTGATGAGTTAGCTGAAAAGATGAATCAACTGTCTGTTCAGAAAAGTCCATATGCTGAAGTAAGTATCAGAAGACTCGGCCCTGATGAAAATCTCAAAGACAGCTGGAAGGCTTGCAGCTGAATGATGAAGATCAATAAGAAGTTATTTAATACAACTTAGCTGCAAGAAGACTCAACCCAGCAGACTTACTCCAACTAGATGTGAGATGGATGAGAGACCATGCACCTGAGTTAATCATTGGAGATGTTAGAGAATGAGTGAGAACCAGATCTAGGACTCTACATGATGCTATGTTTACTTGTTTTATTTCTCAAATTGAGCCAAATGATGTGTCACAAGCATTGAATGACACTCATTGGATTCTAGTTATGCAGGAAGAGCTGAATCAGCCTGAAAGGAATAAAGTTTGGGAATTGGTTCAAAAACCTACCCACCAAAATGTTATTGGCACTAAGTGGGTAATTAGAAACAATATGAATGAGGAAGTATATGTAGTGATCAATAAAGCAAGGTTGGTAGCCAAAGGGTATTTCCATTAAGAAGGAATAGATTTTGATGAAACATTTGCACATGTTGCAAGATTGGAAGCAATAAGGATGTTTCTTGCTTATGCAGCACACAAGAACTTTACATTTTATCAAATGGATGTGAAGAGTGCATTTTCGAATGGACTTTTGGAAGAAGAAGTCTATGTAGAACATCCTCCAGGTTTTGAGCAAAAAACTATTGGAGATAACGTCTACAAGCTCAAGAAAGAATTGTATGGTTTGACGCAAGCACCAAGAGCATGGTTTGGTACATTGTCATAGTTTCTTATAGACAATGGATTCCCCAAAGGCAAAGTGGACAGAACACTTTTCAAAATTCAAGATGGAGCGAGTATACTGCTTGTTCAAATTTATGTAGATGATATCATCTTTGGATACACAAACAAAGTGCTATGTGAAAAATTCTCAAACCTCATGCAAGGGAAGTTTGAGATGAGCATGATGGAAGAGCTAACTTTCTTCCTGGGTCTTCAATTCAAGCAAATGAAGGATGGAACCTTTAGAGGTCAAACCAAATATACCAGATATTTAATGAATAAATTTGGTATGGAAGAGAAGTCATCTGTGAAGATTCCCATGAATACTTCTGTGAAAGATGGATATGGATGCAGACGGAAAATCAATTGATCAAACAAGATATAGAGGACTTATTGGATCATTGCACTAATTGACTGCAAGCAGACCAGGCATCACCTTTGTTGCGGTGTATATGTTAGATTTCGATGCTCGAGGAAAGTCATATGACCGTAGCTAAGAGAATCCTCGGATATTTGAAGGGAAGCAAGAAGTTGGCTTATGGTATCCAAAGGAATGTGGATTTAAGCTGATTGGACTCAGACTCAGACTATGATAGATGTAGAGTTGATAGAAAAAGTACATCTGGTACATGTCAAATGTTTGGAAACATATTAGTTTCTTGGTTCAGCAAGAAACAAAATTCAATAGCTACATCCACAGCTGAAGCGAAGTACATTGCTGCAGGCAACTGTTGTGCCCAAGTGTTGTGGATGAGGCAACAACTAAGGGATTATGACATAGAAGAAGAGATTCCAATTATGTGTGATAACACAAGTGACATTGCAATCACTTAGAATCAAAGCATTTCACTCAAGAACCAAACACATTGATGTCAAATATCATTTTATAAGAGATCATGTTGAAAAGAAAGACGTCATATTGGAATACATATCGACTAAGAAGCAATTAACTGATATATTCACAAAGCCCTTATGTGATCAAGATTTGAAGAAATTAAGAATGAGCTTGGATTGATTGAGTTGTGTTAGAATGCTTAGAAGACTCATTCAACAGAGTTAAAATTGGAAGAAATGCATATCAGAAGAGTTTCACCCATTCAACCAAGTGAAACAGCTTTTATGGCTATTCAGCGGAATCAAGTTAGATGGACAACCGAGTATCATTCATTGATCGAATCAATGGAAGAGAGAAATAGAATCAAGCCATAAATGAAGAAAGATGAAGCATTTATTAACTAAGTGACAAAACGAGTTCGTTTTCATTTAAACGGGAATTTTTCCACTTGACGTCAGCAACATTAAATGATGTCAATTAAAAGCAGCGATAGTTTACATATGATTGGATATAAATGTTGCCATATTTAATGCGCTATAATTAATGCCTTTTAAAGATTTAATCTCAGTTGAAGATCAACTTTCAAACTTTTGGAATTTTAAAATCGTCTCCTCAAGTCACATATAGAGAAATTTCATTTTCTCTCTCCTCACTTTCACTCGTGCATTCAAAAAATTCCAGAAATTCTCTCTGCAAACCAAAACCCTAGCTCTTAGTTCCAAAACACTCAAAAATTCTAAATGACCCCAAAACAAGTTGTTTTGGACTTTGGAAAGCTTTCCGAGAAGATCCATACTGGTGCGTTGGTGGATTTTGAAGGTGTTGTCAAGCAGTCGGTTGACAAGGAGTTGGCTGAGAAGATTGCGCATCATCTTGAGAAGTCTGGGCTGAAGAGATTTCTCACGCTGGAGATGACTCAAACCTTTCAAGAGGAGGTTGCTATGTTCTATGTGAACGCCTCTATTCACGATGATGGGATCCATTCTTCTTGTGAATGGAAAGGAGATCAAGTTGGTTGCGGTTGACTTAGAGAAACACCTACACTTTTCGTCTCCAGCGACTCAAAGAACTTATTGGTAAAGAGTTCAATCACGGTAAAGGTTTGGAAGGAGATTGCAAAGCCAGAGTTTTCTAGCAAAGTCAACTTCTCTGTGCTGAGAAAGCTATCAAGGATGACTACCACAAGCTGATGGGTGTAGTGGCCAAGTGCGTGGATATGAAATTTGGGTCTTTCAATTAGATGTCTCAGACTAAAATGTTTATCATGGTTGCAATCATGGAGGAGGTAGAGGTGAACTGGAGCGAGTTCATCATTGGGAAGTTGTGCCAGAATGTCCATAATGTGAAGGTTGCTCATTGGGAGCTTGTGCATTCCCTGGGTTATCGCCTGATTTTAGACTATTTGATGGAGAAGACAGGTGTACTCCTTTGCAAGGGAAAGCCTTTCCATGCTAAAAAAAGGATGTTTAAGGCTAACCTGTCAGCTGCTCAGAAGAGGGATCATGCTAAGAAGACTGCCACTTCTGAAAAAATCAGCTGAACACGTCCCCAAGGACACAACTTCCTCCGTTCTAGCTCCCTCACCTAAACCTGTTGTTGTCACTCCCAAAGTGACAAAGAAGAGAAGGACAACTGCTCCTTGAAAGCCAACTGTCAAGAAGCAAAAGATCCAGCCGTAGCAGATTCAGCCTTCACGGCTGAAGAACCTGAGAAGGTGGAGCCAGAAGCCCCCTGGAAAGGCGCACCAAAAGATGCCTTGTGAAGTCGTATGAGAAAGCTATTGCGATAGTTGTAGCCGCCACAACCGAGTGCGAAGCTTGTTGCCATCGGTGTTCAGGAAATTAAAGGATGGCATGGTGAACAAGGCACTACTGAAGAAACTCAAGATAATTCAGTAGTGGCCCCCCAAAGAAGAAGCTCAAAATAGCTCAGCTGTCATTGAAAGAGTTAAAGCTGAAGAAACTCAAGATAATTCAGCTGTCAATCCTTAAACCGAAATGGTTGATATTGAGGCAAATGATTGGGCAAAGAAGGCTGATCAAGTCGAAGAGCCTGTCCAAGAAAATATTATTGATGAATGCCAGAGTCCCCAGCATATCCAGACATTGAAGAATGGCTGATCACATGGAGGCTTGGAAGCTGAGTGCTAACCAAGTCCAGTTTATGAGGCCCAAAATGATTGATGAGGAGGAATACTTCCTTGGATTCCTGGATAATGATCCTATTACTTATGGCCTGCAACTGTCCTCTTTGAGAAAAAGGAGATTGCAAAGGCCAAGGCTCCCTGAGCCTCGTATATGCCCATTCTCAGACCCAAATATTCCTAAGGAGGCTCTTGAAAGTGCCAGCAACAACGACGTTGAAATTATTAATGCAGCTGACCCTGTGGAGAAGGCTCAACTGAAGCATGCACTGCAGGAGCCCCATGAGTTGCTTGAGCAATCCATGCTGAGGGTTGTTGGAGAAACATCTCTTTCTATCTCTCCAACCCCTACAATTCTCGACATGGTGAGGACCAATGATGCAACCACCTTACCAGCTCACCCAGAAGGACCATCTAGGCAGGATGGCGATGACGTTGTGAAAGAAGTAGAAGATGGCAACCCAACTTAGCCACGCCCTACAGAAGTTTTTGAGACAACTACCCATTTGGTTGAACACTCAAAGGATACAACCAAGTCTCTAGTATCAGCTAACCTCGTTGCTAGTGAATCAGCTAGTAAGCCAACTGAGGGGGAAGTTGAACACACTACAGCCAGGTTCGAGGAGGCTGTAGGAGATAGAAAACAATTGGTGTTAGGAGGAGATGGTGATACTCCAGAAGAATAGCAGATTTGGAATAATGACGCTTTGACAGTTGAGGCTATCTCAGTTGAGGAACCAACTGCACTGCAGGCCGATGAAGTTGCTAAGGCAGCTAAGACAAATGATGGAATGAGGAGGACCACGACAGTTGAGACTACTGGTCTTAAAAGTGCAATCCCAGAGGTTGAGACCTAGAAGGATGTCAATATTGAACACCCAAATGCAGCTGAGTCTACATAAGAGAATGTAGAAGGCCTTGCGGATTGAGACTGGCCGCCAAAGGTAGTCAAGACCCCAAGGAGGTTGAAATTTACAGGGGAACTGTAAAGGAAAATTTAAAAGTACCGAGGCCCTTCCCAAAATGCCAAAATCTAAGTTAACTAATCTTGAAGAGATAGACGCTTTGCATTTCGATCGATGATGAAGCCCTGGATTTCATTAACCACGAAAATAAAGCTGAGTCCAATCTATCCGATCCAGAGGAAAGGGAAATGGAGGCCAAGATGAAAGAGACTTGTGCCAAAGTTGCCTCTTCAAAGTTTATTTTGGTTGATGGCCCACCCCTATGGTGCCATCACCAGCCCGTGATATTTCTCAGGGGATTGATGCTTAGACACCTCAAAAGAATGATAATACTGGAGCCAATGAAGTTGTTAAGACAGCTGAGGCCCAGTCAGTTTAGCAGGCTTCCACAGCTGCGACTGCCAATAAAGCTCAATCACCTGAGGTGCAAAAAGTTGGTCACCAGGAAACTGAGAGAAGTGCCCCCGAAGGAGGAGTGGGACTTTTCCCAGTGCCTATTGGCATTTATGAAATGGAGTTTCCATTTGTTGATGACGTCCCTGTGGAGGCTAATACCGTGGAGAAAGTTGCACGCTATAAGGTTGATATTAGTCCAGCTGATTTCCAGGCCCCAAACGACATAAGAGTTGTTCCTTTTGGTTACGATTTAGAATCCCTTCTTCCAGAAGATTCATCTCCTGAGGCAACTGACTTTAGAAAATCCTTCCGAGCCATGTGCGAAGAAATTGAGGCTATGGAACATGGATTTTCTGCTCTCGACTAGAGGATCGACAATCATGATGCAATGATATCTGGTGACATAAGAAGAGCTGTATTAAGAATCAGGGAATGTACTACTTAGACGAAAGCTCTTCACAGGGAGCAAGTTTTTCACTTCAAATCACTTTTCTCAAAACTTGTGATCTGGTGTGGTGAACAAGCTCAATTTCAGCAGAGACAAAGGGACAACATTGAGGATGGAAAGGAGTCACATGACTGACATGGAATTGCTCAAGCTTCAATTCAAAAAGGACATGCAGAACATGGAAAACACTCTGCGCGTTGAAATGCTAGATATGATGACAGAGTTGCATGCCCTTCGATCCGAGCAAAGGACATCACACTCCACCACTCATAGCAAATTTGATTCTCTTCTTCAGTCGACTCCATCTCTCTCTCAAATAAAAGGTGATGATGCCAAAAAGGGGAAAGTAATAAAGGGGAAGAATCAGTAAAGAAGACCCCTACACCTATGAAAATAATTCTTAAAAGTCAAATAGGCTCATCTATCAGTTCTCTGCATTCTTAATTATTATAGGAATTGTCAGCTGAAGAAAAAGCTAATTTAACACTCCAAAAATCTCGAGCTGAAATAGAAGAGCTTGAGAGAAGGCATCATGGTAGAATTGAAAGCTTGAAAGCCCAGTTCTATGGTCCGCCAATAGGTTCGCTCCAGGACTCAACTGAAGATTTCACTCCCCCAGCTGACTTAGTGGGAAGATCACTTGAGGAGTTTGAGACTCTCAAGTTTGAAGGATATTTTGAGGGGATGGATTTAGAAAAGGCGTGGGAAATACACTGGGTGAAAGGGCTTGCAGTTGTGAATATGGCCAAGAAGCAGCAGACTCACACATCAAAAAGTCAGTTGTCTTCAAGGGCTCAGCCCAGTCAACAAACTCCCAGGGGACCTGACATTGATAGGGGAAGAGCACGAGACGCCAGATCTGGTGGAAGAGGCAGAGGTTCTCACCAAGAAGGCCTTAGAAAGTTATGTACGTAGATCCTCTTAAAAAGGATCAACTGTACTGGATGGGCTTCAGAGAGCTTGAGAATAGAGAGATTTCCAGGCGAAGAGATGAACTTACTCGCAAGTACGAAGAAGATAATGTGAAGGCAAGATAAAGAACATCAAGAGAGATTGAGAGAAGATGAGAGGCAGAGAAGGAATTATGAAAGGAGAAAGAAGAAGGAAGCTGAGGAGAAGAGGAAGAAGGAAGGAAGAAGAAGAAGAAGAAGAAGAAAGAAGGAGGAAGCAACATAAATGATGATGACAGCTGCGGTAAATTTTTGTTGTATTTTTACACGTTTGTAAATACACTAAAATACTAAGTATATGTAAAGTGCGAGTGATGATCAATAAAATGATACATTCTTACACTAATTCTATTTTAGCACTTTTTACATTGTATTTTTCTTTTAAGTTTTGGCATCATCAAAAAAGGGGAAATTTGTTGGGAACATTTAATTGTATAGATTTTTATGATGCATATAAAACTTAGATTAGTAATTTGGCACACCATTTTCTATTGTAATTCAACAATGTAATAGATAGGATCTATAAGTTTGAGTATCGAAAGTGACAAGTTGAAGATCGAAGTTGATCAAGGACGCAATGAAGAATCAGGTGAGTTGCGGTGAGTGTCGAAGAAGAGATTGATCCAAGTACTAAAAAGCTATGTTTGTCAGCATACTAACGACCGAGTTACTCCAGAAGTATGGAGAAGACTTAACAAAGAGGTTCAACAGCAAAAGGACTCGAAGAAAGCTGAAGAAGTCCGCTTGAATGAAAAGTCAAGAAATTACCCAAAGTAGAATAGAATAACCCCAAATCTATAGTACCACTAAAGTACCGAGAAATATGTTTAGTACCATTCCGGTGTCTTGGGTTGGCTATGAAGCGTATCGTGCAAGTAGATTCACAGCAAAAGAATTATATGGTCTAGTACATTGTGCTAGATACATTAATGCTTCAATAGTATTAAGGTAACACACTTCAGGACCCAAAATCTCTTCATCAGATTTTCTTGGTTGGAATTGATCTTTCTCGGGATCTAAACTGCGCAAGACCACAGGGGCACTCAAGGGATGAGCTTTGTCCATGTTGAATCATTTTACTAACCATTTAGCGTAAGAAGATTGGTGGACAAATGTCCCATTATCTTTATGCTCTAGCTCAAGACGAGACAAAATTTAGTTTTTCCAAGATCTTTAACTTCAAATTCTTTCTTTAGATATTCAACAACATTGGAGAATTCTTCAGGGGTGGCAATCAAATTCATGTCATCGACATATAAAGTAATGATAGCAAATATGGTATCTTATTTTAATAAAAACACATGGGCAAATGGTATTATTTTTGTAATCTTCCTTAGAAATGTATTCATGAAGTCTATGATACCACATGCAACTAGTTTACTTTAATCCATAAAACAATATTTGCAACTTAATCGAGTATAGTTCGTGGTGAGTCTCTCGATTTTTGCATTTTATATCCATACAAAATTGTCATATAAATATCGAGAATCAAAGTGAACCATATAAATATGCCGTCACTACGTCCATTAGACATATTTACCCAAATTCTCGTGGACAACTATATTGATGACAAAACAGTATGTTATTATATCCATCACTGGTGTAGGGGGTGGCTAAATGTAACCAAAACCATGGTCAATGGTTCCAAAACTGGAATCAACCGTGTAATCTAATTCCGATTCAGTTCCTTGGTTCCAAAACCGTGGAACCAGCGGCGGTTTAACCGGATAGAACCATTGATGGAACCGGTGGTTAAAACCGCCAGTTTTGTGGTTAAAACCGATAAAATTTATTTTTTTTAGGTAAAAATATTCTAGAAGATATGTTAAATATTTATTATGATGTTTTATATTCTAACTACATGAGACACGTTTTATACTAAATGTTGTAAGTGAATTACGTGAACTTTAATTTCTCTATACTCCAATAGTATATATGCAGCTTAATATTATTATTAATATTAAGTACAAAACTTAATTGAATATTAGGTCAAAGTCTTTTTCTTTCTTTTCTCTTTTTTTAAGCGAAATTGATCAACCATTTTAAAAAAATCAAAAAGTATCAAAAGATAAACAAACGGTTTTGGTTAAATCGAAACCATAAACGTGAGGCAACGATTTTGGTTCTGGTTCCTCCAAAATAAGGAATCGGAACCAACGGTTTTGGAACCGAAACTGGCGGTTCTGGAATCGTGGCCACACCTACACTGGTGAATATGTTTCATCATAATCAATCCCATGTCTTTATGAGAATCCTTGAGCCACACAAGTCACGCCTTATATCTTATGACTTCGTTTTTCTCATTTCTCTTTCGAACAAATAGCCATTTATATCAAATGGGCTTTACATTGTTTGGAGTTTGAGCAATTCGTCCAAATACATTTCATTTTTCTAGGGAAGCTAACTCAAATTTTATTGCCTTCTCTCACATATGCCAATTACATCTCGACGACATTCCATTATAGAACATGGATCATTATCATAATCATCCTTCATATTTTCTTGAGCAACTGAGAATGTAACATTATCAATCAACAATTATTTGATTCTGATCCCGTATTTCATTACAATAGCTCATAGGATTTTCGGTGATATCAGAATTTTGTATATTTTTTTAGATATTAGGCTCTGATTCATCCGAGCATTCTCATTATTATCAACTCACTTCTTTCTTTTTCCAGAACAATATCTTTTGAGCTAATAGGTCTACCACGTTTTTGTCGTGGGGTATCATCATTCATTTTCTAATGTTTCTCATGAACAATAATCCTAGTTGTGGCATTTGCAATAGGAATATTAGACTTCATGACATTGCTAGCATCATTAAATGCATCAGGAAGTCTATTAGCATTATTTTATAAATGAATGATTCTATTCACATCACTTGCACATTCAGAGTACATGGGTCCAAATGGGATAAACTTTGTTCATTCCAGAAGACACCCTCAATTGTTTTTTTATATATCTAAAATAGTTTTATCCTTTTCCACTGATGGAAATATTATCTCATCAAAATGTTAATCCGCAAATCTAGCGGTAAATAAATATCCTATCATTGGTTCCAAATACCGAATAATTGACGGAGAATCAAATCCAATGTATATACTAAGTCTACTTCGTGGACCGATTTTCATCATCTGCGGATGTGGAACCGACACCTGAATAGCACACCCAAAACTGCGTAGGTTCAAAATATTCGACTCAAAACCCAGAGTTAATTGCATTGTGGTGTGCATATGATAAGCGATGAATGTCGATAAGTGTTGATGCATGCAATATTGCATGATTTCATGCTGCACTCATGGGCTTTGATCTCATTAATAATGTACGAGCAATGATTTGAACTCGTTTAATAAGGAATTCTACCTAATCTATTTTGAGTATGAACATGTGCTACTAGGTGTTCAATATTAATTCTTAGTGTTGTGCAATATTCATCAAAGCTTTTTGATGTAAATCTTTGGCAATCTATCCTTATATTCTTTATGGGATAATCAAAAAAATGTGCTCGGAGTTTAATATTTTTTTTAATAATCGAGCAAATGCAATATTTCTAGTAGATAATAGACATACGTGTGATCATCTACACATTGCATCTACTATGACCATGAAATATGTGAATGGTCCACCTGCAGGATGTATTGGTCCGCAAATATTACCATGAATGCATTGTACAAATGATGGTGATTTGTAACCAACCTTTTCCATGGAAGGTTTAGTGTAAGTTTTTCTTGTGAACACGATTCCCATAAATATTCTTTCGACATCAACATCTTCGTGCTTTTTAATGGATGTCCATTAGTGTGTTCAATAATCCTACGCATCATAGTTGTTCTTGGGTATCTTAGGCAATCATGCCATAACTCAAATATATTAGAATTCACCAGCTTCCAAGGCATATTGGCGTATGATTCAAAAGCTTTATTTGAGACACAATACAACCCAGGAGTTGTTGCTTCAAATTTCTCATGGACAATTATTTTTCTCATATTATAGGATGTGACACATAGACATTCTTTATTATGTTCATTTAGTGTCTTCAAGTGATCGTCATTGTCATGCACATTCTTAAAACTCATGAGATTTCTTTTTGATCTACTAGATAACATTGCATTTTCAATATGCAAGATTGTACCATTAAGCAACACCGTTGTTGCATTCCCAAGCCATCAATAATATCAACGGGACCAGATATAGTTGTAACTTATGCCTTGCACGATTTCACATTCGAGAAATATACTTTATTTGTTAATATTAAGTGCGTTGTTGCACTATCAAGAAGATAATAGTCTCTTTTCTCGGTATTTCCCATGTGTACCTGGTATAATAATTATTAAATTATTATTATTATGATTATAAAAAGTTCTATAACTCAAACGTAAAAAAACTAAATAATATTAATGCATAACAAAAGTTCAAAATATAAAGATTTTATTCAACAACATAGACATACATAATCATATAATATTACAACATGCTAAAATAAATTGTTATGGCTAATGAAGAAAGAAAATTGAAGGTGATAAGAATGTTTTATCATAATCCAAAAGTGCTCTAGAGGAAATTCTCCAACAAAAAGCAAGACAGTGTATATGAAGACCATTATAATGAGAAACACTACTGTTAAGTTAACCGTTTTTAGAATGAAAGATATGTGAAGTTTTAGAAAGATGAGAGAATATGTGTTAATTTATTGAATAAAATATTGGTATATTTATAGAATGAAAGTTACTATTACTAGTCGTTATCTAATCGTTAACTAGTTGTTGGAGGATAAGAAAATTGAATGTAAAAATTGTGGATGATTTTGTATAAATTTACTGACATTTTGTGATCTAAATATTAAACATAAATAAACTTATTCTTTCACATTAAAAGCGTCAAATCGGGAATATATCATCCGGAAAAATACAAATATGGGTACAATCATATAAACTCAATCTCGAAAATATACCCTTCGAGAGAAATAACATACAAATATTAAATCTGGTTTTATTTTAACCATTCGGTATCTTGTACCTCAGAAAATAAGATTTTCAAAGAAATCTGATAACCTATGTGGTTTCCAATCGTGGATAGGATTCTGACATGTATAATTTTAGATGTGTGGGCCTTAGTAGTAGTGATGACTCTACTACCTTACTGGCATATGTTTGAACATTTTTGCCTTTATTTTTCTTTGATTTCTGGTATAGATTTTTCAGGTTTTGGGCAGTGCAACATGTTTTGGCCCAATGTCCTTTACCACATATGTTACAAAGATAACCATCAGTTCTTTCCATATGCATTTTTCCTTTATCACAATTTGACAAATATGGATGCCTCTATTTGACCGTATAGTCCTTTTGGCGGGAATAATAATAATAATATCTATTATAGTAATTACGGCCACCACAGTCATATATGTGATTATCTTGATGTGGACCACCACGGCCAAGGCGCCTGCGGCAACCACGCTTGGGTTTATACTAAAAGCCCCCTCTCTACTAGAGTTATCATGTGCTTCAGGCACTACATTGTAAGTCCAAGCGGCTATGATAATCTAAAGGGGGGGTGAATAGATTATCTCCATCTTTTCGATTTTACCCTCTTTTTCGAACCGAAAGCTCAAAGACAATAATAAAGGTGCAGAATGTAAACAACACACATCGATTTATATAGGTTCAACCCACCTAGGGCCTAATCCTCTACCACCCCAGTATATCCGGGATGGATTTCAAAAAGAAAAAAGATTTTATTAATTACCAAAATTAATACAACACCAACTTACAACACCTTGAAGAGCACCACACTCTTCTTCAACACCACCTTTGGAGATTACCACAATCTCCCTTTGAAGATTACCACAATCTTCCTTCAACGGCACCTTGTGAAGATTACCACAATCTTCAACCTTGAAGAATACCAAATTCTTCAACACCTCAATAAGAAGATCACCACAATCTTCTTGCACCTATTACCTAGATCATCCAAGTGTGTTCTTACCACAAGAACACTCACAAGGATATCTTGTGTTTGAATGATAACCAAAAATCAAGATTACAACTCAATAATGAATATTACAATTTGAGTGCAAAGTGTAATCAAGAATAGCCTAGACCTCAAGGATGTGAAAGTGATAAACTAGGCAAAATTACAACAAGAGTAATAACAATGAAGAACAAATATTTGCTTGAAGTGTATCTTGTTGTGTTGTATCTCAATTCATATTAAGTTGCTCCAAAACTTCCTCTATTTATAGGAGATGATTGATCAAGCATAGGCTCCTCTTGGGGATTGAAAATCTAAAGAAAAATACAATTAAAATCAAGAATATAGATGTTAGAAATCAATTCCACATTTTAAGGAAATATGTCTGCTGTCAAACGGTCATATTTTTGCTGTCAAAGCACAGGGCGACCGGTCGCACAGAATTAGAAGTTTGAAACGAAGCACAGTAAATTTACATAGGGCGACCGGTCGACGTAGGGTTCGACCGGTTGACCCTGACTTCAACCGGTCCCCCTCATGGGATTGAGAAGAAAAAGATGTTCTGTTTCAAAGTGCACGTTCAGGTACAGGTCGACCCCTGGGCGACCGGTCGACCGGACCGGTCGACGCCCAGGGTGACCGATCGACCTGTACGATTTTTCTTCCGTCTCATTTTCTGTTTCAAAAATCATCTTCAGGTACGGGTTGCCCTATAGGGCGACCGGTCGACCTCGAGACAGAAATATTGTCCAATTTTTATCGAAAATAAAACTCAAAAAATACTCCGAAAATATAGTACAAACATTTTAAACCAATCGGAAGTATTTAGACAACATTTAGGAACCTTGTTTTGAAGTGAAAACTTATAAACACAAAATCATTAGAAGTGTTGTCCAATTTTATCTAAAGTAAAACATGAAGGAATACTCCGGAAAATATTAAAGTCATTTTAATTCATTTAGGAGTATTTGGACAACAAGTAAAAACATTGTTTTGGTGTAAAAATAAAATCATCAAAATTAAGATAAAAACATGTATCAAACATATATAAGACCTAGAAGCTCGAAAATCGTGATTTTTAGTAATCATGTATTTTCTCAGCCGTGAGAGAACCGAGATCAAGACAAAATTTGTCTTGAATTGTTGTTGTCTATAATATTGTTGGATCACAATATTTGACTTATGTATAGTGAAGAATATTTTCTCCATATATGATATTGGACAATTTTGTCCCATGAGAGAGTCGATCGGGACACAATTTTAAATAATGTCGAATTATAGTTGAAAATGGACTTAAAGTCATGCAATCTTAGTTGTTGCCAATCATATTGTGCCTATGGGAGTATCGTCGTTCTGGTGTGATCAAATATATCTTTGAGCTTTTTCAGAGCTCAGAAGGCCTTTCGATTTGTATATGTTCATTTTTCAAATCCTTAGTTAGATGATGGCGTATAAATATTATTGCATTCGCCTCATCTTTTATATTGGCCTCTTCGATTTTCACAGGGTTTAGTGTTTCAGCTAGATCTTGACCTTGAAGATGCAATTTAACATCTAGGCACCAAGATAAATAAGTATTGCCAGTGGTATCAAGGATCTGGCATTGTTGCTTTTTGATACCGGCCATTTGTTCTACCTAGGAAAATAAATATAAATTAGTACAAAGAAATTCTAACATTAAACATAAAAACCTTTTTTTCAAGCAATAACTCGTGATGATAACGTGTTGTAAATAATTTCTACTTTCCATGATGATAATACAAATATATATTGTGAAAGATGTGAATCAGAACAATAAGCAAAAACAGAAGAGAAATAAATGTTTTTGGGTGTAATTTCATTGAATGAACTCAACAATTTATAGATATTTTTTTAACAACTATTGAATCACATAATTTTGGCAATTTTCTACAATACTATTGACATGTGAAAATAATTATGCAAAAAGCCCACATATTGGACAAATTGTCATAACGCTTACGAGATTTTAACGACTTTTTAGAATAGGTATGAAATCTATATTTTCACACAAGTACATTAGAAAGGGAAAATTTCTCAAACTAATTGTTTTACAATTCTAAAATTAAAAAAAAATCTATTGAACTTA
Organism: Rehmannia glutinosa; assembly: GCA_016081115.2. Classification (NCBI taxonomy): domain Eukaryota; kingdom Viridiplantae; phylum Streptophyta; class Magnoliopsida; order Lamiales; family Orobanchaceae; genus Rehmannia; species Rehmannia glutinosa. The sequence continues at coordinate 36,697,639 of CM071925.1, read as the reverse complement.
CTTCTTTATCAGTTTTTCAGGATAATCAACAACTATTTATTTCAATAACTTCCACTACGAGAAAACATCAAATTCCAACAAAATAATTCCAACGAAATAGAAAACTGTTGGAATTTTTAAAATTCCAACGGAAATTCCAATGCTACATTATATCGTTGGAAAATTCCAACAGTAAACAAAACTGTTGGTATAAAATGTTGGAATTCATGTTGGAATTTAAAATTCCAACGGAAATTCCAACACCACAACTAACCGTTGGAAAATTTCAACAGTGATTCCAACATTAATAATAAACCATTGGAAATACTATTGGAATTTTAAAAATTCCAACTGAAATTCCATCGCCAAAACATACCATTGGGAAATTTCAAAGGTAAACCAAATGTTGGAATTAATCATTGGAATTTATGTTGGAGTTTTTAAAATTCCAACGGAAATTCCAATGGTACAACATGTTGTTGGAAAATTCCATTGGAAATTCCAATACCATTGGAAAATTTCAATAGGGTTAAATGATTTGATAGTATAATTCATATCAATAAAATATATCTTCTCCTCTGGAGTCAATCATATTGAAACTACATGGTTAAATGTGCTTGACTTGGGACAAATTGATGATGGGTGACCTACTGCGAAGTTAAAGATGTTAGATAATGAGACAAATTGATTGAATATTCCAATGAATATATACCATTGGACTAAATTCCAATAGTATAATTCCGTTGGAATAACCGTTGAAGTTTTTTCCAACGATTAAATATATTCCAATGGTATAACTCTGTTGGAATTAGTGTTGGAAAAAATGTTGGAGTTCTTTCCAATGGTTATATATTCCAATGGATAAATAACGTTGGAAATTCCGTTGGAATATTTTTCCATTGGAATTTCGCCATTCCAACGATCATTTTACCAACGATGCATTTTATGTTGGAACTTCCGTTGGAATCGATAATTCCATTGGTAATCGGCCAAATTCAATAGATTTTTCCGTTGGAATTTTCTTGTTTTCTTGTAGTGTTCAACTAACCATATTTTAGACTCTAACGGGTTTGGAACTAAGGGATGATACTTTGCAAATAAATGAAAATAAGAGCGCAAAGTGTCAATAATTTATCTTTCAAAACGAAATAGTACATTACTGACTCCCAGTTATCATATCCGTTGAAATTTAATTTGGACCGTTAGAAAACGACAGCATTGCACGCCTCATTTGAGCACATAAAAGGTAAGGTTGTGATTGCTTATGAAAATATTTTCATTTTTGTTCCGCAAGATTTTTTTTATATCCAAAATGTGAATGCATATGAAAATTTTCAGAAAATACATTATTCACTCACTTTCATTTTTTTTTCTCCACCATTCACTTCTACTCATTTTTTCAAAAAACTCCATCAAATCACCAATCATTATTACCCATTCAAACAAACTCTACTATTTATCCACTTACATATTTCTAACTACTAATCATATTCAATAATTATTTTACTATTACTATATCAAATCAACTTTCATCATTACATCTTCCTCTCATATCCAATTACACTATTAAAATTTAGGGTGTGATTGCTTGTTTTTTCATTTCGTCCACTTTCCTTTTCTGAGTAAATAGTGGTGATTTTCTTTTAAAAATGAAAGTTATATATATAGAGGAAAAAATAATGATTGTCTTGATGTGATGGAGAATCTTTTTTAAAAATGTTGATTGTTTGTAATTTTTTTTTTGGGAAATAATAGTGTAAAATTTAATGCAAATTTTGAATAAAAATAAAAAACTGAACCAAGGATAGGCAATACATGAATCTCATTTGGTACATTTTGTTATCAAGTTTAAGAGCAAAATAATAAATATGGTGATAAGATAAATAAATTACAAAAATTATTTCTGTAAATATGAAGCGGAAAGAAAAATAAATAGTATGGATAGTATTGAGAAATGTGAAAGAGAAAGAGAAAAGTAAGTTAATTTTGAAGAAAACAAAAGTTATTTTAAAAAAAATTCCACAAACAATCACACATTTCACAAAATTTTTGCTCATACATGAAAATTTGGAAATTTTTGATATGCAATCACAATCTTATTCTTTTTCTTTCAAAATTTCCCCCATCACTATTCTCTAGCATAAAGAGAATTTTAAAATAGTGGCGCTATTCGCACTCCCAAAATTGATGAAGATACCCACTTACTAAATACGCTCCCACTCATTTTTTAAAATGTAACAGAATTACTAAATACACCCCCATAATTTCCAATTTTATCCTTGCACTATTTTCCCGACCATATACTAAATACACTTACCAGTAACTGTGCGAAAATTTAGTATGCTATTGACGATGATTCGAGACTTGGTTACTTACTGGAGAAAAAGATTGGTGATGGAGGATGAGAACGGTGATGTGTCATCATCGACTTTGGACTTAATTAAGTAGAATTTAATGGGCAATTGGTGGGTAAATATTCGGTAATTGTTTGGATGATTTCGTATCTATGTCGACTGATTATGTTGGGGAAGACGACGAAAAAAAACATGATGCATGGCACAAAAAGCCCTAGGTGGCACGATGGATTTTTTGCCATCTTGCTTTGGCATGATATTACAATGGATTTTTTTCCATCTTGTCACGATGGCACAATGGCACAATGGGTGATGAATTTTTGGCCATCATGCCACATGGCACGATGACACGATGAAGTTTTTGTCATCGTGCCATATGGTACGATGGATGATGAATTTTTGGTCATCATGCCACATGGCACGATGGATTTTTTGTCATATTGTGTGATGGTGCCAAGTGTCGCACTGCTATTATCCGACGGTATTTTTCAACTTGAAAATTTAGAAATAACATACTTTAAGCGTAAATGAAGAATATACTTTCATTATTTGGGGATATGAATTATTTGTTGCCCATATCTGTAATAATTTGAGTGTCGGGAAAAAATCTAGGGTTTATAGATTTTTTTTTAACTTTGTTCAAGAAGAAGAAGAATGTGGGTGAAGGATGTGGGTGTATTTATAGCTTCTTATTTAAGTAAGGGTAATATAGTCTTTTAAGTGAATGATATTTTCGCAATTATATGGAGGTGTGTGTATTCATCAATTTTGGGGGATGAATAGCGCCACCCATTTTAAAATTAAAAGGATTGCCTTAAAAATCCAACAGTTATAAATCGATAATCTTCCATTCATTCGCTGTAGATTCCCCTGAAATTACATATATATACATATATTTTTATTTAGAGGAAAACATATTAAACCCCCTAACCTATGCGATTTTTTGCACTTTACCATATTAACTAATTTTTTTTACACTTTACCATACAAACTATATAAGTTTTGCACCTTAGACTACACCGGCCATCACCGGCGGAATATTCTTCGAATATTCCGGCACCAGCCCTCCATGTGAGGGCAAAATCGTCTTTGCTTAGAATTCAAACGGAAATTGTTACACTTTCCCATATGAACTTTGTTAATAATTTCACTTTGCCATATGGACTTTACGCAGTTTCACTTTGCCATATCAATTTTAAAAGAGATTTATAAAAAACTATGTGTGTACGTATATGTATCTTTTTTCATATTTTTATTCATTGAAAATAAAGTTTATTAATATTTATCTCAATAAAGTATATTGTGAACTTGAATAACATCCGTGTGTTACACGGGATTTGTACAAAGATAAAATTTTAGTGTCACAAATTTAAAAGATAACATATTTAAAAGATAGTGTAGACAAAATCTTTGATTTTTGATTTTTGGATTATTTCTTTAATTTAGTATGTAAATAATACATAATCATATATAAATAAGTAATATACATGAAAATATATACATAATAACATAAAAATAAATTCAGTATGTACTGAAATTTTTGTTTTGGTTTAGTTCACTATATTGTTTAAACTTATTTTTTTGTTATTTTTATGTATAAAATAGGATAAATAAATGTATGCAAGCATTGTTTTAATTTTATTTTACAAAACTGATATGGCAAAGTGAAAATCGCGCAAAGTTCAAATGGCAAAGTGAAATTCTTAACAAAGTTCATATGGTAAAGTGCAACAACTTATGTTTGAATCTTAGGGAAAAGACAATTTTGCCCTCACGTGGAGGCCATGTGCCGGAATATTCGGAGAATATTCCACCGGCGATGGCTTTTGTAGGGTAAATTGCAAAACTTGTGTAGTTTGTGGGGTAAAGTGTAAAGAAAATTAGTTCATATGGTAAAGTATAAAAAACCGCATAGTTTGGGGGGTTTAGTGTTTTTTCCTCTTTTATTTAATATCAAAACCTTAAAAGATAATCATAAAAAGCTGAAATAATACTCATACACACAACTCATGCGCTATTGAGGGCACGATTGGATATGCTTTTATTTTAAAATTTTTTTATTTTGCTAGAAAATAGTGGTGAAGAAAATTATAAGAAAAAAAATAAATTTTGATAGTGTGATTGGACGTGAGATAAAAAAGTGATGATGAAAGTTGTTTTGATTTAAAAGTAAAATAATAATTGGTAGTTAGAAATGTGTGAGTGAGTGAGTAGAGAAACTTATTGGAGAATGTGTAATAATGATTAATTTTTTTGTGAAAAAATGTGTAGATGTAATTGATAAGAGAAAAAAATGAGAAAAAGTGAAAGAGAGATAATAGTATATTTTCTGAAAATTTTCTTAAACAATCGCATGTTTGGTAAAAAAAATTCTCCAGCGGAACGAAAATGAAATCTCCCTCACATCCAATCGCGCCCTGAGTGTTTCATTTCCTTTATCTTTTTCTTTTTAGGCTTTGGCCTGTTTGATTTTTTAAATTGAATAGTTTCCTAAAAAAATTTGACCGAGAGCATGCATTGTGTTATAATTTGTTTTAAATATACAAACTTTGTTATGTAATCTTTACATTAGTTCACTAGGCTTTCAACAAATATACCTTGAACATTTGACAAAGAAATATTAATGGTTTTAGTCAACCGTAAAACTTAAATAACTGGATTGAGATGTAAAGAATGAGTTAAAGCTACTCAAGATGAAATAGCTTTAACTTAACATTTTAATTGTATTATTGTTGGTGGACATTTACAGAAATATAAATGAATTCATCTCATCAGTTAAATGCATAAAGGTATGTAAACCATACCAAACAAGGAAGCTTTACACTCATCTCATCAGATTATATATGTTTTACATCGATGTTAAGAAGGGCATATAGTTACTTGGAAGCGGATGACATTTTTTATTCTAAAATGGTCTTTCATCTCATTTTCTACTACATTGATGATTGTCAAGAGAATGTTTGTTTAATTAGCTTCCCCCAAAACCATTTTCATCCCAATTTCTTCTCTCAATCACTAACCAAACATATATTACGCTTCCCAATGCATTTCTATACTAAAACTCAAACTTTTCTTCCCCTAGAAACTTCACCCAATCACCCTCAATCACTTGGCTTATAAAAACCCACAATTTATGCTTCAATATTAATATGATCTTATTTATATACTTGGCAATTATCCGTGTCATGGAATATATATGGAATCCACTTACGCAATTGCCACGATCAGTGTGTGGTACGGTTCGGAATTGCGGTTCGGTTCCAAAATCGCCGGTTCAGTTCCTCATTTTGGAGGAACGGAACGTAACAGTGCCTCACGGTTTCGGTTTCAATCGGCTCCGGTTTGGAACCCAGTTCCTCCAAGGTTCAGGTTCCGGTTTTAATCAGAGTCGTTTGTTTATCTTTTTATAATTTTTGATTTTTTTAAAATGGTTTATTAATTTCAGTTACAAAAAAGGGGGAAAAGGAGGAAAACGATTTGGACTTAATATTCCATTAAGTTTTGTATTTAATATTAATAATAATGTTAAACTGTCTGTATATACTATTAGAGTATAGATGAATCAATGTTCACGTAGTTCGTTTACAACATTTGGTTTAACACGTCTCTCATGTAGTTACGAATATAAAACATCATAATAAACATTTAACATTTCTTCTAGCATATTTTTAAAAAAATAAAAATAAAAATCGTTGGTTTTAACTTGGCAGTTTTAAGCGCCTGTTCCACGTTTTTTGCAAGGAACCGGAATCGGGACCGGAACCAGCCTACACGGTTCCGGTTTCGGCTTTGGAACCGTTGACCACAGCTCCGGTTCCGGTTTAAAACCTAGTTTCGGTTCCATTTGCCCACCCCTACACCATTCTTCAGATCTTTCCATTCCTTGTTGTGCTTGGTGTGGTTTGGACATATATTATGAGATATCATATTTTGCCTTAGCACGCACCAAGGGCCCTAGATGTATTCACTGATTTTCCCATTATCAGTATGTTATTTATATGACTAGTATCAGTTGAGTTGAAACATTTATTTCACTTGCTGTAAAATTATTATTAGAAAAGTCTTTCATGCAGCTTATAATAAAGGTCATACATTTTGCAGCCCCCATAGTAATGCCATTTGAAATAAACTGCATAATATGATTTAATAAAAATGTCAAGAGTAGCTATGCAATTCAAAATTTACTGTCTATCCAAGTACAAGAATAATGGGAAATGCAAATAGTGGGAATAAATTTGATGATATTACATTAATAAATTTGGCCCTCCATTTAAAAAAAAAAATCTGTCTATGAAGGGCTTTCTATCCTTGCCATACTAAAAACAATTACTGTAGTTAAAAATATTGTGTTGCTTTACAGTGAGTCCAATCTACTCCTGATTTTTCATGGTTTTATCTACAAAGAGTAAATCCTCAATCCAAGCAACAATGTTGAATGCCAAACCTTCCAAAACTCTAGAATAGCTCTCCAACACAGCCTGTCCTACATCCTGCAAACATATTCAAGAATGAGTTCAATCGAATCATTGTGAAATATTGCTTTGTAAATTTCTACATAGGGTTAATTACAAAACTATTCCTGAAAATAATTGTGTACAACAACAACAACAACAACAACTAAGCCTTAATCCCACTACGTGGGGTCGGTCGGCTATACGGATCATATCGCGCCATCGTTTACGGTCATAAGCCATATTTTCGTTTATTTCTAGGTATAACATGTCATGTTTAATAGCTTCTTTTCAAGTCTTTTAGGCCTACCTCTTCCTCTTTTGATTCGTGTAAGTGATTCTCTACCTTCTAAACGTCGCGGTGCATCTAAAGATCTCCTATAAACATGTCCAAACCATCTTAATCGTGTTTCTCTAATTTTTCGTCTATTGGTGCTACTCCCACTTTGTTTCTAATGTGTTCATTTCTTATTCTATCTAATCTAGTGTGTCCGCACATCCATCTTAGCATTCTCATCTCTCGCTACCCTCATTTTTTGTTCGTGTTCATATTTAGTCGCCCAACATTACGCTCCATAAAGCATTGCGGGCCGTATGGCCGTTTTATAAAATTTTCCTTTCAATTTTAATGGTATTTTACGGTCACAAAGGATAGAAGATGCACTCCTCCATTTATTCCAACCCGCCTGGATCCTATGTGTGACATCTTTATTGATTTCTCCGTTCTCTTCAATTATAGATCCTGTATTTAAAACTCTTTGTTATACTCACTTCATGTCCATCAATTTTAACCTTCGTCTCATTATTCCTGGTGTTTTTACTAAAGCGGCATTCCATGTATTCTGTTTTAGCCCTACTTATAGTAAAACCTTTTGATTCGAGTGCTTCTCTCCAAACTTCCAATTTTGCGTTTACTCCTTCTCTTGTTTCATCAATTAAAACTATATCGTCCGCAAATAACATAATTGGGTTTTGAAAAAAAAAGTTCTTTTTGCCGGGTGCAATTTGTAAAATAGAAACATATATCATTGGGTATTTGTAATTTTGAAAGATAATTGGGTTTTTTTGTAATTAAACTGAACATCAAGGGTATTATTCGTAATTATCTCTTTCAATATACTTGTAATTTAGGAGGGAAACTTGCCTTGTTGTATTGGATTTTGCTTGTATCCAATGTAGTTTGTGAAAGTTCAGGATATCTTTGCTTCAAGCAGAACAACAGAGTTTCTGCTCTTTCTGCTAAGATATGATTCTTGTCATTCCTGTCAATGTCAGACATGAGATCTTTAACCATGTCCCACGAGGATTTCGAGTGAGCCATGCACATTTTACGACGCCATGTGTACATTGATGCTTCAACTTTGTCTGCGAGCTCAAGCGCTTCATGCTCGGAGCTTATGTTGAGAGAGTCAAGCTGATGATCAGGCGAAAACTTTTCCGCATTATACATGTATCGATAGATTGTATCGCCCACACTTGCTTTTCCACTCTAAGGTCACAAGATAAGAAGAAACATGTGTTAAGTTATCTTTCAAATTTACAAAAACTACCCCTGAAATTTAACATAATTATCTCTCAAGATTATGAATACTCCCTTAAGGTACTACAGAGAACCCCGCTTGAGATGTAAATAGAAACAAAAGTCGCCAGGTACTTGTAATTTTGAAAGATAGCTAGATTTTTTTGTAATTAAATTGAATTCAAGGGTATTTTTTCTAATTAACTCTAGGGATAATTACAAAAAAACTCTAAGGTTTGGGCTAAGTACAAAAAAAAAAAACAAAAAAGAGGTTATTGAAAATTACAAAAAAAAAAAACTATGTTTGTTTGTCTTAATTTAAGGGAGTAACTGTAATATTTTGATAAACGTATGGGGAGCTTTTGAAATGTTTTTTTGCATATGAAGGGGGAAAATGTAAGACGGATCAAACCTAAAGTTTTTTTTAATAATTTTCAAAAACCTCAGGTTATTACCATGATTATAAAGAGGATTGATGATAAAGCAAGTGCAGCATCGCTACCTTAGGAAGGGAAGCCATGTATGATTCTGGAATCTGCATTTCAGCAAGAATGCCACTGTTTATGGCCATTGCAGCCTTGTGAATTTGGTAGGCGCAATCGCGCTTTTGCCTCAAATGTTTCTTACATTTTTCAGACAGGCCATCAGGGGAGACACAAGGAACTGGCAACCACCACTTTTCGTCTTTGCGCTGAGACTGCGGCTGAACTATCCTCCTAAACGATCCTGAACGTGTCGAGTTTCCAGACATGCTTCCTTGTTCTGCATACCAGAATTCAGTCTCCTGAAAGCTGTCCAATATACCCTGTTGCCAAAAAATCCATTTCATTGTCATGAGGCTTCACTGTTGGCCAAAGAATGGGTTAATTACAAAATCTACCCCTGAGTTTTAGCCTAATTACAAAAGAAAATGGAGTTATCTTTCAAAATTACAAATATGTCCTTGACATTTGTTTCACTTTTACAAATTGCACTCTCAAGAGGGGGTATTTGTGAGGTAAATACGAATCTAAGGGGTAGTATTTGTAATTTTGAAAAATAACTGGAGTTTTTTTTGTAATTATGCTAACCCTCAGGGGTAGTTTTTGTAATTATCTCTGAAAATAAGTGGCTGTGTTTGTATATTTACCAGGAGCATGGCATCAAGTTTTCTCAAGGCAGGAAGGTTGATGTAAATATCTGATCTTGGTCTACTTGTCATCACCTGCAAGTGAAGTTTTTTAAACCTTGTTAAAAGCATGAAAAAGTGGTGAAAAAATAGAAACCAAATTTGGATATTTGTTTACCTCTAAAGTAGTCCCATCTTTTAAATTCTGCAGTGTGGGACTAAATTCCACTATATAATCACATACAGATAAAAGGCAGTTCATTTCTCTCTTCCACATCAATTTCTTATCTGTATGCAGAGGTTCTAATCTCTGGTGTTGGCCAAATACAGAAGCTGCATTGCATGATGTAAAAGTTAGAGCAGAATAAAAGGAGAAAAAAACTTCAAAGTTTTCACAAAAAAAAAAAAAAAAAGAAGAAAAAAAAAGAAGGGCATGTTTGGAAAATTACCATAGAGGTTTGTTATGGCATTTGAGATTGAGACAGCAGTGCAAACCCCTTTCCCACTTCCAGACATGTCCTCTCCCAGCAACAGCTTTGAAAATCTCTCCTTCATCAACTCTAGCTCTGTAATAATTTTTTAAACACTCCACATTTTAACTTACTCATATAATTACATTTGTCATATAAGGATAATTACAAAAATTAACCCTGAGGTTTAGTCTAATTACAAAAAACTCTAGTTATCTTTCAAAATTACAAATATTCCCGTTGAGGTTTGTATTTAACTAACAAATATTCCCTCCCGATGATGCAATTTGTAAGCTAAAAACAAATGTCAGGGGGTATTTGTAAACTTAAAAGATAAGTGGGATTCTTGTAATTAGGCTAAGCCTCAGGGTGGTAATTGTAATTAACCGTAAAACACGAACTAAAAATCAAATCTTGATAAAGAACTACCAAAATCTGAATAATGATTCAAAGTAACAACACCAGTCTCTACTATAAAAAAGATAAAAATACTGACATAAGAATAACTAAGCAAAAATAACTATTAATGTTTCAACATAGAAAACTAGCATTATGTGAATAGAGCTATACATTAACATGAACTAACTTTTCAAGACAACATAAACAATCACATATATACTTATCACATAACCAAAAACTTGCAAACAGCTAAAATCTTGATAAGCAAATAAATTATGAAAAATCTCACCTAAATCCATAATCTCTTCATCCATTCCATGCTTGTGCTGTCTCATTCCTAATCTTGAAAGCGCTGCACGAGCCGGAGACTTAAGGCCCTGCCAGCAATGCGGAGAGGCTACTTCAGAATAGCTGTTATCATCTGTGTGCTCTGAGAATGCTGAGGCCTCAGAATTAGTTCTACAGTAGGCGAACGAGTCGCCACTCATAATCGAATAACTCGTTGTTTCTGTGAAGAGGGATTGATCCACAGAAGAAGGAGAAGGCTGATATCCCAACTCATAATTCTCATCAGAATTTGATATGCTGTCCATTTCTTTCTAATTGATCCTCAGAATGTACCTTGTGGCCTAAATGTTGGTCCAAATATCTTGAACTGACCTGTCAAGAAATTAACTTATTATACACAGATTCAAGATTCTGGAACAAATTCTTACGTAGAAAAAGTTTTTTCTTTTTTTTTTCAAATTGAATGTTTGAATGCAAAACTACCCGGGAAGAGAGCTTAAGAAAGTGAATGCTGACAATAATCTTTTTTTTTCAAGAAAAAGAAGCAAATGTCACTGTTTTATATCAGAGTTTTGAATAATTTCTCTGATGCACATGCAGCAAAGTTTCTTGTAAAAAGCAAATCAAAGAAAATGTTGGGGAATGGGGATGAACACAACTGAATATTTTTTTTCAAATAAAAAAAAAGGAAATAAATAAATAAAGCCAAATTAAAGGGCAGTTAGAAAAGAAAGCAACGGTATACCTTTTTAATGGTGACCACAGTTTGAATTTGAACAGTGGCAATTGAAGGCTACCGTTTGGAACATCTCTCCTTTTCCATTCCCTTCACACTTTTCCTCCAAAAAGAAGCTTCTTTTTTTCTTTCAGAATCTTGAATCAGAAGCCGTTGATCAAGATAAATTAAAAATTTCCTGAACCCGTTTTTTTTTTTTCTTTTTTTTTTGAGAATGCTGAACCCTTTTGGTATAGAAGCAGATTTATTTTGAATTTGGAGGAAAGAAAATTCAAGAACTTGGATTGAAATATATGAAGTGGGGTTTGGCTGAAAAAGTATTACTGAGGCTTGCTATGTATGATGTGTATTAGTTGGAAATCAAAGAATAAAGATGGTGGTTATATTTGTACAATGTAATCAAATTATTTTAATTACTAATATAGATATTAGTGATTTAATTATTATTACTAATAATAATTTAGGGTGGAGTTGTCTTTTGGATGCTTCATGAACTCAAGGGCTGCTCATTATGCTATGTTAATTTGTATTAATTAAGGAAAATATAATTTAATTTGGTGATGGGAGATAATATATAAAAAGTTGATCCTCTTCATCTAGTCCCTACAAGGCTACAAGTAATAATGAAGTAAATATTTTATTTGGTGAGTGTGCAATTACCTAAATTATATTGAGAAAGAATGCTCTTTTAAGCCAAATAGAGTCTAATTTAGTCTTAAGATTAGGCTCACCAATACATTCAAGATTTACACAATAAGTACATTCATTATCCATATTTTGTATTCGATTTGTTTGAGCAAAAATCTGCATCTACTTGTTCGATATTTTAATGTTAAAATAGTTTTAAGTCGATGGGTTAATATAAGTTAATTTTGTACGAATTTTAATTCTAAATACTCAATAATTCTTCACGACGCATTACAATTTTGGCAAGTGCATTCGTTAGATATTAGCATATTACCGGTAAAAAAAATATATAATATGAAATAAGGTTTTCAACCTTGATTCCATAAAAACAATATTTTGGGTTTAGGAATTTGCAACTTTTCATTGACATGAAACTTAATTTAACGTTCTCAAAAAAAAAAAAAACTTAATTTAAACCAAAATCATAGAAACGTGATTTAACTTAATTAGGGTGGCAATTGATAGACGTGCACAACATGATATGACCACTTATTTTGGTTCACGTATATGGCCTTAAGAACGTGCAAACTGAGTGGGATGTGTTAAAGAAGGGCGTCTCTCAATAATTGAAGAATGGTCAAAGGATTCGTAGATATGAATGAAGAGTTAGTTGACCACAATTGGAAATTTGAGAAATGAAATTTATTTGTGCAAATTCATGAAAATTGACGTTCTGCCTAAATATGTTTATGTATTTACCCTAGAAAGTTGTTGACAAAATTAATTGATAAATAATTAAATGACAATGACAATAAAAATGGCCATCAATCCAGTTAAACATCTATACATTAATATTGTTTGGACTGCTAAACTTCAATAATTTAACGAGATATTAAATAATCAATAAATTAGCAACTTATTAATTTATAGTTGTTTATGCAAATACAATTGTAAATTGCTTTCATCATTGTAATTTGTTTTTTTTTTTTTTGAGAAATTTCATCATTGTAATTTTGGTCTATAAATAACATGGCATTCACAGAGTTTGGATTAGCACTCCGGAATTGCAAAGTCTAATAAAATATTTGGATTATCGTGATGCGTGGAAGTCAAATATCTTTAAACTCCTTGAAGAAAAGACATAATTCAAGAGATATTGACACGAACACATAACTAAGAGTGCATGGGAATTGATTAAGGTAATGAAGTTGGGAACTGATTAAAGCTCATGTAGTTGAAGATAATATAGTTCTACTAGTATTAAAGCAATTGTGACATTAAATAATTTTTTGCTATGGAAAATCACACCAAAAGTGTTTACTATGTATCAAAAGTTAAAGATGAGATTTCAAAATGACATCAAATTCAAATAACTGAGTTAAATCATAAATAAGTTAATATTTTTTTTTGAAATATAAATGTATTATTACTAAGATCTTGGCTAACCGATTTGGTGCTATTATTGGTAAGATCCTTTCTCCTATGTAGTTTGGATCCATTCTTGGTCGACATATTCATGATTGCATTGCGGTGGTGTCGGAAGGTTTTAATATTTTACAAAATCGGGGGGACAATAACATGATACTCAAAATTAACATCCGGAAGGCTTTCGACACCTTGAGCTGGGATTCCTGTTTCATGTTCTTCGTCGGTTTGGGTTTTCTGACACATTTATTTCTTGGATTTCTGTTATCCTTCATTCAGTCGGGATTTCGATCCTTATTAATGATTGGCTTGTGGGTTATTTTGAGTGTGCACGGGGCGTTAGGCAAAGAGATCTCTTATCTCCATTGCTTTTTTTGTATTGCGGAAGAGGTTTTGGGTCGTGCTCTGGCTGTTTCCATTTCGGAGCAGACTATTACCCTATTCACGCGGCCGAGACGGATTATTTTCCCCTCGAGTATTCTTTATGCTGATGATATTGTGATTCTTTGTGCATGTTCCACTTCTAATGCCCGTCAGGTGTTTCAGATTCTCAATCAGTATGCTTCTATTTCTGGGCAGGAGTTTAATCCGGTAAAATCTAAGGTATTCTTTGGCACTGGAGTCTCCCTCTATCTTCAGGGTAGGATTCAGCAGATTATAGGCATCACCGTGGGTAGTCTCCCCACTACATATCTTGGCGTCTCTATCTTCAAAGGGGCGCCCAAAACCGCCCACTTGCAGACTATTTTTGATAAAATTTTGTTGAAATTTAAGAGATGGAAAGGGACCTCTTTATCTATGACAGAGCGTATTTGTCTGGTTAATTCGGTTATTGCCAATTCTTTTGTCCACAATATGCTCATTTATAGATGGCCGATTTTCATGCTTAAGGATATGGAAAAGGCTATGCATAAATTTATTTGGACTGGGGACATTCTCGTGAAGGGTTCTGTTGCAGTTAACTGGAATAAATGTTGCATTCCGCGTGAGGAGGGTGGCCTTGGGGTGCGCTCGATTATTACAGCTAATAAGGCTTTTCTGATGAAAACGGGATGGAAAGTTCTTACTTCCAATTCCTTGGTTTTCACCACCCTCCGGCGTCGCTTTTCTTGGCTGATGGTTCCATTCGTCAATCCTTTTTACCTTCCTCAGTTTGGGCTGGCCTCTAACCAGTAATTGAGGATTGTATGTCAGACTCTAGATGGATTCCAGGACATGACTCTCATGTGTTATTTTGGCTGGATGATTGGTTGGGTTACTCTATTGCTGACAAAATTGGTATCCCTGCAGAATATCGCTATCTCTTTCGCCAGAGCATATCAGATTTCTTCTTTGATGGCACCTGGCATTTTACCGTCTCTTTTGTGGATGCTTACCTGGATATAGTTATGGACATTGTTCGATTTCCCATGATGCCTAACTCTTTTGATACGCGTGTTTGGACTCATTCTCTGGATGGGAAAGTTTCCCCCAAGGCCGCTTATTCTCACATCTATCTTTCTCTTCCGCGAGTTCGATGGGGTACTTGGATCTGGTCATGACCTGAACGACGTTCCATCACTGTCTGGCGGGCTATTCATGATCGTCTTGTGGTTCTGGATATTCTCAGACTTAGAGGGTTCATTGGACCTTCGGTTTGTTATTTATGTTTCGACTCTGTTGACCATATCTTTGTCTCGTGTACTTTTGCAGGAGCTCTATGGTCTTAGATTTTCCAGTCATTTGAGATTACCTTTCAGATGACTTATAGTTTTAACGAGTTTTTGGTGCAGGCTATGAATGCCTGGATGAGTGATCAACTCTCTTTCTTATGGCGGGATGCCATTATTTCTTGTATATGGCTCATTTGACATATTCGTAATGAAGTTATTTTCAATGATAAGAATTGGACGACTAAGGCGGCGCTGGTTCAGCTTCAGTCCCTTATTGCAGAGTCCTCATTGTTGGATCAAAGTTGCATGCATAACATCGATAGGATTTACTCTGCCTTAGACGTTTACAGGTGATGGGGCGTCCTCGTAAGGCCCCCTAGATTGTACAGGTTGATTGGAACTTACCCCTTCCTGGTTGGATTAAGGTGAATACAGATGAATGTGCTTTGGGTTCTCTGGGCCACTGCTCGGCGGCTTGGGTGTTCCGAATGCACAAAGGATTTTTTTCGGGGATATTTCGTTCAACATTGTGGCACTAGTTATGCTTTCGAGGCAGAACTCGTGGCGGCTATGATGGCTATATCTTTCTCTTACAATAAGGGATGACATAAATTATGGTTGGAGTCAGACTCGACATATGTAGTGAATTTATTCAGCAGGCCAGGGTCGGTTCCCAGGCGGTTTCTGGGTAAATGGTGACACACGCTTCATTTACTTTCAAAGATGGAGTTTGTAGTCTCTCACATTTATCGGGAAGGTAATAGAGTGGCGGCTTGTCTCAATAAATTGCTTGTGTCGGCCACGTGGTGGGATAGTCCTCCGCCGAATATCATTACTTTGCTCAATGATGATTATGTTGGTCAATCACAGTATCGATTTGTTAGTTAGCTCTGTATTTCATAGGTTTTTTGTTATTTTATGGGCGACTAATATTGATTCATTTTTTATGAACGATTTCTAGGGTACTCTTTTTCCTTCCAATGATTTTTCCCACAATGGTGGGTTTTACCTTGGAAGGTTTTAATGGGGCCCCAACTTTAAGCTAACTGGTCGACTTGTGATCAGGATGCCTCATCTCTGTTTTTTGACTTTCGACTTTTTGTTGAAGCCATATGGTCAGCTTGACCAGAACTCTTTTTCACTTTTATATATATTTTGATTTATAAAAAAAATATTAAGAATTTATTAATTTATATATTGCATGGGATCCATATGAATTCTCGTATATGTTTTATAAATTTAACGAATTTGATAATAGTTCTATTATAGATAATAGGTCTTAAAGCAGTTGTGACATTAAATAAGTTTTTGCTATGGGAAAATCACACCAAAAGTCTTTACTATGTATTAATATTGTCTTTTGAAATATAAATGCATTAATATTAAGAACTTATAAATTTATATATTACATGGGGTCCATATAAATTCTCGGATACGTCTTATAAGTTTAACGAATTATTAATTTAGCATGTTATTCCCAAATCGGGACCAACCAAAAATATTATTTAAGCGAGATTATTACGTCTTTGGAGGGGAACACCATCAGGTCCGACCAGTGTAGATGCCCAAAATAAACAGTTGAAGGTGAAGTACTAATTCAAGTAGCGGACATCTAATGTGTTTTTGAATATCTAATAATAGTACACTAAACTAAGATAAAATAGAATTGATAAACTACTACGTCCCTATATCTTTCTTCTCATAAGGTCACTCTAAAAATTCCTTTTTTCTATAGGAAAGCAAGTCCGTTTTAAGCTTTTCTTTTTATAGCGTCTTATGTATAGAGCATGCACTCTGCTTGTTAGAAAGCTAATGAAGTGTAGCCATGAGGTGCTCCCCTAGTTCCTGCCACAACGTAAGTTTGGTTGGGCCACAAAGAAAAAAAATATATGTTTTGGCTAAGGGTGTAAAATAGTTGGATTAGGGTAGTTTGTGTGCTGCTAGCATGCTGCATCCTTGAATTCAAATTATACTCTATCAACATCAAGTATTGTTCGATCTCTACCTGTAATTATTAGTGGTAATTAAATCCACTTGTTTTTTTTGTTTCTTAATAAGCCATTTACAAAAAATCCAGTTACCTTCCAAAATTACAAATACTCCTTGATATTTTTCTCTATTTTACAAAATTGAACATCAAGGAGTGGGGTGGGGGGGGGGGGTATATTTTGGGTAAATTCATACCTCAATGGGCTCTTTGTAACACCTTAAGATGACATTTGTAATTTTGAAAGATAATCAGAATTTTTTTTTGTACGTTGAACCTTTGGGGAAGTTTTTGTAATTCTCCCTAATCTATATATACATATGTGCATCTCTATGTGTGTGTGTGTTGTGTATATGTACCAAGGAACCATAAAAGAACTGAAATATCACCAACCTAATTGTTGCCATGCCAACTTCTAAGAAAAGCTTGTTTACTAAGTTGACTAACACATGAACCTGAGTTAACACAGAAAACGCACATATTTCTGATTTAAAACATAAACTGTCTCTTGCTACAGCAAATTTAGCATCTCTCCAGCGGTTTCATACAACTCTTATGTGCTACAACTAATACAACAGTAGTTTTCCAACTGTTTGCAGAAAGAGACCAAATGAAACACAATAAACTCTTAAAACTCTATTCCTCCATAAACATTCCAAGAAATCGAGTAACTAATGGCTTTTTAATTCTGTTTGCGCTTATTTACAAAATTCCTGTTCTTATAAGAAAACAAAAGCCTCCACCACTGCATTTTCCAGAGACTCGTTATAATCGTGCACATGGATTTGTCTAGATCATTTCCCTCCATGTTTTCTTTTCTTTTCTTTTCTAAAACAATCTGCAATTTTAACAAATGGATTAAGAAATGATTCAGCATTTTGCAGATGAAATGTTGTACGCAGAAAGAAACTTACATTCGGAATGAATTTCAATCCAAATGTTATCTGCCCTTTGTAAGTGTCATCTTGAGCACCACGTTGAATGGGGCTGGGTTTAATTCTATCACCCCTTTGCGATTTCCCTCCACGATTATTCCTTTGATGAAGATTCTGGAAAGAAAATATGATCTTAACTCACAAATTTATAAAACGATAGAGGAACACAGGAAAAACATATGAAAAGTGAGGTTTTTGGTATAAGTTTTACATTGTTTCACCAACAAATTCGTCATCAGTGAGATACTTCTCCTTCACAATTTTGAGTTTAAGGTGGTTCAAAGTTTCTAACTCGGGTGCTGACAATTCGAATATAAGTTTTTCATTCCAGTAGATTTTATCCAGACTTCCTGCAGAGTCAAATACTGTTAAAGAAAAAGTCGGACATATAATCTATAGAGATAATTACAAAAACTACCACTAAGGTTTAGTTTGACTACAAAAAAAAACTCAATTATCTTTCAAAATTACAAATAGCCCCTTGGCATATGCTTCAAATTTACAAATTGCACCCTATACAAACCTTAAGGGGTATGTGTAATACCTCGGGGGTATTTGTATTTTAAAAGATGACTAGATTTTTTCCTTTTTTTTTTTTTTGTAATTAAGCTAAACCTCATGGGTGGTTTTTTTGTAATTATCCCACATCTATTTATCTAACTGAGAAATGTTTTTCAAACATAAACCTGATGAAGTCTTGCTTCTGCACATTTGAGTACCACATTCAACAAGAACATGATAACCTGGGTGCCCTGTCAAAATAGCAGATTCAACTATATTAATAATCTCCACCAATATAAATTGCTTAACTTGTAAACGAAAGAAACTAATCCAAACATGTTCTGGAGACGGTGCTACCAAATATATTGGTGTGGTCAATGCCTTCGGCACAAACAAGGAGTAATTCGAGGATTGCACCTTTCATTTTATCTGTACAAAGGGAGGCATACTTGGTCTCCTTATTCTTTTCATTGGTCATAAAAGAAGAGTCATAGCTTGTCTAAAACTTAAATTTAATACCTGTTAACTAAGGGAGTTACAAGAAGCTAAAGAGTTAATTAATTACATGTTGTCAGAGCAATAAATTATACATGTAAACTTCAATTAAATACCCACACTTAAAACTGGTCAGTTATGAAAGCTGCAAAAGAAGAGAAAAATGTTACATCATCGACATGAACAAAAATATCAAGCAAAACTGATATTTGGATTCAAGATCTTGCCTTCAAATCATATCCATTGCACTTTGTCAAACCTCTCAAATTGGGGATAGAAAAGAAGAATAGGCATGTCCTCATCTCTTGATTTCTTTTCTTATCCATGTGATAAAAGGAATTTTCAGCGAACTTTCCCTTAATGTTTAAGATCTCAATATTAATTTCAAGATAGAGAAGGAAGAGGGCAATGGGAATCCAGTGATTAGGAAACTAAATTGTTCGTAATGGACTGACGAAACATATACATGTAATAAGAATTGCCGATTTTAATCCAGAGTGATCAATGACCTAGAAAACCAAAAAGAAATATGAAAAATAACAGGAAAGATAGCAGTACAAACATCCTTGTTATTGACGAGGATATTTAATCCTATATAATGGTATTCTTACTTTCGATAGATATTAACAAGCAAAAGTAAATAACCATTAACCCAAGTTATATAATTGCTTCCCAACTATAGCAATTATGTGCAAAATCAGCAAAGAAGATCTACTACTGCAATAAAATTCATTCAAAAGTATACAACCAACTGGAATCTAGATGAGGGGGCCATGAAGGTTAATCATCCATCAATGCAACTTCAAAACCAACAATTAAAAATGCCTAACAATACAATAGGTTCACTACAGCATTACAACGTACAAACCAGAAACTGCAAGGAGAAGTAACAGTCGTTGAGTTCTGACCTGGTATAACACCGGAATTCCAAAAGCCCAAATTATTGAAGCCTTCCCGTATCTCGGACCTATGATGCTCAGACTCTTCTTTTCAGGCGAACGTGCGGTGTTGACATGACATGACACTGGACACGACCCTGGACACGTGTCAGATCCTCCAAAAAAATTTCGGACACTCCACTTTCATACTACTATGTACTAAAAGTAAAGCACATGAAAGCTTGTTTTTTTTGCATCACAGTTTCAAGTTTTAATTATTTTGTTCAAATTATAACAAACATATATTGTTTATAAATGTCGTATTAAAAAGTTTAATATTATTTATAATATATTTTTGAAAAAATCGAATTTGTCGACCGTGTCCCCATGTCCGTGTCCATATTTTGGATCCTTTTTAGCCGTGTCCATGTATCCTAAATTTTAGACAAGAAAATATCTGACACCCGGATATGTACCAGTGTCCGACACCCGTGTCCGAGTCTGAGCAGCATAGTCTCGGACGAGCTTTTGGTGAAGCCTCTCCAGGACCCAATATTTTACCATTTCTTGGAAATCACTAGCACGACTAGACTGAAACACATCTCAATCATTTAGGGCTACTTATCGTATTTAATGCTTTGGAATGGAGACCAGTGCTTTATCAGCATCAACAAAGTAAAAAACGTTCTACTTATCAGTGTGCGCATGCATTCTCTTTCTTTCTTCTGTCATTTGTGTGCTTCATGAAACTTTTGTGTTACTGTGAACTGTATCCATTCCTGAGCTTCAAATTATTTCCCTAAATTCACTCACGATATGCATTATTCCTGACTCACAGGCCAAACTGATGTGAAGCTGTGTCATAGTTCGGTAGAAGTACCAGAGGATAAAAGTACCTCGATCTCACATCATGTACCAGTTCCACTACATTTACTTGCAGGTCTAGACTATAGAAGAAGTATCTTCTGACTAATTCTCTGCACCACCTCAAGAGCACAAATGATCAGGTTTAGCTCTGTTCAAATAATTTACTTATTGGAGATGGTCTCCCGAAAGATGTTTTTTCTTCTCATTTGCTACGGTAATATCTCTATCCTGGAGACCAAATCCTATTAGTTTGGTCGAGCAATATTGCGGGCCTTCTTGAATCTAGGCATCACCATATAAAATAATGCAATGACGTTATATCCTGATATGTTTTCTACTGCTGGGAATAATGTTAAGAAATCAGATGAGCTGCTTAACACACTAAAAAATGTATCACCTTGAGGCAAAGTGTATCTTAAGAAAAACTGTTAACAATACTCCCAATCCTATATCAGGTCAAGAACAAGAAAGCAGAATTCGTATGAAACCAAATCAGATACCTTGAAGCAGAAATGCCATTTATTATTTAGCTCAAATTGTGCTATAACCCACAGCTTTCTTCAATGATTTGGTGCCTATAATATTTCTTAACTTTTCAACTTCTTCCCATCTACCCTGGTCCGCATACATGTTAGAGAGAACGACATAGTGGCTGGTATTTTCTGGGTCCAACCTGATGAGTTTCTTGGCAACGAATTCTAAAATTTCAGTAGGTCCATGAATGTTTCTGCATCCAGCAAGAAGAGCTCCCCATATCCTCTTATCAGGTTCCATGGGCATATTATCCACAAATTCAAGAGCTTCTTCAATATTCCCTTGACGGCTAAGCATATCCACCATGCAAGCATAGTGTGCAAGTTTTGGCTTAATACTATACATTGTTTCCATTGCATGAAACCAGTTCCAACCTTCGTACTCTAGCCC
Organism: Rehmannia glutinosa; assembly: GCA_016081115.2. Classification (NCBI taxonomy): domain Eukaryota; kingdom Viridiplantae; phylum Streptophyta; class Magnoliopsida; order Lamiales; family Orobanchaceae; genus Rehmannia; species Rehmannia glutinosa. Next base: position 36,676,044 of record CM071925.1, on the reverse strand, counting down.
ACAATGGCTACAAGCAGAGAGAACTGAGATGAAAACAACATCGTTTGGCTCTATCCCATTAGACAACATGATTGTAAAACATTCAAGAACCTCCTCTCCACTGCCATTAATTGCATAGCCATTTATCATTGAACTCCAACATATAAAATCTTTGTTCCTATTTTCATCAAAAACAGCCTTCCCTTGCCTTGTTCTACCAAATTTGCAGTACATATCAATCAGGGCAGATGTCAAAAATGTATTGGTTAAATATCCGTATTTTGTTATCTGTGCATGAATGCTTTCGCCTATATATATAGCATCAAGTGAAGTACAAGCCAGTAATAAACTAACAAAAGTGAACTCATTAGGCTTCTGGTCAGCCAATTGCATCTGTCTTAATATATCAAAGGCATTATTAGGTTGCGTACTTTGAGCATAAACTGCAATCATGGCACTCCAAGCAATAAGATCTTTCCAGTTAAGATGATCGAATATATTCCTAGCTGACTCAATGTCACCAAATTTAGCATACACCTGAAGAAGTTCAGTCGCTACAGAAACAGATACAGTAAATCCCATTTTCAATACAAGAGTATGAAATCCCTGCCTGATACAATTGTCATCCAATTGTGAATATGCTCCGATTACTTCTTGGATAATATATTCATCTACCTTTTCGCTCCTGCAAGCTCGGAACTTGTGAAAGATCTCCAAGGCTTTTCTTGGCCTCTCGTTTTCAACGCAACCACATATTATGATCCTCCAAGAAACGATATCCTTGTTCTCCATATGTTTGAAAACCAGAAGTGCTGCCTCTAAATGCCCACATTTGGAATACATATCCAAAAGTGAATTCCGACAAATTGTATGACAATAAAGTGACCTTTTGATAGAATAACCATGAATCTCTCTCCCAAGCTTCAATGCAGTAAGGTCAGTGCAAGCAGGAAGTATACTTGAAATTGTCACGTGATTTGGCGGCATGCCAGAAAGAATCATTTCCTTTAATAACTTAAAGGCTTCCAAATACTCCCCATTGCCCACGCATGCCGAAACCATTGCACTGCACAAAACCACATCTTTATTAGGTGTCCGATCAAACAATTTCCATGCACTCCCCATATCCCAATACGAGTAAACACCAACAAGCGCTGTCACAACAGTTACCTGTGAATCAATTAATCCCATTTTTATTGAGTACCCATGAATCCCGCACGCCAAATCTTTCGACCCAAGTGAACCAATAGCCTTTATCACACTTAAGACCGTAACAAAATTTGGCCTTTCTTCATTGATCAGCATCGCTTTGAACAAACATATGGCCTCCTGAGACCGGTTTTCCCTAACCAAACTCGACATCCTTGATGTCCATGATTTGACAATATCGTTCTCTTTAAAATATTCAAAAGTGTCTACCAAATCCGCGCGCTTTCTACATAAATACTCGCGGGTTTTGCAATTTCGCGAAGTCTGAGAAGCAGGGTGTCTCTTAGTGACTTTATCGAACAGCTGGTGCGCACTTCGCGAGCGACCCACATTAGACATATGAAAGAACGAAAGATTGGATTGATTAGTTATACTACGAAATGTAAAAGTTAAAACATTATAAACTTCTGATAGATTCTTGAATTTGATGGTAACACCTACAAGACGGGAGTGAAGGCCTGAAAGGTTTCTTGGGCAGGATTCAAAAATGACGATGGAATAAATCAAGGACATAATTTGTGATTTTATTCAATTTATAAGGAGAATATTGGCATTTCGACCCTCTGCATTTGATTATAACCAGCCCAAATTTAAAATTTGTAGAGGACCTTCAAATATCACATGGGCCAACTTCTATGAAGTAAAAAAAAAAAGAACAGAAGAAGTGATAAGGATACAATTACCCCATTTTCTGGACAAAAGACAGAAGATTACGTTTTTCGGTAATTTTTGAATAAAATTACGCGTCACCCATTTTTTGGATAGTAATACACTTACGCCAAAATTAGGCTTTTTTACGTTGTTGTTTCAAACATTTTCTTCTAATCAAATTTCGGTGAAAAATAAATTTTGCGCCAGTTAAATAATCCATTTTATACTCGAAATCTTATAAAAAGAAAAAGACAAGAAATATACACATAAAACAACACATATTAAAACCAAATAAATTGAAAATAATATAGAAACAAATTGAGTAAAAAACACAATTCAATTTTGATCCAAAGCATTAAAACATAAAAAACATGGAAACAACCAAAAAACAATATAGAAACAAACCAGAAACAATATAGAAAAACAACATATGAGCAAAAAGAGCTTAAAAATAGGTAAAAATTGTATTTAAACATCGAAACTACGTAGAAATGATAAATAAACATAAGAACAACATTGAAAGGGTATGGAAACAACTTAGAACAACGTAAAAAATATTAAAAACATCACATGAACAAAAAGAGTTTAAAAGTAGGTAAAAACTGTATCTACACATTGAAAACTACATGGAAACAGTAAAAAAATTATTCGAACAACATTAAAAATATTATTTAACAACACAAAAACAATAGAAACAATGTAAAAAACAATACATGAACAAAACACAGCATAAAAAATAGGTAAAAGTTGTTTTGAAACATCAAAACAACAAAGAAACAAATTAAAATAATATCAAAATAATAAATATAACATATAAAACAATACAGGAACAAGAAAAACGAAAAAAAACATAAAAGTAATCAAAAAATATGCAAGAGCGTAAAAATAAAAAAATTGATACAAAAGTGATAAGAGCGTATTTGGTGGTGTTTTTCAAAAACGAGGTATTTTTGGGAATTTCACCAAAAAAGAAATTCTCAAATATCACATGGGCAGCTTCTATGAAGTAAAAATATGAAGTAAAAAAAAGAAATTCTCTCACTAGTGGGAGTGGCTTTTTCTCTCTCAGAGAGTGGTGTGTTGCTTGTAGGTTTTTGAGGTTTTGGACTAGGGTTTATCCCCATCATCTTCCTTTTCTCTTTCCACCGCCATGTTTATCTTTTTGTCTTTGCATTGTTTTTCTCATTATGATGTGCTTGCATTTGTTCTTCCCCACGTGATCACCTATACCCTGCCCCCTTCCCACTCATGCATATTTTATTCTTTTTGTAAGTTGATGTTGGTAAGAGCTTTGACCCCTCCCACCCCATTGTATTTTCTCTTAAGTTTAACTTTTACTCTCATTTATCACTGCATTCACTCCTCTTCTAGTTTCTTTTTTCTTTTACCTTTTTCCATGACTTCTCTCTAACCTTTCTTGTTTTATTTTTTCTCTGGTGTTTGGATATCTTGTCTTTTCTTTTTTCCAGCTCAGGTACCACCATCTAGTTCTGTGTCTCAGATCTTGTCTCTCATCTCGGGATGGAGCCAGATCTAATCTCCAAGATGCACTCATTTAAGCTTTTGGATAAAGAGAAGGGTGGAGTTTCACAGAGGAAGGGGATGTTGTCAAAAGTATGGATGAATACTCTAGGAGCCTCACTGAGAAAAAAAAATTGAAGAAAATAAAGCGAATTTATCCGGCCCGTGCAATACTATAACCTCAATCTACTTTATTAAAGCGCCATTTATCCTTAGGGGAACTCGACCATAACCTTTTCTAGTTTTGTTCCAACACGGAGAGAAAAAAAAATGAAGGTTTTGCTTGGTAACTCTTGGTCTTTTGAAACTCGATATTTAATCTTAAAGGGATGGCACGAGAGTTTCTGGTTGGTGATGATTTTGTTTGGTTCTTGGACATCACGGGTTGATTTGGAACATCCCAAATCAATGGCTTTATCTTAAAATGGGTGTTAAAATTGAAAAAATCTTACATGATATCTCTAATGTGGTTATTCGGAGATAGAAAACTCCAAGAGCGAGATAAATCATAGCCCTCAGTATACGTGGATTGAATAAACCCCGCTTTCAAAAGTACTTTTGTCAACTTGGAATACGAATCGTGTTGGGTCAATTTTAGAATGCACGAACATTTGTTATCCTTTTGTCATTACTTTAGTAAGATTGGCCATCCGAGAGACATGTAAGGAAAGAGTTTTGGATATTAAAAATGAGAAACTTGAGGATGAGCAAAGACGTAGAATGGCTATGTGCGGAGGTTGTTGCCCATGAGCCAATGTAAGCTGGTCTTCTAACCCAAATAAACCCCAAACACACTCCAAGCATAACTTTCAAAAAGATCACCATTCCTCTCCCCAACTCGATCTCCATCATTCCTAGTCCCATCTCTGTCACCCCGCTTTCTGAAACCTTTAACACAATCCTTGATTCTCCTCCGGGTTATGATCTTTCAGCTAATAAAATGATTATCTAAGGAGAATTGGAGATTATTCCTCCCCCCAATTCATTAAGAAGTGAATCTGTTGAGTTCCATCCCAGCCTTGGTATGAAGATTAATCATGAATGCCGCCCTCTTTCTTTGTCAGCATTTATGGAACTTGACCACTCTGAACTTGTTAATGTCCCAATCCTTAGTGAATTGTCCAAAAAACCTCTCTTGTTCATAACCAATACAATTCTCAACTTCCATTCCCAAAACCTCGAAAAAACCTTGCCCTCCCCATCTAATTTTTTTAACCAACAAAACCTGCAAACCTGTAACACTCGGGAAAAAAGTGTATTTTTAATTAGTTAAATGGCTCATTAGTGAATTATTATTATTATTAGATTGGTTATCCGATTACATGGCCCATGAGAATCTAGGTGCTTGGGAAACTAACTAGAATAATTATATTACGAGTCTTCTGTTATTACGGTTTTATTATACCACATTAGAAAGGACAAAAAAAATGTTCCAGCTCTATTTCTCTCTTCCCCATCATAGCTCCAATCATTTACCACACAACCACGATGAAATTTCTCTTCAACGTCATGATCACTCAATTGCCTTCTCTATTTCTTTCTCAACTCCTAAGGTAATTTACTTCTAAATTTCGAAAGCCAAGCTATACTATTCCGAATTTTCTGAAATTTTAATATGTTATTTTCATAAAGTTGTCATCATACATAAAATTTCATACTAATTCAATGCATACGTTTGTAGTTATTGAATTTTCAAACTAAGCTACCAAAATTTATATTATTCCTTGTTTTCGTTTTAGAAAATAAAAAACCCTACTTATGCATATCAGAAATTTGTGAAATTTTACTATGTTGTGGTACAATAGGTATGTAATGTTCAGTTAAATTTTCTTATACTTTTGAGTTTTATTTTATTTTATATGGAATTTTCATTCATGCTTTTTAAATCTTGAATATACTATGTTTCTAATTTATAAATTCAATAACTATGTATATAGACCTTCAAAATACCTGAATTCTTGATTATGTTATGTAATATAATGTGTATCTTGTGTGGTAAAATATTAGATCATTCCAACTTATATTTATTTAAACATTAACTAGTTTCCAAAACAATACAATATTAGCTATAACAAAAGTTTCGATTATGAAATTCAAAACCTAATGTTAATAAATTATAAATATTATGATTTTTGGATATGTTATACTATGTTATGTATATTATAAGTCGTTAAAGTTTCAAATCGGATAGTACTATATTTGTTTAAATATGATTTTTCTTCCATAGTTATGCAGATTTAATGTTACAATAATTTGGTTTCACAAATTGAAAACCTATATCTAAACATTTCGAATCTTCCGAGAAATTTTTATATGATATCTAATATTGAGTCTATTATATACTGTAAAAATAATAAATAATTCAAGGATACGGTTTATGAGAAAATATTATTCGATCCCAACTACCTGCAGATATTTAGTATCTTTCAAGCAAATTAAGTTGAACCATAAGCCTTACGAAAATACCGTGAGATTCAAGAATATATTTTAGTGATTCGATATTAAGGTTAATACTTAAATTTTCACTTCTAGGAACTAATATGTATATATATCCATGCTACGCTTTGAGGACGGCGACCTCGGAAGTTCGATAGGAATATTGTGTCAAATCACTCTACTATTTTCAAGCAACGTTTTGAGGTGAGTTTGTTTTTTAAACTCTTATTGTCCTTGTTAAATGCTTAGTTATTTTGTATAATGTGTAGTACATATGCTTTAGATACCTATGTCTCCAGGGACTCAAGACGTTCGGGGTCGATGTATCCCTCAGTGGAACCTTGCGGTCGAGCTATGTCATTGTCATGTTTTTTCAAAGAATCTATGCTATGTTCTATTGGATTGTTATTGCATGTTATTGTGAAATTCTGCGTATTTAGCTTGGACAATGTTAACCCCATCGAAGTTGTGCCGCACACGCCAATTATAATCCAACTTTTCATGTTAAGAACGATGGTTAATGGCGGTGGATAATAGATGGCCTATGAAATTACTGGAGCAATGTCTATATTCTTATATATTTTTCAACTGAATAAGAAATTATTATTTTTAAGTATTATTTACACTGTTAGACTTAGTGCATATGATTGATTGGTATTGGGAATAAATATTCAACTTCTCACGAATTTTCAATTTGAGAAAATAAATGTTGAATTACTATGATTTTTCTAAGTTTTATTATGCAGGTAGACGTAAAAGGTTATTTTTCTATAAATTGTCAAATGTATAAATTTGTTATAAGAAATAATGAATACTTAAATTTTCTACACTTTATAATTTGCTCTCATCATTGCTATTGAATTTTGAATTAAATATATTTAGACCAATTTTCTCTTATATCTTATGAAATAAATGTATGATACGCGATTTTTCAAAGTCTTTCCTTTGTCAAATGACTTGTTAGAATTATATGTAGATATCAAATTTTATTCAAATTATTTTATGCTATTGCTTCCACTGCAATTATTGTTCTTTTGAAAATTAAACTGCTCGTTATGAGGAGTCGTCATTCTTATGGGAAAAAATGTATTCGACAAAATGGATGTATATGTATATGTTACAGTTCATAATTTCAGGGTGTTACAAGTGGTATCAGAGGAGGTCTGCCTTCCTGTACACTTACAAAATATATATAATTTTCGTGTGTGCAATTCTGATAATGAGTAAATCAAAATTTCTAATGTATTGAAAAAGAATTATATATATCCACCATTGTTATGCTACACCAACTCAAGAGCCAAAGCATGAACTCAATTTTCAAAAGTTATATTGATACTGCTACTGCTACTGCTACTGAAAAATTACATGATTTATATTGTGAGAAAAAAACAATGGTTATGCTTTTTTATTGATGCTTAAACCATACATAGAGATATCGACTATAGGGTTATGATACATTACTTGGAAATATGGAAAGGACAATAAAAACCGGAAAATGACCTTTGTAATAGAATATGTGAGGTTCGTTGGAAATTGCTTAAACAATATGCGGTCCAGAATGTTAGGATTGCCTATGAGTAAGATACTAGATACATAGATTTTGGATAGACTTTAGTAGCTTTAAAGTTGAGTATTCATGATTTATCGATGTTCATTTTTTTAAGAGTTAATGATGATACTTTGAGATGGTTACGATATTAGTATAGCATTTGCAAAAGACAATAATTCTTATTCGGATATCTAAAGTCATGAAACTGAAGGTTAATGGAAATGATTTAGAAGTGGATTTATATGTTATAGGAGTGAGAGAGTTTGATGTGGTCTTAGGCATGGACTAACTTCATAAGAGTCGATAAAGTAAGAAGATAATATTTCAATGCAAGATTTATTTTCTATGGAACAAAGACTAGTATTGTACCCCGAATTGTATCAGGAGAGAAAACAATGAAAAGTTTAAGAAAGAAATTATCAGAGGTATTTGGTTAGTGCAGTAAGTTACCAATGTTTTAATTTTTATAGTGGTCAATGTTATAGTTATTCGAGACTATGTAATATATTTTAAAAACAAATATTTGGGATTCCACATGGTAGTATAGATTTCACCATTGACTTTTTTACTTGGGATGACATAGTATCAAATTCACCAAATAGAATGGCGACGAAGGAATTATAAGAGTTAAATGTTCAATTACAAAAATTATTGGTTAGAGGACTTATCCGAATTAAAGTATCACTATGCGGAGAGCCAATCATGTCTATCAAGACTTAATTATGAGTCTATGGAGTGTATTGACTACATGGAGGATTTATTTGATTATAAAATAAGTAACCATAGCTAAGGATAAATGATTCATTTGATTACTACAAAGAGCTAGTGTCTTATTTATGATCGATTTGAGGTCTTGATATCACCCATGAATTTCAATAAGTAAGTTGTGGTTAGACTATGTAATATTTGTTGGTCAAGTTATTTGCATGAGTAATATAAGTCAACTTTGTTTAAAGTCGAAGTTGTTAATAATGGCGCCTATGATTGCGCACTATGTTTGGAGTTTCCTATGACTCTCTAGGTATTACATAATATTTATAAAATGTTTTCTTTTTTAGATATGAAAATACAATGACCAGTTTGATGAGAAAATTTGAGAATTTCTAGAGGACGGGGATGTGTGAGAAATATTTTCATGAACTAAAAGGAGAGTTGACCAATAGAACAAGAACAATTGATGAAAGAATTTCTTGAGTTGAGAATCGGGATCTTAACACCTTTTAGTGGATTGAAATCAATTATTGCAACAATGGTTGAAAGACTCGTACTTAGAGATAAGATTAATGAGGCACAAGTGACATATAAGTTTTATGCAAGATGAGAAACCATGATCTAATCGAAATCCTCAACATATTTGTTATAGCTTCTAATGGTGCATTATAGTTTCGAAGGAACTTTGGTTATACTAAGGATGAATAAATAAAACTAAGATATTAGAATGAGCACATTGTACATCGTATACCGCTCACCCATGAGTTACAAAGATTTAGAGATATGATAGGAACTATCGAACCTTGTGGATAGATGCATGGCACGTCAACAAGTTAAGGTCAAGCACCAATGACCGTCTAGATTTGTTTTGTGACACTTAATATCCTCGAAGAAAGTTGAGAGCATATAGATATTGACTTTGTTGTAAGTTAGTCACGATCAACTAAGAAAAATCCCGATATGGGTTACTTTTTTCTGATTGACCAAATCTACATGATAACATATGGTTTAGAGCAATTTGCGCAATTATGCGTAAGAGAATGAGTGAGACTATTGAATATGGATACTAGGTTCACTTTAAATATTTGGAGAAACTCGCAAAAATTTCATGGGAATAGAATTAAGTTTTACTACAACATATCATCCACAGACGGATGGACACTTATTTGAAAAGAACAATGCAATTCTCAGAGGACATGTATTTTTGGTTTCAAGGGATGATTGAGACACATATTTACCTTTAGTGGAGTCTGCTTATAATAAAAATTATTAAGACACAATGTCAGGACAAAACAAATTCGGAATGAGATGAAGAGATTCTAGAAAGATATTTGGACGATATTAGAGTTTGAATTAAGTTAACTAAATTTCGAGGATGAAATTCTCTTTAGAGGGAGAGTTTGTAACACCCGGAAAAAAAGTGTGTTTCTAATTAGTTAAATGTCCAATTAGTGAATTATTATTAGTATTGGATTGATTATCCAATTACATGGCCCATGAGGAATCCTAAGGTGCTTGAGAAACTAACTAGGATAATTATATTAGGAGTCTTCTGTTATTAGGGTTTTATTATAGAAAGGACAAGAAAAAAAAAACATGCTTCGACTCTATTTCTCTTTGCACCATCATAGCCCCAATCATCTACCACACAACCACCACAAAGTTTCTCTTCAACGCCACGATCACTCAATTGCCTTCCTTGTTTCATTCGCATAGTACATGAGCATAGTTTAGTAGGCAAAATGTAAATATGGGCATAAGACGGGGGTTTAAGTGTTTTTATCCTATTAAAATAAGACAAGAAAGGCAAGAGACAACTCGCTTTAAATGTAGAAAGCCCAAACACTTTATTGCTAATTGTCCAAAAATGGCAGAGGAGGAACAAAAGAAGAAAAAGTTCTTTCCCAAAAAGAAGGGCTTGAATGCGGATGCTAAGACGTGGGATGAACTTATTGTAACATCCAACAAACGGAAACCGAACAAGGATGTATGGCCATCGACGACAAAGTTGATAAGGTACGCTCTAACTCTTCTTCTTTTATAACTGAAGAATTGCAAGAGGATTATGATGATTTTCAAAATGAGTTTAAAAATATGATTGTTAAATACAAAAAATTGAAAAAGGATTTTAAGATCTTGAAAATAGAAAAGGATAATCTATTTTCCTCTTATGAATCTCTTGATCATGCTCATACTATTACTCTTTCTAAGGTTAGAAGTCTTGATTCCGAAAAAGAATTGCTCACAAAAGAATTAGGAAGCTTAAAAAAGGATGTATAACGTTTTAAATTGAGTACCGACAAGGTTACTAAAATACTTGGTGCACAACGAAGATATCAAGTAAAATTAGGACTTGTTAAAAAACCTATTCAAGCCGATTTCAAGATAAAGAACCAAACTCCCGACTTTTATACGTGCTAGTAGTCCTAAAACTATTAGATGTTTTTTTATTGTGGCAAAAATGGTCATTTAACTAGCACTTGTAGAATCAAAAATAGTTATAATCATTTTTGGAGACCTAAAGGTCTCAATGCTAACACTCATGGATCCCAACTCAAGGGTACCTAAAAATATTTTTATTTTAGGTACTCGGGGCAATAATGGTCAAAGAGGATTCCAAATGGCTCGTGGACAGTGGATATTCGCGCCATATAACCGAAAAGGAACATCATTTTACCAACATCAAGCTACAAGAATTAGGAATAGTTATGGTGAAAATGGTAAAGGCAAAATCCTTGAAAATAGAGAAGTTGGTAATTCCTCTTTTTTTCTTTATGATATTTTATTTGTAGATGAGCTTAAGTTCAATTTGATAAGTGTAAGCCAACTTTGTGATTTAAACTATAATATTCTTTTTAATAAAGAAAAATGCCTTATTCTCAAAATAATTGTGGCACCCACTCCTATAACTACTACTAGAAAATATATAAATAGTACAACTCGACCACAAACTCTATTTAAAATGTGTAATTTTTTTTCCCTGTGTAAATTTAATAACAGACAACAATGAAATAACCTTGTACACCACAATAAAGATTTTACCATTTAAAAGCAAAAAGGCAATCAACCTTTTCTGCAAGCAAACACGATGACTACATATACAAGCCCAGAATTCAAACCAGCACACAATTTATATATATTTACAATAGAGTTTCAAAAATTATAAACAGTACGAGTTTCTACATATAACACAACAAGCAAAACCAAAATAAACCCACAAACACACCTGACAAAGTCATCGTCCATATCTATGATCCTCAAACCTGAAGAAGCTCGATTCGACGTGATAAGCAAATATTCAAGTATATCTCATGCTCACCGCAATGCATGAACTACATGAGCTAAAGCTCACCAAGTAAAAACCATGCATGTCTAGATAATAGAAATGCCTTCCAAAATTTGATGCTAAAAATGTAAATTCATGAATCGTAATACTTTTCTCAAATTATTTTCAAAGCATTTGGCCCGACCCAACTACTATGCAGGAAAAAGAGCTCCCGCACACAACAATATAAATGGCCAATAATATCATTATAAAACTACGTGTGGAGTATCCTCCCGCGGCCAAACCAAAGGTCTCCTACTTGTGTCCTCTCGTAATCCGCCAAGAAGTATCCCACCCCGGTTCATAATATAGGTACCCACAAATGGTCCATCCTCCTGTGACCCACCGAGAGCCCACCTCCCATCTATCCCTATGATCACCAGGAAGTATCCACTGTTGTACCTTAACATATATCATAAGCATGCCCATCATGCTTGGTGCCTAGAAAGTGGTCGGCAAACATCCATTTTATATCACGAAAATATTTTCGTGCATGCGAATATCCTCTTGTAATATGCATGCACATGCAAATGCTATGAATGACATGTTAATGGCTCACCAAGCACCACATTGCAACATCATGCAAGCAATTATACAACATATAATACCCACATATATTCAACGAGATATCACGGTCACATATAATACATTTAATTATAACAATACTATGTCCATGCATTATAATTTTAGATGGATATTATATTTACTTACCTTGTGATGGTCGTGCCTCACCTATATATTTGTTACCATAATACTCTCTCTCCTAAACGTACAACAACCTGTAAGAAAAACAAGGGGTTTCAATTTCATTCTCATTCAGCATCTAAGTAGCACCTCCTAAAGAGCCCTGAATTGTAATTTTACACATTTAGATATGAACTGTGTATTTTATTATGAAGGTAAATTATTTGTAATTCACCCCTCCATTAGTCTATCATTTCCAAAATTACAGAGAATATGTATCTCTTTATTAGAGTGTGAAAATGATGATATGCTAATCCCTCATAATAAAATCATACTTTCCAGAATTAATTTTAATTCTTCACTACCTGGATGCTACACGTTTTATTCATTTATCTCCATATGTTCTATTCAAAATAAGGACTCATATTTACATAGAGTTTGACTAACATGATTCTAACAGGCTAACTAAAACAATTTCCCATATATGATTTTTTTTTTGTATTTAAAAAAAACTAAATCTTACTACTATATACCCCTTTTATGTAACTTAACACAAATTATGTGTAAATTTCTTTTTAGTTGTATAATTAAAATTGATTATATGTATACGTAGCTTCATATAATATTTTTCTTACAGAGAAGTTCGAAATCAACATCCAATTGACATCTATTAGCATACGTATATATGAAATAAATAAAAAGAAAAGATAGCTTGGGACATCTTACCAATTTCATGTCTCGCAATACCGCCACTTCCCTCTCTATTTACTTCTATTGCATTTTTACCGTGTATTGTATGTTTGTGAGTGACTAGAGATATTTATATATATCCAACCTATTGTTCTCCCAAAGGTTAATTAATGTGGTTAAATGGATACATATTAGAGACTAATATATTCAGCAAAACCCATATATTAGAATAGAAACCCACACAAGTATATAGATAGGTTATATATATATATAGATTACTACACCCTGCATGATACATATATAAATTAGTCATCACTATATATATATATATATATTAATATTAACCATACAGTTTGTACTGTACATATATATTATACTTATATAAATTTATAAGTTAACCCTTACTATATGTGAACAACTAATACTTATATTACTACATGTATATATACATATGTTTGTATGTATTATAAGTTATATATATTTATGTAATATTTATACATAAATCTTATATTAATTCTAAGTCATCATTATGTCTCTAATTACCATTATCACTTTCTTATAACAAAAGTATTGTTATCAAATAATTTATTGAGTATCGCTACATACAATATATTATTAATCTGCAAATTAATATGTTCACATATTATATTATCTATCAATAAACACATTAACGCCACCTTTCACCGTTGACTTACCACGTGTAACTTAGTGTCTTCTATACTTCTAATTCTACCACATGTATCCTAGTGGTATCAACTAGCACAAGATGGTAGTTTAAAATTATAAAAATTAATCATCGCATATAAAATAAAATAAACCTTAAACTACAAAAGCATCATTATATGTGCAAGCAACAATAACCGACATCTAATTCATGAACTATGTTGACCAAGATGCTGGTGTGAAGCTCGGATATTACATCCTCCCCTATTTATAAAAATTTCATCCTCGAAAATTGGCTTACCAAAATAAGGTAGGTACTTGGCTTTCATCTCGTCTTCGCTTTCTCAAGTGGCTTCCTCTCTGATTGATTTCTCCATAGTACTTTAACTAGTGGGATTTCCTTACTTCTTAGCTTCTTTACTTTTCTTACCAAAATCTCCACAGTACTTCATCATAGCTCAAGTCGGCTTTTAATTCTACTTTTGGTTCATGTTTTAAAAGATGATATGAGTTTGAAATGTGTTTTCTTAGCATAGAAACGTGAAATACATCATGTATTTGAGACATTGATGTTCGAGGTCAAGTCTATAAGAAACATCACCAATTTTTTCTATGATATGGAATAGTCAATGTATCAGGATTGAGTTTTACTTTCCTTCCAAATCGCATTACCCCTTTTCATTGGTGCCACCTTCAGAACACTTGGTCTCCTATAGTAAATTCTAGTATTTTTCTTTTGATCCGAGTAATTCTTCAATCGACTACGAGTAGTTTCCATCCTTTGCCTAATTTGCATCACAAACTCTTGTCATTTCTCGAATCATCTGGATCCCAAAAGCTTCCTTTCACCAATCTCGCCCGAGTGGATCGACGATCTACACTTTCTACCACACAATGATTCATAAGGGAGCCATCAGGATTTTAGATCGGTAGTTGTTTATATAAAAATTCTATCAAAGATAGATAGTTACTCCACTGTCCTTGAAAATCTAGAACACATACTCTAAGCATATCTTCTAAAGTTTGTATAGTCCTTTCTGATTTTCCGTCGGTTTGAGGGTGATAAGCAGTACTAAACGACAATTGTGTTCCTAGTGCTTTCTATAAATTCTTCCAAAAAGTAGATAAAACCTGGAGTCTGTATCCGATATGATAGATAGCAACACACCATGGAGTCAAACCACCTCCTGTATATAAAGTTGTGCATATCGGTCCCTGAATTAGCTGAGCAAATAGGAATGAGCGGATTTGGTTAACCTATCCATGATCACCAAAATAGCATAGTGTCCCTTGACAATTTTGGGCAAACTAGTCACAAAATCCATAGTAATTCTTTCCCATTTCCATTCTGGTATAGGCAAGGATTGCAATGTTCCAGCTGGCCTTCTGTGTTCTGCCTTTATTTGCTGATAGTTTAAACATTGTTCCACATATTGCGCGATATCCCTCTTCATACCTGGCCACCAATAATGCATCTACAAATCTCGGTACATTTTAGTAGCTCCTGAATGTACAAACTATGGCACCGAATGGGATTCTGCTAAAACATCCTCTCAAAGATTACCCATATTAGGTACATATATTCGTTCTTTAAATAACAGTATTCCCTTCTCGGATATTTTGAAATCCGAAGACTGATCTGAGGTACTATTTTTCTTCATTTTGGCGTAGTATTCATCGCTTGTTGTCCCCTATGATTCTATCTATTAACGCTCGATTAAGTAGTGTTAATATTTCCAACTTAGCTTCAATGGACACCAATGATATAATCTCCACGTTTATTTTTGGAGATCCATTAACTCTGGTTTTGAGAATAGGAATCACAATTGTATTGTTTTGTATCAATTTTCTCGCTCAACAGACCGCTATAACATGGCTTTAGGGGTGATAATTGATCACGAATCGTAGTCCTTCACTAGCTACAACCATCACATCGTAATTCGCGTTTATATTTTTAGCTCACCGCAAGTGTACGGTGTACGTTATAGAAAAGGGTAGCAAGGTCGTATCCACAAGAGACTAATAAATTTATGTACTAAGTATTGAACTAAGATAGCTTTATTTTTATTTAGGCGATCGTAATTTGATGATTGTCGTTGTGAGATTAAGACAATCTAGACTACTAAAACACAAGATTAAGATAATATAAATGATAGAAGTATCAAGATGGTGAAATGGATTTCCGAGTTAGGTTTGATTAATACCCCTCTTGTTGTCCCGTTAATCAAAGCCAAGTTATTATCAATATTCCTATAAGACGATCACAAAGATATTTTATCCTCCTCTCGAAATGCATATAAACGTAGATTGAAATACTTATGCTAGCATCTCTTACTCAACATGAAGTATTCAACTCCCAAAAGTTCAAAAGATCAACATCCTCACAAATATTTACAAACCTCTCGATTCATGCAAATATTTGTGTCAAGTACTCAAGATCTAATATTGAACCTCATCTCTCGAATTATGAATCAATATATCAAACAAGTTAAATCATTGATCAAGTGATAAAATAAGAATAAGCTCAAAGTACTCAAACAGTTTCCAAGATAATAACTTCAACTAAGATTAAAACATCCAACAAAGAGTTCATTAATCTACTTCCAAAACCCGAAAATCTAAAGAGTTTAGCTACACATGATATCTAAACAACTCATAATGAAATTGTTCATAGCCATGACAACTAAAAATGAAAGATGAAAACTACAAGAGAGACCTGCAAGAAAAACTTAGGAAAGTCGACAATCTCTCGATGTATCTCCGTTCTTGAGCTCGATGCAACCCGATTGGTCCTTGATGTCCTCTTCCAAGAATAGACCTTTATCTTGTGTTGTAGATCCCAAAAATGTCGAATATCCTTGGTGTGCGCCCCAAAAAGTGCTTTTATACCCCCTCAAAAGTCTAGGAGCATTTCTTTGTCAAAATATCAGAGTACAACAGGACGCACGGGCGTGCGTGGACGACGGAGTTACCCGTATGCGTCTTCCCCAAACCAAAATCGCTTCTCAAAAAAAAATTCACATTGTTTATAATGAATGTCAAGCAACAACCCGATCAAGCCTCAAATATCTACTCGAGGCACACATCAAACAAAACATGGTAAAATGCTCAATTACAACTCTCAAAGTTAAGTGTATACTCTCATCTCACGAGGATATATGACGCGTGTTTACGCTCAAATCACTTCAATATCGCAAAATTACCATAGCTTGCAATTCGTCTCATATCTCGCCCATTAGAATGTATGCAATTTATGAATTAAAAATGACTTTCTTATTTGGTTGTAATGAAGGCTCTTTGGTCGGGGTAGGAAATTTTGGGTAAAAGTGACTCCCAAACCTAGAGCATATAGATCGGTGAGCATATCAATCATCTAAATTATAATCCCATATGCTACTCCAATCACCCCTCATTTTTTTTTATCAACTTTACTAATCTCCATCTCCTTTCTTTCCTTTTGAGAATCGCCTCAAATTACCATCCTTCGTCCCTCCAAGTTCGTTCGATGAAAATTCACGTTAACACCATATTTTTTTCCGATTCTTTTTGTGAATTTTCAACATTTCCTTTGAATTCCTTTTCTTCCTCTTTGTTCCAATTAACCAAACATGCCCAATTATCCCACTTTTCAATTCCCACTCATTCAACCTCTTTCATTCCCTTTACTCAACGCTATACACTCGAGTTTAGGGTAACGGATATATCAAGTTCAAGGCTTAAATTTGTGGGTTATCAAAGAAATAAAAGGCAGTTCAACTTGACTAACTAGGAATTTCAACATCTTTAGGTAAGCAAAAGGCTTGAAAGGCTAGCAAAGATGGCCTTTAATCACCTTCACAATTCGCATACAATATGTGGCCTTGACAGAGATTTCGAGCAAGTTCTAATTCTAACAACATGAATGATACACTCCAATCACAAGTTTTCAAAGCATCAAACCAAGTTTTCCATATACACATGCTCAATGTTATCTATTCAAAGGCACAATCAACTCATACCCAACATCCAATCTCAACAATACAAATTTCCAATCAATCACACAAACAACAAGCTGCATCAAGCCCGGTCAACTCACTCCCTAACCTCTATGAAAACACACAAAAAACACACAAAAATGCAAGATTTTGTTTTTTTTTAGCATCCACACTTTTCACATATCAAAATACTACCTCTCTCCCAAACTTGAATGAAATTATATTTTTTGTTTTCGAGAGGGGAAAATAGAATTTCAATTGTGAAAAGTGGATATACTCCGAATCACTGCCCGGAGGTAGGCGGTGGAAAGTGGCCTTGTGAAATATGCCACATTTGTATTTGGATTACTTGCCACATCTCCATCTCCCTCCATTCTGCCGCCGCTCGCATTTGCTCATGGGCCGCATATCTTTCCTCCTCAATCGCATATCGCCGTTCCTCACAACGCATACCTCTGTTTCTTCGATCAAATATCGTTGTTCGAGCTCCAAGGACCTCCTATTATAGTCTTTCCCCTGGAATGCGAGAAAATCAGCTGATGATCTGCCTCAAATCGTCTCCTTGACGACGCCGAGTCTCCCCAAACGATATATAGATATCCTCGAAGTCGTTGCGCGCTAGGGGCTCACCACCATGAGAGGTACCGGGCAATCCTCGCTATGTGAGCGTCGGTGGTAATCGCCTCCGTGTGAGGACTTGGGGATGTCATATCCAAGTTGAGAGTGATGAGGTTCCACCCCATTTTCTTGTCTATGTAGCTCCTCTTCCTCTCGCTACTATATCATCCACATCCGGGAAGCCGTGAACTCGGTGCCCTCTTTCTTAATTTCCATAGCTTCCGTAATTTTGTTGGCGCGATTCGGTTCATTAGGAAGTTCGTTGTGTCAGCTAGTGCATCGACAAAGTGGTGTACGTCGGGTTAGGCACAATGGAAATGAGGCACCTTTTCTTCAGTAGAAGAACCAAGATATTGTCTTCATTCGCGATAAACCTCATGTGGTGCGAGAGATGCCAAATTCACCCGAAGTCTTTTGCCGGTGATAGGCTCAGGCCTCTAAATTTGATGTTGAAATGTCGGGTAATAGTGGGTAATCGGACCCCTATAGAAATAGCACCCACCTCCGCTTGCTAAATGATCCACTTGCTCGATGAAGTATGCGTCGTGTTGTAGGGTGTCTTGTTAGCATACACCACCAATAGATATAGCTCCGCGACCGTCATTCCCCTGATATTCTCTCTCTCACAAAAAGCAGAGGCTAGTGACCCACTATATATATCGAACACCGGGATTAGGATCGATAGATTTTCATGATTCGGGCCTCGTAGAGTATGTAGGACGTTCCGGCATTTGCTGGACGAAGTAGGCGCATTAAGTGTATTGGTCGTGCTCCCTACAGGCCTCTTGGTGAGAAAGTGCGTCTGTGGGAACTTAGCAATACGTAACT